>CADDXX010000486.1:237740-268114 GCA_902810485.1 Alauda arvensis
TTTGTGAATGGGTGAGAGGAAACCACAGACATTTAATGGGGTAAGATTAGGGGGGAAATCTTGGCTTTCAAACAAAACAACTTCAGCAAACGGTGTCTGAGGATTGTTTGAATCCCCGGTGGGCTGTCCTGGTGAATCCCCCTTCCYGAAGTGATGGGACACTTCAGTGCATGGTGACAAAGGGATGCAATGTTCTTCCCTGCCTCCTCCAGAACTGTTCCAATGGCTGAGAACCGGAGAGACGAAAAATTTGCCTGGAAGCAGAAAAGCAACCCCCCAAACCTACAAAATATGCGACTTCTGCTACAAACTTGCAAATGGGCCCATATGTGATCAGTAAACGCTCTCAGATCCATGGATTTGCCTGCATTCATTTGGGCTGGAGCCCTGCCAGGCACCGAGCTGCGCAGCCACCGCTCCTCCCCGGGGACATCGGCGCCACAAAGCACCGGCGGCAGGCAGGGAGCAGAGCCCCCACCCTGCTCCTGGAGAGCCCCCACCTTCCCATCGGAGATTCCCCATCTTCCCCATGGAGAGCCCTCCCCATTCCTGCGSCCTGCAGCCCCCAGCACTGTCACAGCACGAAGGGAATGGGCTGGGGTGGTTTTTGGGAGCAGCTGGGAGTTCTGCATCCATCGCTCCGGCCACAGCTGAACCCRGGGCTCTCCTGAGCTGCTCTCCCTTTGTTTGATGGGTTGTAAAACCCCACAAGCCTCCCTGGGGTTTGGAGGGTGCCTGAACGAGTCCACTGTAAAATCCACAGCCAAAGGATTTGGGTTTTTGTGCCTGGTGACCTGCACAGCCCACGGTCCCCACGCTGCTGCCCCATCCCGGTGCAGCCGTGTGAGCTCAGAGAGGAGGCGTGGGAACCAGAGGGAAGCACAAAAAGAGCATCTCATACCTGGTCTGATCTGTTCGAACAAAAATGGCAAAGCAGAGGATGCACAAGGGGAACGAGGGGACGGGGAGAGCCCCCAGGGGCTGTGCGCTCTGTGTGTCCTCACCGCTCCTCCATCCCCGGCTCTCCCAAGGGACAAACGCTGGAGAGTCCCTCCTGCCCAGCTCATTACAACCCACAGACAGGTTAACTTCTTTCCTGTGATCCTGCTCCCCTGGACGCTGGGTGCAGGTGGCTGCTGCTGTTTAACCATTTATTACCCGTGGAGCGATTTCCGGCGTGTTCCACGTGATGATTTCCCGGCACCGCAATTTGGGACTCGCTGGGCTGCTGCGAGGTTTGYTTCTCACAGAGGTGACCTCCCTGCAGCTCGCCGCGTGTCAGGGTTTGAGGAATATGCTTGGGTTGATGGGTAGGTTGTGTGCATCCCCTGACCTCAATCGTTTTCACACTGTGAGAACTGCTGGGAAGTGGTTTGACACGAAGTGTTTATAATCTCCATCAGAAGGAAGGGAAATGATAATGGGCCCATCTTAGCAAAAAAAGGAGACAGCCACCGGGCTCCCTTTTAACAGTGGCCTTAAGCTCTGCTCTGATTTGAGCATTATAATTAGTAAAGAAACAAGCTGTAATTAAATTAGGGAATGGAAAGGCAGGAGTGCAGCCACCACGGAGGGTGGGATGGGGAGCTCCAAGAGGAGCCATCAGGGGCAGCCAGGACCACGACAGAGAYTTTGTTATCACCTCATCCTCCTGCACCATGCAGGAATTGGTCGCTGGAAGCCAGTTAGAACTCTCCATGGAATGATGAATTCTGGGCTTTTCCTGTGACATCAGGCCCCTGTTCCTGGGGCAGGTGATTTTTACAGTCCCCACCAGCACGTGGGAGCTGGGGCTGGTGATGGGGGAGTGTTTGAACCCTCCAGCTCTGAGGTCCCCACCAGACTCTGTCTGGTCTCAGAGAGTCCTTGTTTTGAGCCAAAAACGGGCTCTTTAKGGAAGAAAGCTCTGCACCTGGGGATGCAGSGTCCTGTGAAGTGTCCTYGGTGWTCAGGTCMCCTCAGCACCACCGTCTCACTGTCCCCCGGGCCGGTGGCTGTGTGTGCACACCCCACCCTTCCCCTGCAGGTGTTCCTTGCTGCACCAGGCTGCTCCCGAGTCCCAGCACAGCCTCACTGAGCGGGAGAGACCTGCAGAGGGGCTGCCCTGAGCCTCCCTGAGGGGCACAGGGGTCRGGGTGGGTGCCAGTGCCCAAGGTGCTGCCGGCTCCAGCTCCTCAGAGATACAGCCAAGACGCTCCGGCCGTGCAGATTTATTTCCTGGCTTTTAGCCAGCCTAGGAATGGAAATACTCTAGAGGGTGAAAGGCTCATAGTCAAGAGCTCTTCACCTCTTCCCTGAAAGGACCTCTCATCCTCATTCACTCAGGGGTTTATTACCACTCCACTGCCTGAGAATAACTGTTTGCAAAGACAGAGCTTGGAGAAAATAAGCCGCCCAGGTGCTGGAGTGCTCAGACCTGTCAGTGCTGAATTCAAAGCAGAGTCAGTTSGGGTCTCTTCTTCCCTTTTTCATTTGGATCTGGAGGAGCAGGCGGTGGCTGCGATGGTTGGACACCAAAGGGGCCTTACTTTAATGTGTGTACAAAGGGGATGGCACCTTCCCCAAGAGAAACCCAAAAAGTGGGATCCCACTGCTGAGACAGCCCTGTGGGAACTGCTACCAACAACACATCCAGCCTTAATAAGACACAGGGAGGCTGAGGAGAAGGAGGAGGAGGAAGAAAACAACGTATTCCCATCTCCTCCCACCACCCTGCCCAGCTCCCACTGCTTTTCATCACTGGTAGATGACGGCACTGGGCATTTCTGTTGTATTTATTCATATTTTTGTGTGTGCTTCCCCCCGAGTCTCGAAACGCAGGTACAGGTTGTGGTGGCCGGCAGAGCCCTGCTCCGTGCCAGGCCCCAGGGGACGGCTCTGGGGACACTGGCAGTGGGGACASGGTGYCGTGCAYGGCTCCAGCGCCGGCCCCGCTGGCAGGGGAGGCTGTGCRGGGTGGCCGGCAGTGGGAGCAGGGCTGGCATGGGCACAGCCCGGAGCGGGAGCTGCGTCTGCCACCCAGGCGGAGGCTCCCGCGCTGCCACCCGGCTCCGCAGCCCCGCGCAGGCTGCCTGCACCGCACCGAAACAGGCAGCTAGAAAGTAAACAGTGTCTGAAACCTATTCTCATTAGGCTAATTTACGAATAAATTACCATATTCAATGGCCTTATTTTTACTGCTCGTTAACAGGCCCATGATAGGATGATAATTATGGGATTTTAAGTGGCTAATGGCAGCTGGGGCGTCAAAAGCAGTTTTTACGAATCTGTTTATGGCAGGGAAGGTGACAGGAGGGTGGGACACTGAGATGTTGGAATCGCATGTCAGGGAAAAAAAAAAAAAGCTTTAATTGTTGAGTATTTATTAGAGAGGAGGGAAGACTGTAATTTAAAAATGAAACTCTGAAAAACAAAAAGGAAATTAATTAGTCTCCCAGCGCTCCGGTGGCTAGTGCTTAAGGAGGACCTCGCTGGTCGGCWGGCGGCCTTCGAGGGTCCCCAGGGGCAGCGTGGCCGTCCCGCGTCCCCGGGCGCTGTCCTCTCCACACGTGGCTCAGGACCGSTCGCTGATGCTGCCGGGACAAAAGGGGCTCTGGTGGAGCAGCAGCCGCTGGGTGCGAGGGGTGTGAGGCCGCGGTGGCCAGCACGGTGCTCCCTCCAGCAGCGGGTGCATCCCKGTTTTGCCGTGAGCGGCTGTGTCACCGTCCCCGCTGGCAGCAGCAGGGCTGCCGCGCATCTCCCTCCATCTCCAGCCATCTCCCTGTGTCCCCGTTTCCCAGTAGCCGGTGTTTTTTCCCAGTGTTTAGCCTGGCTGCTCATCATCTCCCATCTCCGCCGATTCATCTTGATCTTTCAGTTTAGTATGCAGCGCTCGGAAAACAAACACGTACCAGACTGACAGTGGGAATAAATATCGTGGAGATGTTGATTAGCATTTGATCCCAGCTGGGCCTCTGGAAAGCTGCAGCACTGGAATGCCTTGGCAGTTTTTTAATGCTGAATAATTTGATTAGATCAGTGGCTGAGCCTGCTGCTCGCGGTGAGATAAACCCTCCCCACCCGCCGCCCCCCGCACGCCGCTCCCTCCCCGCCTTGCCTTTGCTTTCTTTTATGGGGCCTTAAATACGTCGTTTAATCAACTCTACAATTTCAATTTAGCACAGTTGTTGACTCGCATGGATGATAAGGTTCTGGAGACCCCACAGATCGCTGCCTGCTCGAACAGCGCCGTTTCTCCACGGCCTCCTGGCTCTGCCGCCGAGCCCGGCCCGCGGCTGCCGGAGGGGCTGTTCCCCGAGCCGGGCTGTCACTCAGCCGCGGGGACATCTCCAGCCTCTCCGCTGTGTCATCACCGGCGGGGACATGTCCCCTCCGCTCGGTGACACGGCAGCGACCGATGGTTTGTGTTCAAAAACACGGCCGTCACACTTTTTGTTGTTGTTGTTGTTGTTGTTTTCTGGAACGCTGAGAGCGTGAAGACACGGGGGGGATGGGGGAGCTGCGATTACCCCAGACCTCAGCAATCCTAATTAAACGCGGATTTGTGAAATTTCCTTCTCTCTCCCTTAAAGAGGAAAGAGTGGGGCACACTCCTGCATTATCTAAACCACTTCCATTCTTAATCTAATTTAGATAACACTCCTGGCATTCCTTTCCAACAGGAGAATAATCAGAGGGTGGCCAGCGGGAGTGGAGTGAACAGCCCTGACTCTTCCACTGCCGGTTTTCCCGAAACACCCCGCTGATGGCTATTTCCAAAGTGTATTTTAAGTATCTTCTTATCGGCAGAATACCATTTAAAATCAGCCGAGCTTCCCCTGAACCACCGAGGCTCCGCAGTTCCGTTTCTCCCCCTACATCAAAACCGGGGAAAAAAACCCTGAATTACAAACTCAGCCTTTTCTATCGGAAAGGAATTACTTTATCTGCAAAAGCAAAACTGTGTATTTTCAGCCACTGACCCAATCGCGGGTAAATAAACAGGCAGAGCCTCCCTGTGTTTGCTGACACTCATTAGCATTCCCGGCGGGTGTGAGGGTGATACTATCTGACAACCACCAGCTCAAACTTTCTCCCTTCGCTTTAGTCGCTTGTGATTCTCACGCACAATAAACAAACCGGCTCCTGCTGCTGCCCGCCCCCTCCAGCCCCCTCCCTGCRCCGCTCCCGCAGCTCTCCCGTACCTTCCCTGACCTCCCGCACCTGCGGGAGAGCTCCTGCATCCCCCTCCGCATCCCTTCCGCATCTTCCACACGTCCCGCAAACCTCTCGGGCACCTCACACACCCCTCCTGCATCCGCGGCACAGCCCCTGCGCACCTCCTGCATCACCTCCGCACCTCTGGGACCCCTCCCACACCCCCCTGCACCTGCGGGACAGCCCCTGAACACCTCCTGCATCCCCTCCGCACCTCCTGCACCTCTGGGACCCCTCCCACATCCCTCCTGCACCTCCGGGACAGCCCCTGAGGGTCCCCTGAGCTCTGCAGGACCCTCAGCACCGCAGGGCTTATCCCAGTCGAGGGGAAGGATGCAGCCTGTCACTGGACCAGGTGACACCGTGGGGTGGGCAGCAGACGCTGCTGTCACCCCTCGGGGCAGGGACAGCCCCGGGGAGCAGGACAATGGCACCGCTGGGGATTTGAGTGCAACAGGCACGGTCCAGACCTCACTGAAACCAAGGAGGCCGAGGCAAGGCACATCAAACGAGCAGGTTTGATTTATGCCGAGCATTAGAGCCTTCTCCAACTGGTGAARGAACATGTTAAGAGCATAAAAATAGCCATAGTGGCTCATCCCGGGGAGAGAGGCAATGGTGAACACCCACTGGAGAGCACCAGCACAGAGCAAGTGAACAATGATACTTCATCAARCACTCTATTAACCTCCAGCAATTTATGGCTCAAGATCCTTCAAAGCCAGGAATAATGTCTGTGTATGGATGTATGATGGATTTTTCTGACATTAATTTGTCCGGTAACTTTTTGAACCCATGTAAATTTTACCTTGCACRGCCTGGGTGAAGGCTCTGAGAGCAGCCTTCCTTCCTGCTGGGTTCAACCTCTGCCAGCCCCCTCAGAGCCCTGGAGGCAGCAGCTAATCCTTGTTCACTGTCCTGGCTTTACAGATTTCTGTTGTGTCCCTTCTCAGGCTGAAAAGCCTCACCCCAGGGAATCCTGACTTTATCCTCGCTCATCCCYGGGCCCCTCTCCGGACCTTTCTCACATCTATTGCCGGTTTTGTGTCATGGATTGGGAGCAGAACAATGCAGGGCTCGGGGCAGGGCTGCCACACAGATGTCAGTAACACCGCAGTGCTCTTTCTTCAATCCCTACTTTCCCCCTAATTATTTACAACGTTTGGTTGGAAATTACTGGATATAGAACTGGTGTTTTCACAGAGTTATTTGTYGCAGCCTTCAATTTTCACTCCTGGGTGCTGGCCCTCAAGTAGAAAATCCTCTGTGCTCATGAAGAGGAGATTTCCAGTTCTACAACCCTCCCAGAGCTCAAGATTTTCCATTTGAATGCCTTGAATTTCCTCTGCCCAGCCTTCCAACACCACACCAGCTTGTCCCCTGTTTGTCCCAGCTCTGCAGCTGGTGGCCRYGCACARCARCTCCACAATCCCTTCCCTCTCACTCCTCATAAAAACTGGTTGCATGMATCACTTTCCAGARTTTTCATACCAARGGGAGGCCCCATCCCTGGRAGTGTTCCAGGCCAGGTTGGATGGGRCTTGGAGCAGTTTGGTYTGGTGGAAGTTGTCCCTGCCCATGGCACAGGGTGGAACTGGATTAGCRTTATGGTCCCTTCCATTGAAAATGAAAGGATATATAATATCAGAATCAGATTACTTATRTCCCTTTTGAGCTGCTGGGCAAATACTCCTGGTTCCCAGTTCTTCAGAACCATTCAGATGATTTGGACTCCCTAAAACTCTGACATCAACACTTCACCTTGAGCAGGTACAGCCTCAAACCTCTGGCTCTGAGTTTGCTGTGCTTGTGCTCCGAGGCACAGCTGGAACCAGGGCAGAGAGTGTGGAAACAGGGGGCAGAGAGAGCTTTGGGCATCAAAAACTGCAAAATGCCACAGACTTGGATGCAGGAGCCAAGCCTTTGGTGTCAAAAATGTGACACTTCCAACAAAGCACAAGGTTGTCGCCACGTTCAGGAAGCACAAACAACCAGATCCCTGCATTGGCCTCTGGTTGTTGTGTACCTTCTGCTTTGCATAGAATTAAGAACAGGATTTGTTTCTTCAAACTTTCGCAATTTTAACATCTGCTTGTTTTGGTAAATCTGACAGGGACTCTCTTTTGTCTCTTTTATTTTATTTTATTTTTTTTTTAAACCGAAATTCTATGAAAAGTGTTTTTAAAAGTGCTAACTGACAAGCCTACACAGGCTGCCTCCACTCAGGGAGCACTCTGCACAGTTGTTAACTTGTTAGACAGGAGCTAGATTACAATCATAAATAAATGATTTGCTGTCTCCTTACATTCAGACATGTAGCTTTTAAAGTGTAGCTGTCATCCCTGAATCAGATTTAGTCAAATGCTGTGTAACTGCAAAATTATCCTATCCTTACCTTTTTTTATTCTCCATATAATGGACAGTTAAATTGGATTTTCAAATTTGAAGTGCATATGTTTTTCAAATCCCCACAGGGTTGCCATTTTTTCATTTCTAAAGCAACTCACTAATGTTTATCATTACCACACAGAAATATTACAATTCTTAAGGGGCACCTTATAAAATAAGTACWGGAGAAATATGCTTTATCGTCTCAAAATGAAACCAATTTCTCAGCTGATTTGCAATTTATTTACATGTTAGCATTGATTTTCTGCTGATTTATAGCCCCACATGCCTGTGTCTTTGCTGCTTTCTAAATAAACACCATCAGGCTGGGGAAGCCAATACTGAATTACGGAGCTTTGTTCCAGCTTCTCTCTATTAATGAGTTAAATCTTTTACCAATAGTGCCTGGTCTCCCCGAGCACYGAGTGCAAGGAGAAGTCATGCATGGTATTTTATAAGGCTGGAGTTCTGGTATGCTATAAATAATCAGGAGGTGTGGAGRATCCAAGGGGAAAATAGAGATCTCAGGAAAAGCACAAGYGAAAAAATGTGGTCTCGCAATTATTCTTTTTTTTTTTTCCCCCTAAGCTATAAATTTGGAGATGCAGCCACAGCTCGTGGAAACCGGTGCTGGGGGACATTTTATTTTATGCAGCCATTTAGGACCTTCCTTTCCATGGCAGCTTTCCAGGCTACCCTGCTGCACACCTGGGCTCCTGCATCCAGCGCGTTCCCAGCGCATCCCTGAGCCGCGCAGGTAACGCCAGCCCGTGCTGAGGATTGCTCCCGAGTAAGTTTTTGAATGGCAGCTAAATTATTCATTGGCATGTAAAAGAATACTCTCAGCCTTAACTAACGGGGTAGTAAAAATAACCCCTGGCAAAGACCTCGCCCTTCCAAGGCTGCGTTCGTCAATAAACACGCCGAGAGCGCCGGCACGGCCCCTTCGGAGGGGCGATTCGGAGGGAGGGGGCTGAGATTCGAACGTGCATCAATCCGGGGGAAAAAAAAAATGCGCCTTTCCCACCCCGCAAGCTGCATGTGCAAATCCTGTGGATAATTAATGCAACAGTTCCTTCAGCAGCATCAAAAGCCCCACTGTTTAATTCAACATCCTGCACGGGCGGTGTGACAGCAGCGAGCGGCGTTATCCCTGGCAGTGAGTGACAGAGGGCATCCAGCAYTCCTCTGGAATGCTCCCGCATCTCCTGCCCGAGCGGCACCTCAGGTGCGGCTGAGCTGCATTAATGACGGGGGGAGCTGCCAGCCCATGCCAGGCACGCTCCCGTCGGGAATGCCACCCCACCCCATCCCTGCAGCGGAAGGACTCGCTCTGCCCACGCTGCTGCGATCACCAGGACATCTGGGGGGAGCTGGGATCAGGGACCTGACCACTGCAGGCACCTGCAGAGAGGTCACAGAGGCGACGTTCAGACACCAGTACCAGCCTGGGCTCAGTGCTGCAGGACTGGGGGTACCTGAGCAGCCCTCCTGGTACCTCCTCCTGCCAGGACCGGGCGCCCCACAGGTTTTCCAGCCTGTTGACGCACTGGCCCTGTCTCAGGCACTGGAGCTGAAGTGTAAAAAAGGCAGAGCGGGCCACAGCTCGGCTCTTTGGAGCGGTCACAGAGGCTTTGGCACGGTTTAGGACAGGCTGTTCCAGCGCTGCCGTGGGAGCAGCTGGTGCCCGGTGCTCCCCAGCCCCGCAGCCCTCCCAGCCTCTGCCACACGCAGCGCCATTCGGCAAACTCCAAACCCTGCAAATCAAACTCCAAACCTCAGCCAYTCAATTCCAAAGCGCCAGGAAGGGCCTGGCCAAGCAGGAGCCGGGGCTTGCCCCATCCCTCCCCCGAGGGCGCTGGGTGCTCCCCCCAGGCAGGGAAGGGGATGCGGCAGGCACGGCAAGGCAGCAGCGAGGCCGCTTTGTGCCTGTGCACATTTTTGTGCTTGCTTAACGGTGGGGGTTTGTTTTTTCCTGTTGACATTGATCATAATTGTTACCCCATCGATTGACACGCAGGCTGCTCGACTGAATAACAAGGGACGCTCCGTGCCAAATTATTCACTCTCCACCGGCTGAATCGCGCATCCTCCTGCAATCAAACCGCAACCGCAGCCGCAGCTGGAAAACAAAAGGTCCTGCAATTCCGAGTGGAGATGCGGAGAGCTGGGCAAGGAGCGGTGGAACATCAGGCTCGCGGTGCTCCCACCGCCTGTCAGTGACGGGAGTGTGACAGCAGTAACGACACCGCCAGCAGCGCCGGCCCCGCCGTCTGTGCAGCTCCAGCCACAGGGAAACACAGGAGGGAGAACGGATGGCATCGACTGGAATGGGCTGAGCATCCAAAATCCAACCGAGAGCAAGGCAGGAAACTCTCTCGCCATTACGATGTGGGTTTTGGAGCCCAGGGTCTGTCCTGCAACCGTGCATTAAAGTTAAGCCGTCCGAATTTGGGTTAGTTTAAGGTCACACGGCCCCATGGAGGGGCCAACACAGCACTGCACCTCTTGCCTTGTGAGGCAGCGCTGGGATGGGACGGGCTGTGGCTCGGAGCCAGGCTCTGTGCCAGCAGCGAGTGCCTTCCCTAACCCCGTCCCCGGAGAGTGGAAGGTGTCACCTGGGGATGAGCCCACACCAGGGAAGCATCGGCAAAAGCACACTCCTCCTCCAGCAGGAAAGTTTCCTGTGCTGAAAAATCACAGCTCTCCCATTTAATTCTCATGAATATTCATCCGTGCGGGGATCTCATTCAGAGGGAGACCGAGAAGAACTGGTGGGTGCTTATGCAAAAACACAGACACTTGACACCAAAAGATGCTTGTTTGGTTGATGTGAAATCTCTCCGGTTTTCTTTCCCCAGTAACATACACGGGCTTGGTGGGATGAAATACATTACCCAGAGAATCATTCATCAAAGACCTGGGACGACGCAGAGCTCATGCGATGGATAAGGAAAATGGCCACCTCGGCAGTGGCTTAAGGACAGCCACAAAGACATTTTGATGAGCAAAAACCTTCCCATGGATTTGTGCTGGAAGCAGGGTTCAATAGGGGACTGTCTATACCATCGGGTGCCAATCAAACAGAGTCATCTGAGCAAATCTGTGGCACAATCTCAGAGGGAGCTGTGGCACGGCAGGGGCTGGGCYGGGCAGGATTAGTCAGGAGCTAGAAAGGGATTAGGAAAACCTGACATGAAAATGCTTCACTTTGTGTGCATTTTTATAGTGTGAGACTATATACGGAGAGCTGTTATCCCACGGGCTGCCAGGCAGGAGCAGGGAAAAAACAATGAAATGTATTTTGGGGGGGGGAAAGGGACTTGGAAGGAGACATCCTCCCAGTGTGGGAAGAGCGTTGCTGAAGAACCTCTCCTGACTTCTGGGGAGCTGGACAGGCGCCATTTGCAGGCACTCCTGAGAAGCCTTCCCAGCCTTTCCCTGTTTTCTTTCCCGTTGTTTTGAGTTCACGCCGTTGTCAGASGCAGCTCCCCGCTCCCTCCTGCAGCACCCCGACACCGCTCCCATAGCCACGAGTTGTTCCTCCATCCCGCTCCCCGCAGGACCTGCTGCTGCCGGCGGGCCCTCCAAAATTGCCTTTTGAGAAATGGGGGAAGTGGGTCCTCAGTGACCTGAGTGCTGCAGAGCCCCGAAATTAGCCGGGCTAACTAATGGCTTTGCTAAACACTGCAGCGCCTGGCCATGATCTCCGTGGCCATTCCCTGTTGAGAGAGAGAGCTGAAATCTGCTAGCGAATCCCGACATTTTTGGAGCCACGGTGGGCCACATGCTCCAGAGACGCGCTCGCTTCCCTGTTCCGCTCGACTGCAGCCTCGCCGTGATGTAGCAGATTGTTTGAAGGGATCCATGTCAGGATATTTTAGGGAAGTCAGTGCTGTGAGTACAGCAGCTCCGTGCGTCGCACAAATCCCTTCCCTGCTCGGAGCGAGCCTGGCAGCGCGGGGCTCTCAGAGGGCTGCTGCGGGCCAGGATGGCAGGGCTGTGCTGGAGGCAGAGGGACCCACACAGCTCTGCGGGGATGGAGCTGGCTGTGCAGCAGCGCTCGCTGCTGTCCTGACGGGATCCTGAAGGGTCCCAGCAGGACCCGGGTGCTACAGGATGTGTGGTCCCCTTCCCCCGCACCCTGGGCAGARCGCTGCTGACAGCCGGCACTCGCACCCCTGCGTCCACCCGAGCAGCTTCGGAGGCTGTTTGGAGATAGCAGAATGACTTTGTTCCCATCAGCCCACRAACTGCTTAATTAGTTAAAAATTTACTCCGGATTAACTTGATTTGAGCTCTCCAGGCTGGGCTTTCGGCCGCCTCCCRGTGCTCCCAGCCCCGGGATGGGGAAGCAGCGCCGGGAACACCACCCCGGCTGCAGGATTCCCCCGCTCTCAACGCTCTGCACCGGAGCTGCAGACTCTTTCAGCAAAGCCAATTTCAGTCAGCCCSGTTTCTCTAAAATACATCGGCTTCAACAGTGTTTTGTACAAAGGRAGGGGRAAAAAAAATCCTAAATATTTTCCTTGGGATAAACTCCCGTGTTAGAGCCACGTCCCTTTCATGCTGTTGCACATGGGCTGATATTTAAGGCAGGGACTTATTGTATAACCCAGTGCCTGTGGGATTAAAAAAAATAAAAAAAACCCCAGTCTCCATGGAAATGGAGGCCATATCTTTTGAAAACTGTATCAGAGCTCTCTATCCTCTCCCCTTTATCATTGTATTTTAACCTACCAGCTGCATATTTAAGAGCAGAGCTTGCAAGATGATCTTACCCTTTTTTATTATTTTCCCTTATGTGTTAAGGGAGGGAATACTGACAGGGACAAGTGACAGCTCGCTAATTATTCCCTTACTGCCACTGCTGTTCTTGTTTTGGACGTGTTGCTCATTTTCCTCTGCTCTTCGCACTGAATAATGCATGGGTCCCTATCAGTATTCATGCGGTACCTTCGGGAACTGCCAGCCTAACTAGCTGATAACTGATTCAGTTTGTAACCGGTGCCTTTGGGAGTTGCAAGGAAAAGTAGCCAAGAACAAATTTAACACTTCTTTCTCATTGCCTCAGAACATCAAGGAGAGGTACAGGAGGGCTGCGCATGAAATCCAATTCGTCGCCCGGAGCTGTCGGAGGTGCGGAGCTGCGGCTCTCGCGTTTAACCCAGCGCCCGCGGCCGCCGGGGGTCAGCGGCATCCAGATGGGAGCGCCGGGAGGGAGCGGGGCCGGGCCGCCGCCATCCCCAAAGCAGTTGTTTTCAGCAGATGCCCTCTCTTCGGCTTCGCGGGGAGGTGCCAAGAAAAGCCACCCCGGAGCCATCTGCACTCGGGAGCGGCAAATAGTGCGAGCCTGGTGGCGGTGCCGGGAGCGCTGCGGGCTATCGGCTGCTATCGGCGTGGCACGGGCGCATCGAGGCGGGGACCCTGCGGGGCTCAGCCCGCATCCCCAGAGTGCAAACTGCCGCTGCCGGGACACCCGGCTGACCCCGAGCAACACCGAGCCTGSTCCCTTACAGCAAGGTCCGTCCCGCTCCAAAGCGGCTCCGAGAGCCCCCCTCCCATCCCAGGGAGAGCACTCAGCGGAGGAGGATGGGTAAAAGCCATCCATCCGCTCTTACTCTGTTAAATGTGATGGTGAGAGGGAAGAAAAGGGAGAAAGCCTGGCTTTTCCCGTGTGCCACGTTTGTTAGAGGTGCCTGGTTGTGCCGGTGCTGCCCRAAACGCACCTCCTGCCCCGCAGGCGGGGAGGGATGGGCTCACTCACCGCACGGAGCTGCTCTGCGGGATGAGCTCTGCTCCCTCCACAGAAGGACGGAAAACTGCTCTGAGCAGTTGGCTGAATATCCTTACTGGAGCTTTTCATCTGACATGTGTCAGATGGTGTGACCTTAACCACCCGTAATGGCATGACCTCAGCCGCCATCTTCACAGCTTTGCTCCTCTCCAAGCACAGATATATATTTATATATATATATATATATATATTTAAAATGCTGCTGTGGAGGAAGGGAAGCGTTGGGTTTGGGGTTGCGTCAAAGTTGTCAGACGTGTCTTCTGCAGGAGCTGGAAGCAGATGGGGAGGTGACCTCGTGGGCGTCCATCACGCCTCATTCGAGGGACAGAGGTTTGAGCAGGAAAATTTTAAAGGTCTTTCTTGGAGCTCRCGCTAGGAACTGTTTCCCTGGTTCAAACACAATGAAGTTTGGTGAGGAAGTTTAGAAGCTCCTGTCTCCAATAAAGACGAGCGCGAGGCAGGAAGTGAGGTTTGTGCACAAGGGACAAAGCTCTTGAAACGCAGCCAGACTTGGGAGAAAATTCATCAAGGCCCAGCAGAAGAGACACATCTGGGCTGTGCTCAGACAGCACCGGGGTGTGGGGATTCCTCACTGACCCCTGAGTGCCGTCAGCCTCTTTGGGCGTGGAAAACAGGCTGGGGGGATGTGGTGACCCAGCTCAGGGAGCTCTTGACTCAAGGCTGCCGTGTGTTTAATTGATTCCTCTCCACCGTTTCCRTTTCAAGCTTTTCTGCACTTCCTCCACTTCCCTGCTCCCAGTGCCAGTTGACAAACTGGCCACAGCAGAAAATCCTGGGCGATCTGTGCCATCAGCCCTTAAAGAAACAGGCAGGTGAGGTGACCACAGACAGCCAACAATTCGGGAGGGGACCAGCCTCTTTCTCCTTCTGGGTTCTGCAAAACTTGGCAGCAGTTYGTATTTAGAACTGCTAAAACCCATTGTGGCTAATTGGGCAACATTAGTGACACCTTTTAAAAGGTAAAACACAAGTTAAACAATGCTGATCTCTTCATCTTGCTGCCTATAATTACAGAAAAAAAAAAGGTATGTCAAAGAGAAATTGAAYGGCAGAATTGAAAATCCCTCAGCAATGACTGCACTTGGATTCCTTGCCCCCAGCCTGCTGGAGAGGTTTGGCTCCAGTGGCAGTGGGCACACTGTGGGCTTGGCAGCATCATTCCTGMGCCTCTTCCAGGGAACAATCCATAGCAAGGCTTGGAAAGATGTTCACCAGTGTCTGTGGAGCCTCTGGGGAGCCCCTTGGAAGACAAGGAAAAAAGCCTCAAGATACTGTATGTCAGTCTATCTCTCACTATAATTGCCTTTATTGATTGGGGACTCATTTGCATTTCCATATCTCCGAGTTTCCTGTTAGTGTGCCTGTTTAGATGTGTTCATGGACCAGATTTCGAGAGATTTCATCCCAGGGAAAAAAAAAAAAAAGCCTTGTTATGTATGAACTCCATGCAAATCTCAAAAGAGAGGTGATGAGGCTTTATGGCAGGAAATAACACCAGAAACTGTTGGGTGAGYGGAAGGAGAGAAGAGGGAGCAGCCATGGCAGCAGAGCCATTTGTCACAGCATCCCCAGCACTCAGAATGCTCTGCACAGAATTCCTCCTTCYAGGGAAGCCCAACATTTTCTCAAAATAAAAGAGCAGAAACGCACAATGAGGAACACAAAACCACCAGAACCAGAAATTCTTCTCTTCCTACAGGTTTGCGACGTGTCCTGAGGGGAGAGCTGCTCCTGCAGACAGGAATCCCTGCTCAGCTGGGGCTCGGAGCTGGCTGAGAGTGGCTGCTCTGCCCTGAACGTTCCCCCTCTCCTGCTGACACAATTCCTGCTCATGTTCTCTCTGGCCAGCCCTGCCGTGCAGCCCCTCGTGTGCTCAGAGCTCACCCAGCCGTGGTGCCCCTTCACCCCAGCGCCACGGGGACACCSCCAGCCCCGGGTCACCTCCCGAGGGAAGTGGCGTTTGTCCCCTTGTTGGTGGATGCTGGGTGTGGGGGAGAGAAAGTCTGCAAGTGGCTAAAATGCCTTTTGATGACGAGAGGGGAGCGGCGAGAGTGCCCGGAGGGAGGTTTCAGGTCGGCAGTAAGCAGCTGTGATCCCCAGAGGAATTTAAATTGCCTTGCACTGCTTCTCAGCGGRGTGAGAGGGAGAAGTGGGAGAGGGTCAGCCTTTTGCATCCCCCCTGCAGGCCCCCAGTCACAGCACATCTGGGACCAGATGTGGACATGAGCATCGYACTGCTTCCCTGACTGGGGGAGTCCCAGTCGCCAGGGCTGGGAGCAGTCGATGTCCTGACTCGGGGATCAGGGCTGCAGGGATCTYTGAAAACAGCCCTCACCTCCCTCTGCAGCCCCTCGCAGGCTGCCTGCTCCGCCTCACCCAGACTAGACCYGGAATCTGCTCCAAAATGGATGTTTTTCACATTAAAGRGCTGCACAAACATTTTATTTCCCATTTGTGGCCCTTTTGCAAACAGCGGAGAATCCACTCTTTCCTCCAGAAGATTTGTGTCTGAGGGAGCTCCCAGGCTGACATAAAGCTGCCCATACTTTCAAGAGGCCTCTCTGGTAAGCTCTTATTTCTTGGAATCCTTCCCAAAACGAGGCAGTATCACTTATGGGAAGCAGCAAACAGGACTGATGTGAAGCCCTGAGAAACCCTTCCCGTTTCAGCAAAGGCACAAGTGTCACGTCTCTGCAGAAATATCAATTATATTTCCTGTACAGCTAACGAGATAGCAKTTGGCAAACATCACAGGTAAACAGTCAGACATAGCCTAGCACATRATTTGGGCTTTTGGAGTCACACTTTCCTGTTCCTAAGGTGTCCCTGAGTGCTGCACCCRCTGCTGGGCACAGGTAAAGCCCAGAGTAAACGATGGAGTGCAGTGAAATGTCACAGAGCTGGGGAAGGGTCCTATGAGGAGCAGCTGAGGGAGCTGGGAAAGGGGCTCAGCCTGCAGAAAAGGAGGCTCAGGGGGAACCTTGTGGCTCTGCACAACTCCCCGACAGGAGGGGGCAGCCAGGTGGGTTTGGAAGAAGCATCACGACAAGAGGAAACGGCCTCAAGTAGCTCCTTACCCTAAAGGGCTGCCCAGCCCTGGCACAGCTGCCCCAGGCAGTGTGGGGTCACCATTCCTGGTGGGATTTAAGAGATTTGTGGATGTGGCACTGGGGGGGAATTGGGTCAGTGGTGGCCTTGGCAGCGCTGGGGGAATGGTTGGACTTTATGATCTTAGATGTCTTTTCCAACCCAAACGATTCCCTGATTCTGTAAGAGGCCATATCTGATTCAGCATTATTATTAATCCCATATGGAGCTTATGAAGGGAGGAAAGGCAGTAATTAAGTGCAGTCATAAGTTAAAAGAATTGACCGTGTGTTTTCTTGCTTGCCTGATCTCTGGCAGCACCTCGTGTTTACTCAGTCATCTGCTGCTGGTTCTGTAACCCTGTGTGCTCCCCTTGTCCCAGCCATGGGCTCGCTCAGGGGATGCCCTTCAACTCCCAGAGTTCTTCCCCAAAAAGGAAAGAAACGAACTAAGGAGTAGAAAAAGGGTAAGAAAATTTTGAAGATAAAAAGGAATTSCACAAAAAAACCCGAAAAACAAACAACAAACCAAAAAAACCAAACCCAAAGCAAACAGAAAAACCCCAAACCCTGAAGGGCAGCAAGATACAAAGTCAGAGAGGGCAGATACCTTCAGGAAGATGGTGACACTGGCAATGGCACAGACTGGCATGGTCCAGCACTGGGCAGGGATCTCAGGATGAGCCCAGGCTACGGCTCAGCATGTGGCTACAGGGCTCACAGCTGGCCTTTAAAGGTTGTGGGGGGCTTGTTCCTGCAGTTCTSCTCCTCACAGGTGGCCACCAGGGGCAGGTGAGGCATAACCCAGAGTGAGGGTCTCAGCCGAGGGGGAAACTGGGTTTGGGTAAATTTTGTGTGAGTTGTCCATGTAGTGGGGGGGTGGCTTCTGGGCAAGGAATAAATGAGATTTTAGTCCCTTTTTTGAAACAAACAAACAAAAAAAAAGAAGTGTGGGCATTCTGGGAGATGCTGGTGTATGAATTTTTGGGGGGCATGGTACCCAGCTGTAGTGAGAGAGTGAAATCTCTTCTCCTTGGGAGCTCCTCTGCAGCTGCTCTCTGAGACCACTGGGAAAGGTCCTTCCAGACTGAGAGTAAGGTGACCCTTTTGGGAAAGAACACGGATTATTAGCAATGTGTTGGGAAGTTGTGAGCCATGAGGAGAACATGGACCTCAGCCTGGTTCTACTGCAGCCTGTTCTCAGGTGTTCCTGGATTTGGCTTCAGGTCTCTGAAATGGGGATGAGTTATGAGCTCTGAGTCATTCCTCTCCCTCAGGCACTGGAGGGATTTGGGTTTGTCCTTGCCTCCAGCCACTCCTCACTGTCTCTGTCACACCGTGGTCACTTCAGACGCTCTGTGGTCCTTCCTGACACTCTCCAGTCCCTCCAGCCCCTCTCTGGTGGCTCTGTCACACCACGGTCCCTCCGSTGGCTCTGCTTTCCCACCCGGCCCTCCTGCCCCGGCGCTTGTGGCTGCTCCCTCATCCCCAGGATCAGTTTTCAGCCAGCCCCGCGCTTTGCCCTCAGTCAGACTATTTAGTCTGGTTTTGGTGACCCTGTCTGACTGCTCGGGAAGGAGCTCTCAGGTTTCTCTTTTCTCTGCAATCACTACACTTTTTTTTTTTTTTTTTTTTTTTTTTTTTTTTTTAAATAATTTTTTTTTTTTCCTTTTTTTTTTTTTTTTTTTTTTTTTTTAAACAAATACCTTTGCGCCTCAGTCTCTCTCAGACAGGCTTAAGGTGGTCCCATTTGCCTTCCTCATGTGCTGGGAGTAGCCCTGGGATTTGCATTCCTTTGCTGTTGTGCTGTGGGAGTGCAGGGTTACCTTCCCTTATAAATYGCTGCAGAGTGGCCATTAAGAGCTAATATTTACAAAAATCCCCCTAAAACCTGAGGAATACCCCTGCTTAATATCCGGGAAAGGCTTATCTGAGCACRAAAGCAAAGACACTGCTTGAGTTTTCTTTGGGGAAGTGATGATGAGACTTTTGATTCGRCTAATACGTGCTGAAAAAGCCCCTTGTGCTATAAACGTGAATTCCAAAATCTTTAAAAATTGCCACGAGCTCTTTGCTTTGTGCTGCTCACGTTGCCCATGGCCAGGCAGGAAGGAGCTTGCCCTGTGACTCAGTGTGAGGCTGAGTCAGCAGGACGGGCTCCATGTGGGATGGAGGGAGGGATGGAGGAATGGATGGAGGAATGGATGGATGGATGGATGGATGGATGGATGGATGGATGGATGGATGGATGGATGGATGGATGGAGGGATGGCTCCTGTGCTCACCACTTCCTTTTGGTCTAATTGCTCCATTTGAAGGAGTTGGTCACTCATCAAGGGCTCTGTGTGTTGCTCCTGCAGCATCCACAATCCAAGTTGCCCCAAGGCACAGGGTGGCTCATTACAAAAACGGGGCTCTGGAATGGGTTAAAAGAGTAAAATCTCTAACAAAAAAAGCCAAGCAAAGAGTAGATTTWAAAAATGACCTSTGAGGGCCTGATGCCACACCATACACAATTCGTGGAGCTTCACACTCTGGGCAGTGAAAATGCTGATGGTGCCGGGGTTGGGGAGGCCTTTGCATCGATCAGGGAAGAAAAGTGAGGCAGCACCTGGAGCTGGGAGAGCGGTTTCCATCCCGATTTATTGGGCTGCCACCAAGCACAGGGTGCTGGATGCAGATCGTTCAGCTGCTGCGTGCTAATGAAGGCTGCATTAATTACCCACTGTGGATTGATTTTCATGATTTGTCTGTCTGGGCCTCTCGAACGGGTCTGAAGGAACTTGGTGCTTGACCTTCACTGTGTTCAATGAGAGCAGGGAGACGCCTCATTCCCCAGGCTTTGGGGGGGGAAAATAATTTCTAGGACTTGTCTCAGCCCCAGGGGGTGGCCCTGGAGGGATTTTCTTATCACAGGGATGGAGTTGGGGTTTTTATTGTTTTATTGTTTTTATTTATGGCTCTTGCTGCAGGCAACAGGGAGAGACTTCCCAGCTCGGAGGGATGAGGCTCTGGGGTGGGAGCCCAGGTGCCCATCCCATACCCCAGGTACTCATTACAGGTGCCCACCCCGGATCTGGGCAGTTTTGGGGGACGTTAGTGGGAGAAATTGGAGCAAATTGATTCTAAAAGGGTGTTCAGAGGGGTCTCTGCACCCCCTCCACTGCGCCGCCCAGAAGCTTTTCAAGTGGAACAGCCTGCAGCTATTACAATAAACACCTCAGCTGCAACCTGGCTCTCATTTGCATATTAGCAGCCTTAATTTTGATGAAATATGCAAATGTATGCAAAATGAAATTCATCTCATAATGACACAAGGCGATTAAACAATTTTTATGCTTAAATATTCTGTTTAATGAAATCAAACAGACCCATGCGTGTGACAAATTTGCCTCAGCACGGAGAAATTAGTGGATATCAAAAAACTACCCCAGAATCCCAAACATGGGCCACAGTGTGCTGGGCATTGAAATCGCCTCTTCAGCGGGAAAACAATGGGGTTTCCTGATAACCAGAGGAACTGGAAATCACATTACAGAGAAACACTAAAATAAGTTAGTGGCAAGGCACTTTGTTTCCTGCTCTCCAAAGAAATCCCCTTCTCCGTCCATCTTTTATTTATGTTCCAGATGTTAAACGGAGAAGACACGCTGGCTGGTCCTTTGCGGGTGTTTTCGTGTTTTAAATAAAAAAGGTGATCATGTAGCAGCTGCAGTCAGTGTCCAGGGTGGGTCTGGCATCGCTGGATGGGTTGTGTGGCACAGGGGTTACGGGGTACCCTGGATGTGCTGGGGGTGCCAGAGCAGTAGAGGGCTCAGGGCCCCTCCAGGGACTCGCTGTGGATCCCCCTGGGTGCCTTATGGCAGTTCTGGGACAGCTCAGAGCATGGGCAGGCTCTGCAGGACTCAGCATCCGACTGACCAGTCCCATGGACTGGAGCAACAGTGGGGTTGGAAACGATCTTTGCTTTCCATCCATCACTGCAGRCTCATCCCAGATCTTCTGTCTGAAATCTTTTTTACCTCTCCCGTCCAGATCCTCCTGTTTCCTCCCTCTCACTCCCTCATGTCTTGGCTGTTCCAGCTGCRCTCTCTCTCTCTCAGCCGTGTTTCTCTTGGTTGTATCCTGCATTGTCTTAATTCTTCCAAGTTCCATGTCTTTTGCTGTTGGGGGTGTGTGCAGCTCATCTCACCTGTAAATTTTATCAGCAGTGTTGATAAAAGTTTATTGATACAGTTTATTGTCCCTTTCAGGGTATGGATGTCACCTATAAAGCCCCGTGGGYCCAGGTGCTTTCCAGTGCCACTCCCCCCCATTCCCCCATGGCACCCTTCCCGCTGCTCCAGCTCGGCTCCAGCTCTCAAAACTCCGGCTCTGGAGCTGTCACGAACCCACCCAGGGCTCTGTGCATCTGGAAATGCCATCGTGCCTCCTGATTCACAGCGGGGCTTTAACTACTGCTCTCTCCTCCTGGCCTTCCCCTCCCCTCGGCAGCGTGTCCCCGACTTCCCCTCCTCTCCTYCTCGGGCTGTCATGGTGTAATTGATGATTTTAGGGAGTAGTTGACTCAGGCTGCCTGGTTTTGCTCCGTGAGTTCATTCCCGAGGCTGGTGCCTCGCTGTCGGGGCGTGGGGCCGGGCGCATCCAGCGGGGCCGGCTCGGCTCCGGCTCCGCKGGTCCCACGGAAATGCGGGGATTCACGGTTTGTCCCGACGGACCAAGGGCATCCCAGGGAGCACACCCTGCCCTGCCGCGCCGTGYCACACTGCCACGCCGCTCAGAGCCACCTCCCTGCCCCTCACAAGCAGTTCTGCCTCCTGCCATCCCCCCGGTGAGACCCCCCCCGACCTCCTGCAGCCCCAGCAAAGGGATGGGCGGGCTCAGCGCCTCTGCCCCCTCCCTGCTGCCCTGGCCCAGGCTGCCTTTCCCCGAGCCAAAACTGACAGAGGCTGGAGCCCGGAGCTGCAGAGTGGGAGCCCTGCCAGGCCTCATAGCACAGCCGTGATGTAAGAGCAGAGAGTCAGCAAAACCCCCTCCAGGAGCGGAGTTAACCCTCTCGGGGGGGATGTGGTGGGGCATTCTCCTGAATGCTGGCTGCCCCCTCATCTCTGGGCACCCAGCCTCCTCTGCTGGCTCCCTGGGCACCCCTGTCCACATTTTCCAGTGCCTGGTCCTTTCCCAGGTGTTGGAAGGGAAGCTCTGTGCCAGCTGTGCCAGGGARGCATCCCTGGGATTCCTGCTCCTGGCATCCCACAGTGGGTGCCAGAGCTCATGCTCTGCCTGTCCTGTGCATTTAAATAATTCCTGAGGCAACAGGCTGTGGGCTGAGAAGTTCTTAAATTATCTGAGCAAGTTTATGAACTTTCACGGCGYGGAATGGATGTGACATTTCCTCCCCATAATAAATGTTCATCAGAAATGACTCGATCCAAACAACCTTGTGCTGCAAAGCCACCGGGCCGTGAAAAAACCTTTGACAAAACAATCTCCTTTAAACGTGGCTTTGCTGGAATTAGGGCTGATTGTGATCGSATGTCTCAGTATTCTGACCTCGTTATATTCCCATTATTTTGACAATTCACCGAATATTTGCAATATTTCACTCTGGATGAGTATTCTCACACAGTGAGGCACCTGCAAGTGCTGGATTTGTTTTGCTGTGTGGATTTGGAAGAGGTGATGAGCTGTGTGCTTTGTCTGCTGCACTTTTTAAAATGGGTCATTCTGGGCTCATGAGAAGGGATGCAGGAAGATGTTCCTCACCCAGGGACCACCCAGTGGAAATGCACCTCATGTTTTAATGGCTGAGAGTTGGACWGTGCTGAGCTCTGCTGGAGCTGCAGCAGCTCCCTTCCAGCACCCAGGAGCTGCCCTTGCAGGTACCTGAGGAGCACTGGGAGCACTGGGARAAACTGGGAGCAATCCTTGCCCTGCCTGCCTGTGCTTCCTTGCACCGAGGAGTTTCCTTCAGGGACCAGACAAGCAATGCCTAAATAAATAGTCCAAGTGGATGCAATTCCAAGCTCATATCATGTTACAGTAATCAGAGGATAAAATTGTTTTTCTCTGTGACCTTGTTACAACCGTTTGCGAAGTCTGTGGAGAAAACTGCATGTCTAAATCAATCCTCCCTGTGGAGAGTGTCACTGCTCCTCTCAGAAGGCAATTAAAAAGGAGCTTTAGCTGAAGAAGGGGGTGAGGGAGCCTGCGGTGCTGCGGGGACTCTTGGAGAAGTTGGTCCAGGACTGCACTGGGGGAGATCCCATCTTGGAGGGACCCGAAAATGCCAGTGGAAATCACGTGGATGGGTGGGCCCCAATATCCCTGTTAATTTGCTTTTGATAGAGTGAGCTTGAGTTTATTGTAAAACTCCCGGCGCAACTGGAGGGCTGCCTGCTATTATCAGTCCAAATAAATACGGGTTAACWACAAATCTGAAACATCTGCTGGGGCTGAAGACATCTCTGTTAGGATGTTCCCAGYCCAGTGAGTGAGGTGGTGGGAGTCCCAGCTCCAAGGAATGAGTGCAGGGGACATCCACCGTGTCTGACTGGCCCTGCTGGGACTCTGGCTCCCATGGGATCTCCAGTTCTCCTGGGAATGCTGCTGGGCAGCACAGTCACTGCAGGACAGAGCTTGACTCAAGCAGGGCTGTTTGGGGGTCCCATAAGTCCCCTCCTGCCACCCAGCCGTGCTGGGGACAGTGTGGTGCCAGCTGCCAGACCCCAGTGTCGGCAGAGCCCTTGATGCCGTGAGGCTGGTGATGCTGAGGGCCCTGGGATGAAGCAAAAAGGGTTTGTACCTGGCACATCTCAGGCTTTAGAGACATTTCCAGGCTTCCCCTGCACCAGCGCCACTCACACCAAAGAGCTGAAATCTGCGGGATTAAGATGTGCTGAGCACTGGGGTGCAGCTCCTGGTGCTGGCTGGTGCTCTGGGGCAACGTGGGGCTCCCCAGCACCCGCGGGTCGGAGAGGCTGAGCACAGCGCCCTTGGAGATGAGACGAAGGCAGCAGGAGGGAGGGAGGGAGGGAAGAAGGGAGGGCTTTCTCACAGGAACCTTGTGGGAAAAGCAAAACCTCTTGTCGTGGTTCACTGCCTGCCCGTCTAATGCTGTCCCCGAGGGAGCCGGTCAGGCGCCATAAAACCAGGCAATTTGCCCCGGAAATAGGTGAAGAGATGGAAATGTGCCGAGGCGATGKAAATGTGCCACCCCGCAGGGGCCGGGGTCCCCGTCGGGCAGCTGCTGGGAGGGGAGGGTGTCCCGCGGTGTCTGGGACAGGGGCTGGCCGAGGGGASCCCCCTGCCACGGGAATGCGGGGGGATTTCAGGGCCGGGCTGCCTTGTGCCTCCTCCTTGCCCGTCGCACGACAGGGAACCCCCCCTGGCAGTGTTGGTGCCGCTGCTCCGGGGTCCTGAGCGCCCCGGTGCTTGCGGAGCATCCCCGAGGCTCCGCAGGGCTGGGAGCACTCGCAGTGGGAAGCACACAGTCCTGCCTGGAGGGTCCTGACCCTGGGACAGCCGGCACCCAGTGAGGGAGCCTGGAATTCAGCGGGAAATCAGCCTGAAAATCAGCCTGAAAATCAGCCTGAAAATCAGTCTGAAAATCAGCTCAGCCCAGCATCCCAACTCAGGCGTGGTTTTGGTGGATGTGAACCAGGCTGGGATCCACGGTGTCGGTGCGGGGCTGAGCGGGGGCCTCGGGGCTGCTGGTGCCACGAGCGGTTCTGCTGAATTTTGGATGCTCGGCGCTGACTGAACAATAACCCAGCGCCGGGGAGGCAGCGCGCTCGGGGCACGCTGTAAATTAAGCCCTGGAGGATGTCACGGAGTTGAGATCCGCCTTAACCTCACGCACTAGGAATTCAAGAAAGCCACCTTGGCCACCCTCATCCTTCCTCCCACAGWGCCTGAGACAGGCCAGACCCTGTCAGCTGGGATCTGCCTGGATCCTCCTAAATCAGCGCTCTGCTCTGCCTGTTCCTGAGCACAATCCTATCTCCTGGCTGTTGGACTGCGGCCAAACGCAATCACTTCTCTGAAAGACTCGCTAAATATGTTCAGCAAAAGAATTTAATTAGCCCCTTTCTCTTCCACGTGAAGGTTTTTTAAGAAAAGAAAGGGGGAAATAAAGGGAAAAAAAGAAAGATCCCTGTCTCCCCGGTCCATTTTCTCAGCTCGTGGTTGCAGTCCTGCTGCTCTGCTCGGGATTTCAGCGCGTCTCGCTTGGCTTTGCCAAGGCCCAGCGAGCAGAACCTGCTCCTGCCCCTGCACTGCGCTSCCCAGGTGTCCCAGTGGGAAGGGCTGTGCATCCCTGCTCCCGCCCGACGAGGCCATTCCCCGGCACTTGGAGTTGAAAGGATTGTTTGGTTGAGGTTTTTGTTTTCAGCCCGAACTCCTGTGAGGGATGAATCATAGCTGCGTGCGTCTGGCTGAGCTGCGGGGCTCTGCCGAGCGCAGGGACCAGCACACGGCCCTGTCAGGAGAGCTCCGTGTGTCCCTGCCATCCTGCTCCTCCCCCGGGCCAGGGGGACCATCTCCTGAAAGGGCTCCGGGTGCTGCTGCAGGCAGGGAAGGCASGGAGCTGTGGCACTGAGGGGACTGTGCCCACAAGGTGCCGATTGTCCAACCAACCCCTCACGCTGTGGGTTAGGGGTGGGAGCAGGCAGGGGCCAGGGGTGGGCTGGCTTCTCCCCATGGCTGAGGATGGGGATAAATTGTCCTTGTGTCACCCGTGTTGCCAAAACCCCACCCGATCCTTTCTCTGCATAGGCAAGAGAGCATTCCCTTGGGGTTGTTCCAGTTATTTCCACCTGGGTCAGGCCCGGGACTGGGGAAGCAGGACCCGTGTGGTCCATGGCAAGCAGATCCCTGTGGATGGAGCCCAGGAGCTCAGCTCAGCCTGGGGGTCGGGGCATGGCACCCTGTGATCCCACCGAGGTGCTGCCGGCAGGTGAAACCAGTCAGGAACCAATCTGTGGTGAAATTTATGAAATGTTATGTAACTGCGAGGAACCAAAAGACAGGCTCTCTTAAAATGATATCCTTGTTAATAATCTCCTTCATCCATCACTGCTGCTCAAGGATCCTCTCGCTTTTATGCGTGACATAAATTATTTGGGGGGTGGGAGGGGGGGTTTCTCTGGGCGATGGGAATTACAAACAGCTGGTCCACCACAAATTGCACCTCCTGCATCATCAGCGAGCGCACGTGAGCYCAGCACCAGCCCTGCCCGCCACGTTCGTGGCCAGGGTGTGATATTTTCACTCGGATGATGCAGAATCCCTATTTTTAGGGCGCCCACTCTGTGCCCACGCGGCTCTGTGTGTCATAAAGACCCCACACACCGTGGCCCCCTCATCCTCCTGTCCAGCATCAATCAGGCCCTGGCTTCAAATCTCACCAGGCACATGGAGAGTGTCAGAGCTGGATGTCAGAGGAGTCCCCACCCAGAGGGGCCCCAGTTTTAGAGGGACACCCCGTAGCAGTTTCTGAACCCCCTCCTGGTTTCCCAGGTATTTTCCCAGAATCCCAGATGGCCCTTGGCCATCCCTTCTGTCTCACAGCATCTGAGCAGCACGGCCAAAGCTAATGCTGATGTTGGCGTTCGTGTGGAGCTAAGGGTTAAGGGAGAAGGGATCAAACCRCAGAACAGAGAGTGAATGCAGCTTTTCTTGTTCGTGCTGCATTGTGATATATTTAAACTTTCATTTAGCATAAATACTGTAGGTCAAACACCAGACAGATTCACCAATTATATTTTCCCCTATTAGATGAAATATGTTTCTAATTTGGCCATAGTTTTGTTTTATTAGACCTGTGGCAGYGAGGGTGACCCCGTTTCAAAATAACCTTTTCAGATCATTTAGCCCCAGTCCTTTGCAAATAGAGTTTGATAAAGCAAAAATGTGCCAGTCTATTTTTTAAGTGAGGGTTATGTGAACCCAATTCCTTCCCCAAGTCAGGCTGGGGCCCCGCTGGAGCTCGGGAGCCCTTAGGAAAGCGTTGTGTTACAGTAACTCCGTGTGAGCTCAGCGAGTGCCCCGGCGTGCGGAGAGAGAACTCAAATCGTGTTTATTTTGCACAGCGGATTCGAGCCAGAGGATTTTTGTCTCTTTAAAAAAAATGTAATAAAATACACTACTAGCATTTCCTGGGTTTCAGAGCTTCCCTGCGTGCTATTGGAAGGACGGCAAGGGGCGATGCGCTGACTCCAGCTCCAGATCTCCCTGGTTTTCTTAAAAGCAAGATCCCCAGAGCGGCAGCATCAGGTATCTTTCGGGATCAGCTTTTTGCTTTTTGTGTGCGGTGAAAACGGGAGAGAYGAGTTATTTTTACTTTGTGCAATTCCATTTTTTTTTTCCCCCTCCTGGCTTATCTGATCCGCTTGTTGTACCGAGGGCTTTATTTCCTCCAGGCTCCAAAGGAAAGCTCGGAGCTTCCCGGAGCCCATTCAGCCTCGGGMGTGATACCATCAGCTGCGATGGCAGCGCTATCGCCGCCGTTATCCCCCTATCGCCGCCCTTATCGCACTGCTGACAAATCCTGCTGGAGTTCAGCGCCGAGGTCGCGTTCGCCTCTGGAAGTTTTCCAGGGCGCTCGGGGTCTTCTCCCCGGCTCTGCCCTTCTGCAGAGCCCCGCTGTTTGTGGGWGCCTCTGGGTGCCTTGGATGAGGTCCCCAGCCACAGGGGATTTCCCCTTGAGTAGAAATCCCCCAAACTGCCCTCCCCACCCCTTTAACCTGCAAGGTGCTGGAGTAATTTCTCCCTTTCCCTGTTTTCAGCCCTGTTTCCCATATTCACACCAGTTAAGATCCTGGCTCATCAGCCCCTGGCAAGGGAGCAGAACAAGGAYTAAACCCCCTGAGAAGGGCTGCTGGGTGCTCCTGCTGCATTTCCAGCCCTTCCAGCAGCCCTGGGATGCTTTGGGGCCGTCCCTGCAGGAATGGGGACCCTCACAGACACAGCCCTGTGGGGCTATGGGGCTCCCACTGCTCGGCTTCCCCTCAGCCTCTCCCGCTGCTCCCTTGGCTKRGGATGYGTGTGGACCCCTGGAAGAGTCAGGAGGCGCAGCCAAGGAGAATAATGACACACAGCCGCGCATGTGGCACCGTTCTCTCCTCCTGCTGTCACCGGGCTCCTGCAGCTCCGGCGCTGCCTCTGCCAGCGCCACCGAGGGCAGGAGCTCCCCGTGGCCAAACAGCAGGAATTGCACCATCCCCAAACAGCGGGAATGACGTCGTCTCCAGTGCTTCCATCATCCCGAATCGACRGCATTCGAAGTAACACAGCGAAGCTTTGCATCTAGAGATTGAAACCAGCTGGGAAGCAGCGTGTCTCCTGTGCAGAAAATGGTTGCCTAAGATGGTGCTTTGAATCGAGAAAGTCACGCCTCGAAGTTTGCTGAAATCCGATATTCTTTGGCAAATATTGTTGTTACTCATTAAATATTTGGTGAAATGAGAAGATCAACCCGAAGAAAACTATCAGCAGTGGCAAAACAAAATCCACGTTAAAACATCCCTGAAATCAATCTATCCCTGTGAAATGCCCTGAGCTCCCTGGAAACGCCATTTCCAATGGAAATGCTCCATCAGAAAGCTTCCTACAACTCTGCTCAAAGCCTGGAACCCCAGAGCTGAACCACTTCAGACACTGTTCAAAGCTATTTTTAAATCTTTAAAACCCTTTAAGACTTTATGGAGAGAAAATCCCTCTCTGTGCTGTCACTGAGTTTAGCAGCCTCATCTCCGGGCTGCGGGGGGAACGCTCCTGTTTCCCCCCTTGCTGTCAGGATGAGATTTCCCCCCGTGGCTCCCCAGCCTGTCCTTGCCCGGCTTTCTCCCCAGGAGCCCTCATTGCTCCATGCCACGGGCACAGGAGATGGTTTTGCTCAGTCTGTGAGTGAGGTTTGCTCCCCCACCAGAGCCAACCCCACCGAGCAGTTCCCCCCATCACCCCCAGAGTTCCACTTGTTCCAAAGGCTGCTGCCAGTGCCAGAGACCTCTGAGACCCGGGCCAAGCTCTTGCACCACRGGGAGAAGGTGGAACTCGATCTTAAGCAAAACAGAAATGCCGCCAAGGGTTTCAGCTGGAAACCGGAGCTGGAAGGAGCGAAGTTTCCAACCCCCTCAGCCCTTCTGGACCAGCTGGGGCTGCAGGGCCTGGGGGGCACATGGGGGCTTCCCATTGCACCCAGCACAGGCTGGGAGGAGCAGCTGGGCACCCCCAGGGGAAGGGAAATATGGGAATGYCTTCAGCAACRTCCTGTGTGGKTGKTTGTTGCTGTTCTCTTTTCTCCTGYTTTCCCCCTCTCCATATTTCCCCCCCAGGTGCTTGATCCTGAGGCATTAAAGGACGATTCTGGGTCACARAGCTTGCAAGCAAGTGGAGAAAGTGACTTTATTTCTAGGTAGAAGCCAAATTTGGGAATATTGGCCTCAGCRGGTCACACCCTGTGGAGGGATGTGTGTCTGAACTGAGCGTGCAGAAAACAGCAGCACACGGCACAGGGGAGCAAAGCAGGTCACTCAAACACTTGTCAGCTTTTCAACATTGTTCACAGAGGTTTTGGCATCCCAAAAACTGACAGGGGATCAAATGTTCCCRAATGGTGGAATCTCTAAGTCAGGAAAAGGCACATGTGCTTTTGAAAGGGTCCCGTGTTCCGAGCACTGCAGGCTGCAGCGGCCATAAATTCTATTTACAGCCTTGCTGAAGCGTGTCCTGTTTACACCGTCTGAGCGCTGTCCTGGGCACTGACTGAACCTAGCAGGGACTGAAAAACCCATATTTCCTTTTATTTGGAATAATGGGGAGGAGCAGGGTGATGTTCTCACAACAAACCTCAGATTCCTCAGAGCTGTGTGTCTGCTGCTGCTTCACTCTCCAGCCAGGGCAGCTCCTTCACTCTGACCATTGTCCCAGCACCAGCACTGGGTTACACCAGCAGAACACTCGAGGCTGCATCCAGGCATGAGCTGTGCTTCCCAGGGACATCCCAGGGGCTGGGACCAGCTGGAGAAATGTCTTTTGAGCTGGTTTCCATCTTCTGAAAAGCCCAGGGCGTTCCTTGCCAGGCTGTGCTGTCATGCAGGTGTCTCAGGTGTCACTGATGTCACATGTGAATTCTGGTTTGACTTCCAGAAGGGATAGGATGTGGCTTTTCCTGACAGTTTGGAAACTTTCCCATGGAGCTCTGCACACGATGTTTTCCTGTCTGGTACCAGGGTGAGCCCAGATGCTGAAGGCAGACTCCACCATCCATACCACAGCCTGGGACATTTACCGGCAGATGACTCCTGCATGGGAAAAGGACAGGTCCAGGTTGTCTGAAGGGGAAACCAAAGYKCCTCTGGTTGTTCTGCCAGCCCTGSTGACCCCCAGCCCCTTGGGCAGGAGGTGATGGGGAGCACACCTGGGCACAGCGTGGCTGGAATGTGACCAGGGCACACCACAGAGCACCCTGGGCTCAGCARGGMTGTCCCAGCCYCTTGTGTGGCTCTGYTGAGCTCTCTGGGGCTCTCCAGGACCTGCTCATCCAGAGTCTGTTGCTGCCTGAGGCACAATCAGAGAGTTTCCTCAGCAATGGAAAAGTTATTTTCCTAAGCGGACATTAATGTTTTTTCCATTAATTGGAAGAAATTCTGCGGCTGTGGAAAACCTTAAAGTGATATCACTGTGAAAAACTGCAAAAAATTCACACTGGAAAGGGCTTATGAAATCCAGGCTTTTCTCAGCCAAAAACGACTTTAAAATAATCCCCCCAGGGCCTCCACAGCAAAAAGAACTGGAGATGGCAAAGCGCCCCTCACTGGGGAAGCACGATGTGGGATGGCAGAGGGAACGGCCATCCCATCCCATCCCATCCCATCCCATCCCATCCC
>CADDXX010000486.1:283943-309565 GCA_902810485.1 Alauda arvensis
TCTTCCCTAGTCCCTCATGCTGTAACAAGCCAAAAAAAAAAAAAACCAACCAAAAAAACAACAACCCAGGCTGGTTTTTATTTGCTTTATTATTAAGCTGATGAGGTTATTTAGCCCGTTTTATGCCCCATTAAATTCTGTGTTTGAGATTCTGTGGAGCGCTTTGCAAACACGCGCTCCCCGCCCGCCAGCGCCGCCGCCGGGGTTTGCCTCGGAGCACCCGCGCCCGTGTTTACTCCCTGAGTATTCTCTGCTTCCCCAGCCTGGTGTGGCTGAGAGAGATGAATGCTCTGTCTGTTATTGTCACCTCTTCTCACTTTTCTCTCTCTCTCTCTCTCTTTTTTTTTTTTTTTTTTTTTTTTTTTTATTTATTTCCATGCTCTCATCACTACTTTGAGTGCTTCTTATTTTCCTTGCCTCTGCAAGAAGCCATAAAATTCCCCAGCCCGTGTGTGGTGTGGTGTGCACTTACAAATTACCACTGAAAAATGAATTGCCTTGACAAAATCTAATGTTTTGTGACACAGCACAAATATGCATTTCATTCTTGAAGAGAAGGAAAAGGAGCTCATTGGAAATATTAAATTAAGCAGTGTAACAGCTGAAAATAATTTGGTTTTCTGCTCTGTTGCTTGTGATTTGGTACGGAGTTGGAGGTGGCAGGGCAGTGCCTGTTTAGAGTGTAAAGCACACAGATGCCTTGGATTTTATTCCTTGCTTTGGAGCAACTTGTTTTCTSTGGTGCTGGCAGCTGGTGCGGCTCSGAACGCAGGTTTTGGGAAAGGTCCCAGGGGCAGGGAGCTGGGGGAGAACTCCGCGGCCAGAGTGTGGAAATGTTTTCCATGGTGCTACAGTCCGTCACAGGAGACCAACATGAAGCTCTCACTGCTTCTCTGGAGGTTTAGAATAAAAATCCATCCCCAAGAAGAAGGAAGCCGAGCAGGGCAGCGTTTGGGAATTCCTGCGAGCAGCCCTGGATCCCCCGCAGCAGCCAGGCGTGAACAAGCCTTTATTCTCTTCAGCGGCCCAGCCCTTTCGTTACCTGCAGGGYTCCGCAGGGTGACTCATTCCCGAGCCAGGGTGGCTCCTCGCGGAGCAGCCAGATGTGGAAATCCCTGATGTGTCACTCCCCCTTCGCCTTGCAGATCCAACCATTCCTTCTCTGAGCCGCCTCCAAAGCTGCCGTGGGGAGTCCCTGCAGAGCACAGGGCACTGCACAGACAGGGACAGAGCCCCCAGCAGGGTGTGACAGGCTGAGGGCAGGGCTGGTGGCACCGCGGCTGGCAGCTGGGCAGCGAGGAGCTGCTCGCTCAGACCTTTCCCTGCCGGGTGCACAGCCCCGAAGGTGGCTGTCGGACCGATGTGTGCCTCAGGGCGGATTTCTCATCACGGTTCCTGGGGTTTATTCTACAGCACTAATTATTTATTTATCTTAAGGAGGCGTCTGGAAAGTGCCTCCAGTGGGACAGAGCTCGTGAAAACACTCAGAAAGCAGGAGCCTGTCCCCCAATCAGGCTGTGGGACTGTGGCCATGTCACAGCAAGGGATGTCGGGGTGCTGCAGTCCCWGCCTGTCCCCCGCTGGTGGCCAAGCCAAGGGCAGCTGCCAGCTGGGCCTGGGGGACCAGCCCGGCCCCAAGGACTCTGTGATCAGCTTCCCTTCCCTCCAGCAGGAGCCAAGCACAACCTGCCACTCATGCCAAGGTATCTTTGGCACGGGGATGTGGGTAGAAAACCCACAGGAGTGTCAAAGCCATGGACAGTCTCCAAAGYGAGAGCAGTGTTTGACGGGGGAGAATATGCTTTGGAAAATTGACTTGATCCTTGTTTGGAAGCAGCGCTGAGAAGCACACGGAGCCCTCCGCAGACACACACATGCTGCCTTGAGGATCTCTGCACAAAGCAAAGCACTGGAAACATGTTGTCATCCACCTCCTCCCTCTCATTCCTGGCAACTGAGGAAAKATCCAAGGAGCTGCTTATATCCAAGCGCAGGGAGGCAGCCACCCAGCCCGGCACCCCTGTGGTGCTCGGTCCTGCTGGAGTAAGGGGGATTCCATCTCCTGCTTCCCTCCGAGTGGGGGCAGTGCCCCCCTTGTCTGGGCTGGACTACAGGAGGGTGCCACGGGTGAGCTCCAGGCTTATCTGGATCATTCACCACTTGTCAGGAGYGCTGCTCTCCTCTCCCATAGCTAACGCCAAGAGCCAAGGACTAGACATGGCACAGCTCGTGTTGTTTTAGCATCCCTCTCCTTAAAAAAAGTAATTAAAAAAAAAAAAAAAAGAAAAAGGAAAAAAAAAAATCTGGACAACTTCCCAGATTGTACATCTGTCCGTATAATTTACACCACGAGGATGAGGAAGTGAGGAGGGCTGTAAACTCTTTCCATCTGTGCAATGTGTGTGATGATTTTTCCATTCCTTCCCTGCCTCCCCCCACCGAAGCCCCAGGCTGGAGAGGCTTTGCCAGCAGCGGGCAGCCCGGGGTGCCAGGGCCTGCTCCGTGCCGTGGCTCTGGCTGCCAGACCCGGGCCCCCCTCGCCCCTGCCCTGGCTCCTCCCGTGCCATGGGAGCCCCCAGCCACCTGCCAGGAAATGGCACTCGCTGAACGTTTTCCCTCAGAATTATTTTGACTGGAAAAGGGCGGAGGTTTTTTTCTGACAATTGGGTTCRCAGAATCATGGAATCATTAAGGCTGGGAAAGACTTCCAAGAGCATCAAGCCCAACCTTCAGCTGAGTACCCACATGCCTACTAAAACATATCCCAAGGTGCCTGTCTACTCATTTTTTGAGYATTTCCAAGGATGGTAACTCCATCACTTCCCTGGGCAGTCTCCTCCAATGCTTGACCACTCTTTCAGTAAAGGAATTTTTTCTAGCAGCAAACTGGTCTCCCTTTGAAAAGCTCCAGCTCCTGGTTGGACCTCAGATGGGTTATCATTAGAGATCCTCATCAGTCCACTGAGGTTGGGAAACGACTCCAGAGCCTGGGTTTCCAACTGATTGCTGGTATAAAGGTTTTTGCTCTTAGGTGGGCTGGATGTCTCGGGGGAAATCCCTGTGCTCCTGGCAGAGGAACGCAGCTCATGGGCCTGGGTGCTGCTCAGCTGCAGCTCTGCAGCTCCATCARCGAGAGATGAATGAAGGAGAGGGATGGTGCCACCTCCCAGCGCCCACTCACTCCCTGGCACACCAACAGCCGCCGAATTCCTTTCACATTTCTGGTGAATCACTCCTGGGCGTGCGGGTGGGCGCCGAGGGTTTCTCTGGAACCGGCACCACAGCCCTGCTGAGCACAGCCTGTGCTGGGACACCCTGCGACCACCAGCAGCCACAGAACCCCCCTGACACCACTGCCAGGGCAGTGACGAGGGGGTGGCCCTGTCCCTGCTCCTTGTCCCCATCGCACCGCCCAGCTCAGGCCATSTGCGGGCTGCAGGAACAGCTGCAAAAACAACCCCCGGTGATGCCATCCGYGCCTTTCCCTGGGCACCGCATCCCTCCTTTTCCGGGAGGAGCAGAAAGAGGGCTCTGTTCGTGGTTCCAGGAAAAAGGCTGGTGCCTTCCATCCCGGGAGCACGGCTTCCCTGGCACCGCGTCCCGGGAGCGGGGAGCAGACAAACAACATTTATCCTTCCAGGTGCTCTCCRGCGAGCCCTCCTTAACCCCTTCCCCTCCGGGGGCTGCAGGCGGGGGTTGCCCCACGCCTCTCGCCGGCAGCGGAGCGGCACCGACGTGGTTAACAAACATTAATAAACTTTCTGGGTAGGCACCAGGCAGGCGCTTCCTCCGGCTTGACATTCAATTCCGATTGGTGTGACTCATTAGCTATTTATTTATTTAAAGCCACGGAGCTATTTGCAATATTTTTTAAGCAGCAAACACAGTGTGTGGGCAGGGAGCTGTTCTGCCTAAATGTTCGGCTCGGTTGACACTGATGATAACTTATCAGAATAAATAAGGAATCTTCCAATCATGGGCTTCTCACCGAGGGAGTGTTTAGCGTGAGCTGCGGCAAGAAAGTCACAATGTTTCCTTCTCAGAAACTTTTTTACCCGTCTGCGTGTTACATCCAGGTTATATCCCTGTGTGGGCAGCTGCCTGCGCGCTCTCGAGCCCCAATTAAAAATGGAATACATCATCCCTCTGCTCCTCTCCCCAGAACCCTCACAGGTCCCTGCTGGAGGAGCTGCTGGGCTGGGAGTAGGCACAGGAGAGGTTTGGGCAGTGCTGGGTTTGGTGAAGGGGGTGCAGGGAGCTCACACGGTCTTGCTCGGAGAACAAACTTTTGCCTAATTATAATTTGGACACTTCCTTCTGTTTTCCTGCCAGCAGCAATCTCCCGAGCTCCCATCCCAACCCAGCGGGCCTGGGGGTGTGCAGAGGCTCAGATCAGGAACCTGAAAAAGCAAACACACTTTCACATCCCCCTATGTTTTCAAGTTATCTCATTTTTATATAACCAGCTTGGTACAAATCCAGGAAAAAAAATTCGTGTTGCCATTATTTCCAGGGAAAATGGGGCTTTTTTCTGCCATTTTGAGGCTTAAAATTTCACTTCCTTAAAACGGGAGCCTCTTGAATTCCCGAGGGATGAAGACCTCCTCCACKCACCAAAGCCCCAGCAGCAGTTTAGGTCTGTGGAACCTTCCAAAGCATCCAATTCCTTCAGTACACTGGGGAATGTCCCTTCCTGCTGGCCAGGGGTGTCCAGCTCAGCACAGCAGCCCCGGGGGCTGGCTGGGCTGCAGTGACCCTGTGGTGCAGGGGGTGCCCTGTCACACTGAGTGCCACTGCTGCTGTGCCTGCTGCTGGGCGGGAGGGCAGCTCCCAAAGCGCCACAAGTGGATTATCAGCCATCAGCTTTGCTTTTCACTCCTGTTCTCCACATTCTGCGGCCTCCCCCCATGGCCGTTCTCCCTCCTTACCACATTCCGGAGGTGGGGCAGGACGCAGGCTCAGCCCTGCGGATGTGTCCTTGTCCCTGTCCCTGTCCCTGGGCACTGCAGGGAGGGCAGCGTTCCTCCCGCAGAGCCGGGGCAGGAGTAACCCCCCGTGCTGGCTGCCTTCAAAACCAGCTGGGATATTTTGGAGGCACTTCTGGGGGGTTTAACACACCCCGACCGCYGCATTTTTTGCATTCTTCTCCTTTTCTTCTCTCCCAAATTTCCCTCGCTGCTGAACAGAGCCGCTGCAGCTGGGGCTGGAGCGAGGCAGGGGCTGAGTGCAGGAGCTGTGGGGGCAGTGCTGGAGTTYGGAACATGCAGATGGGGRGGTTTGTCATGAAYTCTGCYCACCCCCAWAATTCCAGTGAGGYCCTGGCACAGCCCAGAGAAGCCTCATCCTTGGAAGTGTCCAAGGCCAGGTTGGACAGGGCTTGGAGCAGCCTGGGRCAGTGGRAGGTGTCCCTGCCCATGGGAACTGGATGATCTTTARGGTCTCTTCTATMCCAGTCCASTCTGGTRTTCTCTGATTTTYTGAAAGTGGTTCTGAAAACTCYCTCCTGCCACAGTGCTCAGTACAAAACTCAGCTGTTTTTATCTTCAGACTCTGATTAACAAAAAGAAGGGGCTGGGGGCCTGGCAGAGAGGCTCCCTTTGTGGGCTCCTGCCTGCTGCACCAGTCACACCACGTTACACTGTGCTTTCAAACACACCATGGCACCACTGATTCAACGTGTGATGGGCAGGGGATCCACCAGGAGACAGGAGGAACCCCATTTTCCAAGCGGCTTTTGTACAGAAACAACCACCATGCCCTTTTAACTTGTATTTATGGGTTGCTAAATAAGGCYTGCCCACACTTCTGCAAGTCCTGCAATCAGCTGTACCTGGGGGGGATGAGCGACAGAGGCAGAGGAGGAGGGGAAGTGCCACAGCAGGAGGGGGTGAGTCSATGTCCCTGCAGTGCCCATGGTGGGCACTCAGGCTCAAACCCTCCATGGCATTTTAACAGAATCCCAGAGTCATTCAGGTTGGAAAAGACTTCCAAGACCATCGAGTCCAACCTGTGCCYRAYKCYCACCTTGTCACCAGCCCAGAGCACTGAGTGCCACATCCAGGCTGTCCTTGGACACCTCCAGGGATGAGGAATCCAAACCTCCCTGGGCAGCCCCTTCCAAGGTCTGATCAYCCTTTCCATGAGGAAATTCCTGCTGATGTCCAGCCTGACCCTCCCCTGGCACAGTGTGATGCAGTTTGCTCTCCTTCTGTTCCCTATTCCATGGGAGCAGAGCCTGACCCACCCTGGCTGTCCCCTCCTGTCAGGGAGTTGTGCAGAGTTACAAGGTCTCCCCTGAGCCTCCTTTTCTCCAGGCTGAGCCCCCCAGTTCCCTCCTCATACTACTCACATTTGGGCTTTTGGGCTGGGCATAAACCACTGGAAAAGCCGTTCCTGGTGAGATTCTGGGATTCTGGTGCTGGCTCAGACACTCCTGGCTGCCACCTGCCATCACAGTGTCCCCCAGCATCCACCAGCCAGGGTCCAGCCATGGCTGGGGACAAGAAAATCCCTTTGCTGGGGCTTCTGCAGCTCCTTGCACCACTTGCTCTCGCTCCCCCCTCTTCCTCTTGATTAGCAGCTAAAAATCACGGCAGTGTCTGGTAGGACAAAGCCAGTGACAGCAAAGGGAATATTAGGGTCAAGCTTTATTAAGAAAGGAGCTATTGAAATGACATCCTCCAACATATTGCTATTAGGGCCTTGAAGAGTCTTTGCCTCATTAATGTAAAAGGGAGGTGGCAATCTTCCTGATCAACAGTGGCAATTTGTTCTAAAGTGTCCATTTTCTGGATGTCAGAGGAAGACTTTTATTTATAATCTTATTTTCAATTCCCACAAAGAACACTTCACTCACGCTCTGGGCAGGTTTTTTTTTTTTTTTTTTAATCTTTTTTTCAGACAATAACGATTATAAAACGGTGCTCTGCCCCCCACCCCTCCCCAAAATCCCCCTTGTAGTAGTGTTGACATATGGAAATGAATCAAAATGTAATAGGCATAATTACCAGCATTGTGTGCAGGCTGCAATTAGTGTCTCTTCAAAGCAGACTTGTAATCAAAAGACACCAATAGACAAGGGGAAGGGCCGGGAGGCCGCTCCCGGGATGAGCCAGGGCTGGGAGGGAGTTTCCYACCCCTGGGAGAGCAGAGGGTCCCTGTCCAGGGTGAGGGTGATGGGTCAGTGGTCCCAGGAGCCACCAGGGGACCCTCAGGTGTGAGGACAGGTGTGGCAGCCCCATCCCTGGCCAGGCTGGGCAGGGTTTGGAGCACCCTGGTGCAGTGGAAGGTGTCCCTGCCCATGGCAGGGGGTGGAACAAGAGGAGGTTTAAGGTCCCTTCAGACCCAGWTTGTTCCGTGATTTTCAAAATTTGTTTCATGAGCCAGAAGAAAATATGAAAATAGTGTTCAGAAAGAAATAGTTGCTCCCCTCAGGAGCAACTAACTGGCTTCTAAGAACTTTTGATCTCACCAATGGTCAACAATTATTTATTTTTTCTGTGTTTTGTGAACTGGAGAATGTTTCATTCACTCAGCTCTGAACATGAGACATAATCTGAATGTGAGGAAAGCCTATTACCTGCATCCCTCCAAACCCCAGTTAAGGTGTTGGGACCAAGCACAGCAGGTTGACAGTTTYGCAATTCAATTTTTACCTGTCAGAAATGTATCAATCTGAAACTATTTTTTGCAGGARCATTTCTATGTTAATAAGTTTTTGCTTTGAAATAACACCTCCCCCACCTTTTAATAAGGTTAAAGCATTATCTGGGGGCTCATTGGAAGGGGCTGCTGGGGTTTCATTTTCAAATTCATCTTGTTCCTTAATAGTTTCTCAAAATCAAAGTCAGAATGAAATATTTTATCACCATTATTCAGCCGACTGCTTTTATTGACCCAAACACACGCTTTTTTTTTTTTCTCTTTCTTTTTTTCCCCCCCTTTTTCCCAGGAAGGTGTTGAGAAGAATTGTTCAGACCTGGAAAACCAGAAAAGTCTGGGATTTCCTTTGGAGTTCTCTGGTTCTGCCAGGAGCCCTCCCACAGCAGCTGCTCCTTGAGGCTGTGACAGAGCCCTGTGGGGTGAGCTGGTGGTGACAGTGACACTGGTGGCACCTGGGAGAGCCCGAGGACCTCAGTCTGGGCAAACAACTTTGGGATTTGTTGCTGCAGCTGCAGTCCTGACAGGATGCCAGGGCAGGACCAGCACCTCCAAAGGGTGTGTGCCCACCAGGTGCTGCCCAGGAGGAGGGTGGGTGGCRCCTGGCACCTTCCAGGACCTGGCTRTGCTGCYGCTGRTGGGTGCAGGGGCCGATTTTGGGGTGCAGGGTGACACCAGCCCTGCCTGGTTCCTCCTGCCACTCTCGGGGTGCTCAGGGCAGAGCCCACCCASCAGCACCAGCTCCTCAGGGAGGAGGAGAGGGGGACATCGGRGCCAGGAGCTGCTCTGCCAGTGCCRTGGCATCTCCAGGAGAGCCKCTGCTCCCAGGGAATGCTGCTCCAAGAGGAGCGGGGCTTCTCCCGAGTCAGCAGGGAGATGCTGGTGTCAGCCAGGGAAGGATCAGGCCTGTCACCAGCGGGTCTGTGTAGGAGGACTTATATTTGTTTGCAGGAGCCAGATGGTTAAAGAAGAGAGTGACATAATTTCAGGAGCTGGAGCCATGAAGAGAGGGGGAGAGAAAGTCACRGGGGGAAGTGAGACCCCAGGGGCTCCCCAGCTATGGGGTGTGCTGGCACTTCAGCTCTGCTTCCTGCAGGGATCCACCCCTTTGGGGTTCTTTGGGAATCACTCCCACATTTAGACATCTTTCCCTCTTGCCTGTGGATGCACAGGGAAGCTGAACTGCGGGTGATCCTRATGCTGGAGGAGTTATGAGGGCAGAAGTGGCGGGCACGACCTTGTCATCATCGTGAAGTTCATGATCTTAAGTAGCTCTCCACTTATTAATGGAGCAGCCATTTATTAACCTGCTCGATTCAGTTGTGCCGGCATAAATCTGAAACAACCCCGTGGAGTGTGGATTTATACCGGGATAACCAAGGGAGAGCCTGGCTGGTGTCCCTGTCCATGGCTGGGCGGGTGGCAGGACAGGGTGGCTCACAGGACAGCTTGTCCCCCACTGTTCTGGGGGCTTGGGGAGGAAACTTCAGATCTCAGTAGCAAMATTAAGCTTAAAACAGCAGCTCCATTCCCACAAACCCAAATGTCCAGGAATGGGAATGAGTGCTGTGCAGAGTGTGTGTGCCAGGCTGGAGCTTGGCTCATCCTCAGCCAAGGGCGAGACAGAAGGGATTGGAGGGCATTGGCATTGCTCATCTCCAGCTTGGTGGGGGAGGGCTGGTCCTTTGGAATCCCCCTTGCCTGGACAAAGCCACCTGGCACCCACAGCTTTATGGTCAGCACTGGGAGCCCCACTGGAGCAGCCAGCTCTGGGTGCGGGGCTGCGTGCAGCCCTGGAGCAGGGAAAAACAAACCACCAGCYACACAAAACCCCCTGCTTCCCCCCAGCCAGAGTCTTGGATCTCCTTCTTCCTGCATGGAAGTGGATTTCGATCAGCAGAACGTACCTGCCGTGTTTTATTGTCCCACTCCCTGTGTTTGGTACAGGCTGCCGAGCAAAGGCGATGCCGAGGATGCTGCATAGGAGGGAAAAAAAATTTTTTCCTCTGAAACTTTGACTGTTCCTTTAGGGCTTTGAAGGAGCTGAAGAGGAGAYGTGAATCTAAATTTAGAATTACATTTTAAGCCTTCGCGCAGCCTTTTGAAATGCCAGAAGGAGCAAGGGTCTGCTATCCTACCATCGGAACCGGTCACAACCTCCTCTTTTTAAGCGCGTACAAACCCCACCCCGTGACTCGTGGCTTCCTGCCGCCTGCCCTTATCTTCCCTTATCTGCTGCCGTGCGGAGGCTGCTCCGTCTCGGCGGGCCGTGGCTCCTTTCACAGCCTCGGGAGCGCCGGGCTCGCTATTCCCGTCACGCCCGGGTCTCCCGGCCCCSCCGTTATCGGCAGCCGCACACGGAGCGCCGGGGGATGCCCCCGCTGCCGCTGCGCCTCTTCCAGAGCCATCCCCGGGCAAGCCGCGACCTGGAGGGGCTGCTTCGTTCCCCCCTTCCCCRGAAAGAGGGAGCTCAGCAGGCTGCAACTGAAAAGACCCCGGCGAATCCAGCGGGAAAACGTCTTTGAAGATGTTGTACAGACGCGCAGGAAGAGTTTTCTGGAGCGTTTTCGGGGAAAGATGAGGTGCCCGAGGGAGGAGTGAACTCCAGCAAGAACTGCAGCACTCCCCGAGTGCCGGGACCCCCGCAGCTCTGCTCAGCCACCTGCGGGTGCCTGGATTTTTGTGCCATSCTGCAGCTCTGCCAGGGGATCGCTCTCACGGTGAAACAACCCCGTGTTGGTGTAATTAAGCAGTGCTGTCATTTCAGTGCCCTGCAGAAACGCACCTGAGGAGCGGAGCCGGGCTCTGAGTGACACCAGAGGACAAACACAATCTGGGGCCGGGTGTCCCCTCCTGCACCATGATGCACCACAGAAGAAAAGATGTGCTCGCCTGTGACAGCCAGTGACATCCCATGTAAGAAGCGTTTTTTGGGGGGATTAGTGGGGCCTCTGAGCACAGAAACGCTGCTGCCCCAGCACGCCTACACTCTGCTGTGCCTGCCCACACGGACACACACGCGTGCACACACTCACACACACACACATATGGACACTCACACATATGGGCACACACAGATTCCCCCCTCCCAGCTCCCTGTCCTGCCTCTCCCAGGCCGTGCCGGGGGTGTGTGGGGAAGGAAGGAGTGGGCACTCGCGCCCTGCCAGGCGCCCACGCACGCCCACGGCCCAGATGGCTCCTGCTCGCMGGCTGTGGCTGAACTTGCCTGGGAAGCGCTTTGTTCCTCAGACCATCCTGGGGAATGGATCTCTGCCCGTGCTTGGGTTTAGCAGTTTTTCCCCTCCTGTCGTTGCCTTCTACAGCTCTGCTGGAGACTGACACTGAAAGGAGGCCATGAAGTGTCGCTGCAGCCTGCCACTGACCATTCCTGCTCCTCAATCCAAGGAAACCCCCAAATATCCATGCCACCTTTGACACWTTGCACTTGTTTGTTGGTAAAATGSTCCAAGACCCTCAGAAATCCCTTCCTGCAGTCAGCAGGGACAAGAAGTTCTCTCCCTCCCTCCTCAGTTCCTGGAACTGGACATTCCCACACCAGGCAGCAGGGACTGGTCAGCACAGCGTCCACTCCAGAGTCCCAGCCCAACCCCATCTCCTGCAGCCCTGGGTTCTGCTTGGTTTTAGGATTCAGTTCCCCAGCCAGCCCATGCCTCACCATCAGGCTTTTCCCTTTCTCCTCCCTWCTCTCACATTTTTACTTTCAAGTACAGGACAGTGTTTCCTTTCTCTGGGTAATTGTGATCTGAGTCTCCTCCGAGCCAGTGGCAAACATGGCATTTCCGAATTTCCCCCAAGTCTTTTCCAGTCTGATCTGCATCAAACATTATCTTTTTTCCCCCCACCCTGGTTTTCTGTTCATCTGTGTATTTATTCTGAGGTCAGAAGGGATTTTCAGATCCAGCAATCTGCCCSAAATCTCAGTCTGTGCATCTCCACAGACCCAAAGGCTTTGGGGGGAGGCTGGGAGCAGAGACAGGAGATGGATCCCCCAGGGGTGGCAGATCTGGGGTCCCACTTCCCCCCCACCCTGCCCTGCACAACCACAGAGCTCCCACAGACATCACACTGGGACAACGTGGGAAGAAATCTAATCCCATCTTAATTTTCTTAACTAGTATAAATTCCTAAAGAAAAGACATTTGGAARCGAAATATCAAAATGTGACATTTGGAAAATGTTAAAAAGAACAYCGTTGCATTATTGAGATACTTTGTTTCAATTTTCTTTGGAATTAAACTTCGTCAAAATCGCACGTGGCCGCGGGAGGTCTGCTCCCACACAACAGCAATTTCCAAAGAGGTGGCTTCTGGACTCACAATTTTTGACCATCAGTAGTGAAATGGCCTCAAAAGGGAGGAGGAGGGGAGCCAGGTGTGCACCCCATTGTCCTGGTCCTAAGCAGATGTGCCCAGGCTTCAGCCCTGACAGCCTCTTGCTCTGCCAGTCACACCCTCAGCAGCACCACCGTGGAAGAACATGCTGCTTTGGGGAAAAAAACCCCAGCTTTTCCAGAAAAATGGATCAGGAATTTGGGCTCCAGGGTGCAGCACAAATCCCATCAACCTCTGAGTTCCATTCACTGCTCACAAGGACGCTGAGTTTTGCTGGCTTTGCTCAACATCACTTACTAGAGCAGGTGTAAGTCTGTGGATTTTACCTCCTCCATTCAGCATTAGAACAGTTTAAGCCATGCTTAAAGCCATGGCTGAGTTAACCATCACAGAAYGAGATAAACTGGGCTCTGTTTAAARCAATRTCTGTGTCCCMCAGCCTGTGCCAGCCTGGCAGCCAGTGCTGGCTTCCTGTGAGGGCAGGTAGGGAGCACCAGGACCTTACTCCAGCCCAGACTTCACCAAACTTAGACATTTTGACTGGAAAGCCTGAGCTCCACTTGGCAGTGAGCCCCATGCACTGGTGTGTGGGGCTGCCTGGAATTATCCATGGTGCCCAGAAGATGCTCCCACCCCTAATAAATAATAAATAAATTCACTTATTCCTGCATTTCCCTTCATTTCATTGCATGTGGGCCCCAGGGCCAAGCTTTKCCCAGCTCTGTATCTCCCCCTAATCCCAGCACTTGCAAGGACCACCCCACAGCTCTGCAGCTCACCCCCTTTCCATGTGCACTAGGATTACAGCAACATGCTTCAGACACGCCACAAAACTCGATATTTCCTTCCCCCCATCCAACTGTTGGGTTATTTGTGCAGGTTAATTCATTACTTTGTAGCTGTGGCTGCCTCTCTGCAGCAGGAATGGGAGCAGAGCTGGCAGTGGAGCTGCTTGCACCCAAAGGCAGCTCCGTGCAGTCAGCAAAAAGGCGGCAGAAAATGACTGTTCARTGAAATCACGTATTTTGGGTAAACGTTGCCTGCCGAAAGAGTCGGTCTCTGCATTAAACTGGGTGGCAGGAGGAGTTGCTGTGAAATCATCGCAGGGATTAGATGGAAAAGAGCATTTTGTGTTTAAGTGCTGATTAAAAAGCAATATGCTRCCGAAAAGCTCCGCACCGAGTGGGTGACTCCTGTCCCTGCTGCYTGGGGACTCTCGGGGATTATCGTGATATGCCCAGTGAGTTCCTCAACACAGGCACCTCGCCTTTTCCCAGCCCCTGAGGCTCTTGGTGGGTTTTTTGCTGCATTTCAGCGAGGCCCTTTAGGGTGAAATTAATTCAGTTTAGCAGCCAACAGGCTCCAAATCGATTCATTCTGCAGCTGGGATGGTTTATGGGCAGGACGGACGGGCTGCAGCACACAGCTCTGCGTCTGCACACWCTGACAGGAAACCTCGGGGGAAAAGGGATCCACAAAACTGTCCCTTGGATGTTTGGGAATAATAGTTATTTGGCTGCTCAAAAGGCTGCCAAAGCCTTGCAGGAAAAGCCTGATCCCAGCCATGCCAAGGCCCCAGAAAGGCAGAGAAGAAAAGGGATGTGGGTGGGTGTGGTGTGGGTGGGTGGCAGAACCGTGGGGTGGGATTTAGGGGAGAGAGGGGGTTCATCTGCTGTGTGTCATGGYAGAAGCCACAGCCAGGGCAGAGAGCCCTTGCTCAGAGCCATTCCTGCCATCCATCCCCACCTGACCAGTGGCTTTTCACCAGCAGTGAGAGCTGTGGGACCCTCCCGGRTGCCTCAGGATGGAGAGTGAAGGGTGACAGCAGTGCCAGCCGTGGGGCCAGCCCTGTCCCTCCTGGCAGCCCGGCATGGAGGGAGCTGTGCAGCTCCTGGGGATCTCTGTGAGCTCATTCACCCCCAAAATCTGGGCTCAGGACAACACTGAGGCCATCACCTCCCAGCCCGCACCGTGTCCTGCCTCGGTGTCACGCACTGTCACTGCCCCTGGGTGCTGCAGCGTCCCCCCAGTCTGCTCCGGTTCCTGCGGACAGACACACGGACGGTCTGCACGTCACCTGCGCTCCCAGCAGGGCTCGGATCCCGGCTCTCCATTTCCCCCACCCCGCTTCTCAAATGCTAATGTAGCTTTTGATGTGCACGTCTTCATCCTTCAGCAGAAGCGGGATGCAGCTTTGGACAGGCGCAGCACCGTGCCGACGGCGGCTTTGCAACAGGAGCTGCCGTCCTGTTCCTTGACTCGATCCCAGCGTTTTGTCATTTTTGAGGAAATAACAAACTTGAAAGTATTCGGCTTTGGTGCAGCAATTGCAGCTTAATTGCACGTCTCCTTCTGCCCACACAAATGCTGAAAAGTGACTTGGCAAACTTTAAAGGCAATCCAGGACTGAAATGGGGAGGCTTGACAAGCCAGCATTCATCAGCTCTGACTAACGCGTCTGTACTCTCAAACCTGCTGCTGTTCCTGCGTTGGCCTGACATCTTGCTGCCCTCAAAGAATTTCTTTTGAGTCTCAATCAGCGGCTGCCGGGTGGCTGTGTCTGAAAGGTCCCCCCCCAGCCGCTTCAGCTGCCAGGTTACCCACAAACCCTTCCCGGGGCGGGGGCCGCGTTGGCCCGTGCCCTGGCAGGAGCTGGGGCGGTTTTGCCGCGCAGAGAAGATGGAGTGGGCAGATGTCCTGGCATGTCAGCCGTGTTTGTGCTGGTGGCGGTCCAGGGGACACGGCTGGCAGCACAGCTCTGGCCTCACTCCGCCCAGGCTGGAGGCAGCTGCCTCCCCAGGAGACCCCAGTGCAGGTTGGGGTGCTGGGTGGCTGCAGGTTTGGGGAGTCTGCAATATCTGATGGAATCCTGAGCTGCAGCAAGTCCACAGCTCCCATGAGGGAATGGTGGGGTGGGGGGCAAAGGGGAAGAGGGGAGGGAAGGCAGAGTCGTGGTCCTGCAGGATTTCCAGTTCCAGAGGCGATGGGAGAGATGCTCTGATCGTGCCACCAGAGGCAGCAGGTCCGGGACAGAGCTGTGCCTCAGGRCAGGGGCAATGCTGGGATTGCTTTGCCTCCCCAGCTCCCTGGTGCCCCTGTCGAAGTCGCTCGGCACTGCCAACATTTTYCCCTGCTCATCTGCCAGGTCTCCTGAAGGAGACAAGACAAGGAGTGAGCTGGGATCAGCGGCAGGTGGAAAAGCATGAGAATGGGTTCAAGAACCCCCAGAGGAGCAGAGGGAAGGAGTCACACATCCACAAGAGACCTTGTGGATGTTTGGTCAGATTCAGGAACATTTCCYGGGTCTGCTGCTTCATCCATCCCTCCTTCCTCAGGTGCTGGGCAGGTGAGCCAAGGCCAGGTGGGAGATGGGACAAAGTGGGGCTGATCAAGGTTGTGCCAAGCCTTGAGCCTCCAGTGGATGTGGCAGTGGGGAATCACAGCCCCATCTCACTGTCCCAGGATGTTTGGGATCAGCACACTTGAATTCATTACTTCTTGAACTGCCCCTCATGGCTGAGCCGGGTTTAGCGTGCACAGCACGTTGGCGTGGGAAGCATTGAGTCTACAGGCTTCAGCAAGGAAAATATTTAAGATTTCTCAGCAAATGGTGCATGCAGCTTTTCAGGAGGATGTTTTGCTCTTTTCCCCATGATCAGACTCATCTGGTGTGTTCGAATGACGGCCTCATTTATACCCAGCCTTGCAAGGAGTGCGGGGAGGGGATGTTCTCCCCCTCCAGAAACGGCACCATTTAGCAAAAGACGGGAATTATGTAAAGCAACAGGATTTACTCCCAGCCCGAAGTCTGTAAACAGTGTGGGTTATGCTGCATGGAGCTTCTGAAAAAGATAACTGGGAGGGGAGGCCCCTCGGTTCGTTTTGTGAATGAGCTGCTCAGTGGTGGCTGTGGGTTTATTCCGCAGCGCTCGGGAACGAGCAGCCGAGGAAATGGATCTTTGCTGGAGGCAGTTGCTTTCCCAACAGTGAGAGAAAACACCATGCGTGGCAGGCTGAGAGGATGTTATTTTAATACCTTTCTCCTCACTGCAGGGCGAGGTGGCTGCGTGCTGGGGGAGGGAGGCAGGGTCACCTCCCGCTCCCCATGTTTGTCACCATCAGGCTGGGGGTGCAGAACCCCCCTCAATCCCCACGCTGCGGCTGTGCTGCAGAGCCAGGCTGAGCCGAGCCCTTGTCTCACCTGATGAGGCCATTTTGCAGTCCCTKTTGGCTCCTGACCTGGCCCTGTGAGCTGTACCCTCAGCCTTTGCTCCAGTGGTGCCTCTGTCCTTGCTTCTGAACTCCCCCAGCCACCTCCTCGCACCAAGCAGCTCCTTGCCACCCTCTCCAGAAGTGGAAATTCAACTTTCTGATAGAGCATTGCAGTTYTGTGTGCATTCTGCATGAGTCTCARARCASCACCTTCCAGGAGAAATCTGTTGGGATGGCCTAAAGCCGTTGGGCACAGGGTGGATTTAGGAGCATCAGAGAACAGCAGAGATGTGATGCAGTGAAAGAAGCGGGGACCTTGCCATGTAGGGTCTGCACAGGGCACCATGCACCAACTGCCCCTCCTTCACAGGGCTGAGCATCCATTTTCCTTCTCCTGCCAGGAGCAGGGAGGATGCTCTGGAGATCCCCATTCTGCCTCCTGCACACCAAACCCAAGGGGGCACTGAGGGGTGCCCCTGCCACAGGAACCCACAGGCAAAACTGCTGTGAGCCTCCCCAAAACAGCTGCAATGCCTCAGTTCTGGTCACCTGCCCAGGTGTGGGGCTGCTGCCAAGACCACGGGGGCAGGCAGGGCTGGCAGCTGGCTCTGCCCACGGAGCCGTGCCCGGGCTCCTCCAAGCCTCCCTGTTTATTTGTTCTACAACAGCTTGAAACCAAATAGGGTTAATAGCCCTCCCCGTGTCCTAGTGAGATGAAACTACCATTGGGAGACCCAGGACAATTTTTATATAGGATTAGAAAACAAAAATCAATATTTAATTATCTGTAAGCTTTTTGTGTCACTGCATCCTTAGCTTGCTAACGGTGAGTGCCGGCTGCCAGCAGAAAGTGAGTCATTAAAGGCGCAGTATCTTTTACTGGCCCGTTATGGGAGCACAGTAAATAGAGCACATTATCACTCCTCACACACCTGCACGGTTATTTATCTTTACAATCTCTATTTACCTATATTTATGGCKGGTTTCTCCTGTATATTATACGGCCAGGTTAACTTAAACGGGCTTCATTAAAACRGGCACTTAACAAAACTTTGGGAGCGTCCTCTTTTGGACAAGGCGGCAGGAAAGCGAAACGGGGAAGGAGGAGGAAAAGCGCTTTGTGTCACCAAGTCCCCAGTGCTCGGGAGCTGAAGGGTGGCTGATGGGAATGCTGGTGGCTTCAGGGCTGTGGCCACCGCCTGGGAGAGGCAAGGGGCTTGGAGGGGGGGTCAGGGCTGGGAGGAGGAGGAGGAGGAGGAGGAGGAGGAGGAAACCTTCGCTGGGTGTTGGGTGCTCAGCTCCAGGGTGTCCCCTGTGTGTGGGGAGCCATGAGCTCCTGGTCTGAGGGGCTGCTCAGGGTCTCCTTCCTAATCCCTGTGGCACCTTTCCCCCATAGCTGAGTCACAGCCCCAGGGGACAGACGGACACAACGCCTGACACTGCTCCTGCTCTCCTGCCCTCCTGCTCGGAGTCCATCCTGCGGCTCTGCCCCTGCCCATCCTCTGCCTCCATCACCCYGTGCCCATCCACCTGCGCTCACCGTGCCACAGCCTGCTCAGAGCCGCTCAAAACGCAACAAATAAACACCCTGGGAAACCAAACCTTCCCCCGTGGAGAGGGGAACGGGCAATTAGCGGATCTTTTTTTTTTGCTGCAGTAGTTAATTTTTTACAAGCCTCCCTTATTTTCCCTGTTTCCCCTGGTTAATAATGACTCGCAGCCGCTTACACCATAAATAAGTTCCACAAATTTCGCAGATGCACCGGGCTGTTTAAGCAGGGAAATTGAGCAGCATATGTCTGAATGGTTAATTGACTTAATTGCTGTTAGTTGGGCTATTAGCACACTTGATCCACCCCAATGACCGCAATACTTTCTTAATGGTGTTCATTTTATTTGGATGCCAAGCTCCAGTTACCATTACAGGGAAATTTCCAATTGCTGATTACCTCATAAATATATAATTGTAGTCATAGGCTAAATAAAGCCAACAGGCATTAATAATGAACAGCGTTTGACTAAGAGCCTTTAAAGGATGATGGAAGTTTCTTTAAGGACCTCAGCTATTCTTGAAATGTAAATAATCTTTCATGCTTCTATTTTTAATGATGCTGCATCCTTTTTCCAGTCAGCGTCAAGCACCAGGAAAAGTGCTTGGTGCATCCCACACCCAGGTAATGTCCAGAGGGAACAGCAGAGCTGGGAGCCTCCTGAGCTCTTCCCTGTTCCAGGATCAGTTCCCAASGGAGGCTGAGGTTATTCCTTTCAGGCAGGGTGCTGTGTCTGCCAYGGGCGAGGCTGCAGAAACATGGGGAGTGTCACTGACTCCAGCACCTGTCACACTGCAGAGGGTGGCTGTCACCTCCCTGCCCAGCTCCCTGAAAAAGGCAAGGATGGCCCTAGGAGCAGTGCCCGTGGCTGGAATGAGTGACCAGGACACTCTTTGGGACCAGGCTGGCTGCAGTTGCACCCCCAAATTGGTTTAGTCTGTCATCAGACAAACCAATAACAAAAAAAAAACCACCCCTACCAATGCAGATCTGCCCCCAAGGGTGCCACTAAGGGCAGGGATGATTTATCCAGAGGAGGAAAAGCAAGGGAGAAAGGGCCTTTCCCAACTCCAGCATTGTTGCTGGCTCTAGAGACAATTTAATTATCCCAGGCTTTTCTTAACTGACCTAGTCAAATGAACCTGCCCAGCTCTGTCCACAATAATTACCCACAATTTGCTAATTCACGTGGAGAAGAAATTACTCCTCGATAGTCTGTTAATCTTTGATTCCCAACCATGAGCTCATTTACTCCAGGCTTGTTCCCTACTGGCACCAAACGGAGAGCATTGCATTAGTTATTTTTCAGCTATTAAGGAACTAGTTATAATTAATGCTGGCTTTGACCATAGCCTGGTTTTAGGCAGATGTCTTGGGGTGCTGGAATGGGTGGGGGCTGTGTCACAGCCAAATTTCTGGGATTTGGGAGCAGCCTGCACATCCTTGTGGCAGGGTCACAGCAGGGCTGGGACAAGTGGTCATGGACTGAGGAAACAAAGGACCTGCCACCCTTGGGTGTGCTGGGTGACCATGGGAGMATGCCACCCTCTCCCTCACTGCCACAGAGATGGGAATGTGCCACCCCACTCTACGTGTCCCATGGGACAGGGAGGGCATGTGACCATGGGGGATGGCATGGGGGGCACTGCCACCTTCCCCCCTAAGGAGTTGTTTCCCATTTCCAGCTCCTCTGCCCATTTCTGTGGGCACTGCTGTGTGATGGGAAGCCAGCGAGCCGCTGGATGCGTGCAGGGATGGATACTGGGAAGAAAGGAAAAAAAAATCAGGAGAGAGGAGAAGGCTTTTGGGGAGTAAAACACCTTTTGCAGCCTCCTCCCTGAGCTACTCTGCCTCCAGAACCAGGGTCCTTCAGCATCCCAGGGCAACCCCCAGGGCCTTCCCTGGAGAGGAACAAGAAGTGGAAGCCCCAAGGGTCACAATCCCCCTGCCCTGCCTTGCTCTCCTGGGACCTTTCCCATCAGGGTCTCCCTCTGCAAACCTACCAGGAACTGCTCCCTGTGCCACCAGGAGCTGGCAGGGACCCCCCTGCCTGCCCACCCCTCATCAGATGGGGGTGAGCTCCTCTTCCTCTCCCCTCCACCCTCCTTCCCACCCTCATCAGGCCGCTGACACCCCTGGCAGGACTGATGGCACCGCCCTGCAGACCTGCAGAAAACGAGAAGCAGATGTTGCCTCAGCAGAGGGAAAGGTCTTGGGATACGAAATAGTTTCACCTGGTGCCTTCATCTCCTGGAAAATCACACGTGACAATTCCTTTTGAAAATGATCAAAGCCAGGCACGGCGTTTCCTCTCTCCTCGCCGATCTACTCCGYTCTGTTTTATCAGATGGAGTTTAAAGCAAGAGCGTGTTTTATTTTAAAACAGGCTTTTAAAAATATTCTGGCCTTTCGGCTTGACCATTCAAACCATCTGCTTTCCAAAGCCTCAGATGTTGGCCCAGAGAAGAGGAGTGGTGTTAACAACAAGCAAAAGTACCTGATAATCAGTTTAATACAATGCTGCACAATACTTACAGAGTTGGCATTCCCAAAGTTATTACCASAAGCCAAATCTTAATCCTTTTTGAGTTGGGGGGGGGGAAATGGATCAAAAATTAGAATGATATCAAGCATAAAATAATCTTCTGTCTGTATTGCACTGATAAAAAAAAAAAAAGAAATAGAATATATAATTACCATGTACAAACTGCTTATGTTTGTGATTATATGTTGCTGCCATCTCCAGGTCCTCCCGGTAAATGACTTAATTGGGTTGTCCTGATGTATGGAGGGAGAGTGGGAATGCGTGCTGGGTCTCACAGGGATTTGTGCTGGATCCCCGCACTGGGAATGCCTGAGACGGAGCTTTGCTCCTCCTGGAGATGCTGCAGAGGGCGAGAGGGGCTGCCCCAGGGCTGGGTGCTCCCACCTGGGTGTTCCTTTCTCCCTCCTCCTTTACAATTGCCATATACCATCACGGATTTCATTTTTTCCTGGCTATTTATGGGCAGAGTGAGAAGAAAGTCTGGCAGAAGAAAGTCCCAGAGGCTCTGGGACACCCCAGTGGGGTGGGTGTGGCAGGAGATTTAGAATTTTGGAATTTGGAAAGTGCCTCRCGCCTGGAGGGACATTGAACCAACGAGGGAAAGGGGAGGGGAGCACAAAGGACCCAGCGCCCTGTCTAGACACTAAATGTACTTGAAAATCAAGTCGTGGGATTATCTCCACAGAGGAGCAGACTGGGCAGGCATAAAACCAGCGCTGAGGGCTGAAAGGAAATTGTGGGAAATAAAAAAAAAAACAGCTCAGAAAGCTGGCACAGGGGAAAGGCTGGGGCTTCCCAGCAGCACCCAGATGGAYAAGGCACTGCCTCGGGAAGGAAAAGGGGACGCAAAATTTTAAGGGATTCGAGGAGCATCTTCCATTAGCACAGGGAAGATAACAGGGAGCAGCCCGATCTCAGGAAGGGATTGTGTCCATGTGTGGGATAAATGACACCAGAAAGCTCCCCAGGAAAAGGGGACACCCCGAGATTCCCTGGATGGTGGCTCCAAYCCKCACCTCTGTGTGTGACAATGAGCCCAGGGGTAGCCTGGGAACAAGCACAGTGTGTGTAACACACCAACAATGGGGGATTTTTGATGGATAAAAATGCCTCATTCCCTTCCTGCCTTTTCTGCCACATATCAAACCACATTACCCCTCACAGCCTCACGCTCCTCTTTATTGCCCGCTGTATTTATTACAGCTGAGGAAAGAAATATTTTATTTTCTGTTGGGTTTTGTGTTGGGTTTTTTTTATTTTATATATATATATTTGCTAAATTTAGCCATTTTTCTGGTGAGGACATTCAGCAGCACAGAAAGCAATGCTCTCAGATAAGTTCATCACTCTCAAAAGCCTCTGGTGTCATTTAGCGAGGAATTTTTGCTCGGAAAAACATTTCAATGCAAATGATGGCCATTACCACAATTAAATATTTATTTTTTTGCCCCCAAATGCGAAGATAATTTCATAACTGACTCCGGAAGGTGGGAAACCCATGGCAGGGGGTGGAACAAGATGAATTTTAAGCTCCCTTCAAACCCAAACCATTCCGTGATTCTGTGGTTCTCTGAATCTTTAACTCTGCTTTTGAGGTGCTGTTCCAGAAACTCTGACTGGTTTCAAGTTCTTGGGCAGAGAATTTTTTCTTAACAGCCCCTAAACCTGCAAATCAATACATGGGGTTTGCTAAACAATCCGGCCAAATCAAAGGTATATTTTGAACCTTTGTAAAAAAGTACTCTCTGAGCTTTTTTWACCATTTAGCCAGCACTCATATTTACCTGGAATTAATTCTGCTCCTTTCCCAACCCAGAGCCTTCCTGCTGGGGGGGAAGGCTGGTGAGATGCCCTTGTTGCTTCCATGGGATGAAAACATTTTGGATGAGCAAAAYTCATTCYCTGATTTCCCAGGATCCAAARTCYATTTGATGTAAAAGGTCAGAAGAGTTTCCAGTCATGCAAACAAGCTGCCAAATACAGACTGCCAGAAACATGTAAATTCAGTGACTTGGACAATTAACATTTAAGCTAAATTAAAACTAGAAGGTGGTGAGGATGCATGAGCAAGGACTGTGCCCATCACGTCTCTCCAGCCAACAAAAATCCTTCAGTCCCACCACTTACCACCAATAAACTCCCAATAGTTTTTGACGAATAAATCAATAATTTGAGTAACACCTTTGCAACGAGTTTTGGCTACTGCATCACAGACTTTTCTGAAATGCAGGGGAGATCAGTTTGGGGCACTGCTTCCCCTGACATGATTCCTTTGGCCATGCCAGCCTCAATTGGCACAGGGATCCCAGTGTCCTTTCCTCCATCTTCCCTGTCACTACCCTTGTATCCTTCCGAGCTGGGAGGGAGCTGGTGGGTTGAGGGCCATCCTCCTTCCCTCTTCCAGACCAGCTCTATCTCCTGTGGTGCCCTCACCTCCACCTGCTTCTCTGACAGCAGGGATGTGGAAATCCCACCTTCCTTCCCTCTCCTTGGCTTTTCCCTTGTTACCCTGTGGGACCACCACGTTCCCACTGCAGCTTTCCCCACTGTGACTGCGCCTGGGAATCTTTAATTCCCTCCCATTCCTGACAAGCACATTTGAGCTGTTCCTCGCAGCACATTTGGGGCTCAGTGGGCCAGCCCCAGCTGGGCCGGCAGTTCCCTCGGAGATTTGGGGTTTGCATTCACCTTCCAGGCCGCTGCCACCTTCAGAACAGAGCCCCACGGCTGGCAGGGGAGGGATGTGCTCCCTGCTTGGCGGCCTTTGTGTGGGAGAAATCCCACACAGTGCGAGCATCTCCTCTCCGGGGCTCAGCAAGGTGGGGCCGAAGGGAGACAAGGAGGGACCTTTTAACGAGGGGAGGGGGGTGTCTGAAGGACTTTGTGAATGGACTGGGAAAGCCGTGGGCTCGGGATCGCGTTGCGCCCGCTGAAAGAGCCCCGTAAATGGAGTCATTCTTGGTGGCAGTAACTGATCCGCCTCCCGGCTGAGAGTCATGGAGATTAGGCATTAATTGAACACGGGCTCCGAGGGGGGGGGGAGAGGGAGCGCCGGGCTGGGCTGGGGAGGCAAAGGAAACGTTAGAACGGGAGCACAGAGAGAGGCTGTTAATAAAGACACAAGGGCAGCTGTGCACCGAACGTGGGGGGATATAGGGTTTCGAGAGCCGGGCTCGTCTTTCCGCTGAGAGCCACCTTTCATGGGATGTAACCTTAGGAATCGGCCTCCGGAGCCAGCACGGCCACGGCAGCGCTGCCCTGGGGACAGGGACAGGGACAGGGACAAGGGACAGCCCTGCCTGGCCAGGGGGTCTCTGGCAGCGCTGCCCCGGGATCTGCGCGACTGGGAAGGGAATTGCATCCATCCCTTCCCACCCACCCAGGACCTCGGGATTAAAGGATCGGGGTGATGAGCAGAGTGYTTCGGGAATGGGGAGGGTSTCGGGGAGCCCGTGCCCAGCGCGCTTAGGGCTGGGTTTAATCTGGAAGTCACGGCGAGACAATGAGTTTCTCCTCCTCGGAGCTTTTCAGTTCATTACTCTGCCTCTCTCTTCTCTGCAAATAAGTAAATGCACTTAACAGGTTGCTGCAGGTCACCCAAGCTCCCTGTCGTGTGTGCACTCTCATCCCCTGGTAATTGCAGAGYGCTGCTACCGATCTGAAATGTCAAGGAAGTGATTTAAATAGGAATTTACATTTGCCGCAAACGAGGGCGGCACACACAGGCAGGGACTGCAGCCAGCTCTGCCAAACGGGGGGAACTGGGCTGGGCTTGCCCCCCCTGTGTGTGTTGGGATGTGCAGGAATTCACAGAGGGAGATACTGAAATGATAAATTATCGGAAATTATCGGAAATGATCGGAAATGATCCTCCTTAGACCCTTTAACCTCCTTTGGCACAGGGAGAAGAGGATGACCGCGTAGGTAGGAGTGGAGGGGCTTAGAGCCACAGAATCCTASAACAGTTTGGGTTGGAAGGGACCTTGAGGATCRTCTCATTCCARCCCCCKCRCACAAGACTCACACCAGGCTTTTCCAAAGGTGTGGCTTCTCCCCAGCCCTGCACTGGCTCAGGGTGAAATGAGCTCAGTGGACCCACAGTGTGTGTGTGCATCTCCACCCACTTCCAGAGCTGCTGAATTCCCCACAAACACAAACTCCAGCTCTGATCCCAAGTGTCCCCGTGTGTTTGGCAGACAGAAGGACACCCTGGGGAAAACCTGGAAGCAAACCTGCCMCTGGAAGTGGTGATGCTCTGCCAATTGCCAGTGGGTGGAGAAACAGCCGGAGATTTGGGCAGTCCCTGTGCAGAACTGGGATGCTGCTGTCCTTCCTGCAGCCAGGTCCCCACTTATTTTCCCTCTCTGAATTTCAGGATCACACGGAAAAAACTGTGAAATTCCCACTTGTGGCCAACCCACGCTTCAGCACTGCTGGGAGCCACAGTGGTCGGGTGATGAGGGGCACCAGTCTGTTCGGACAACCCTCATACCCACACATCCAGACTTTGGATTTTGCCACTCTGGCATCCAAAGGGTTCCCATTAACGCTTTGCTGTGGCTCTGATAGGGCGGATAATGTGGGTTTCCCAGTGGAGCGTGCATTTCCTCAGGCACRTGGAGAGCTGGCACCTTTCCCTTTCCTCCTCTCTCACACTTTCCACATGAGCACTCCCAGCAATACGCACAAACCCATTTAGCAAATGGATTTTTTTTTTCCTTGTGAAGTGTTCAAAAATAGCCACCCTTTATTATTCAAGATGATGGTGATGATGGGCGTTTCATGACTCAACAGTCTGAGGGCCAATCTGCACCCGGGATATCAATAGTGCACGTAAGCAACTGCAGCAATCGATGGTTCAAGTATATTTCTGCATTTATTACGTATTCAATCAACAAACTCCCTCTCTTTTATCAATACATTAGCTGATAATAAAGCTCTGTTTGCTGTAGAAAATATTAGACACTGTATAACAAATAATTGAACCCCCGTGTGTGTGAGTATCGAGCTGCAGAGGCACAGCGGGAGCGAGTTGTGTGATGGCCCTCCTGGTTTTCCCACCTTGTCTGATTAAAGGCAAAACAAAACTCCGCAGATGAGGCATTAAAAACATCCTGTGCTAATACAGCTCTGAAGCCATCAAAGTGGGAGAGATTAAAATGAGCTGGCGCCTGATTTCCAGTGGTGTKTGAAGCTCCTGCTCGGATTGTGCTGCTCCCAGGGCTTCCAGAGAGAGCAGTGGATTGRGATTTCAAGGTTTAGACTGGATATTAGGRARAARKTTTTYCMWTKRAAAWKKTTTYC
>CADDXX010000486.1:313123-331650 GCA_902810485.1 Alauda arvensis
CTACAAAAGAGGTACCTGGAGGGAAATCCCAGCCCTTCCCTGGAGCTTCCAGCCCTCCAAGCCAGGACAAGGCTGTGGCCAAACCTTCTGGACCTTGCCTCCAGCCTTGGCAGAGAGCAGACAAGGGGCAGGAGAGGGGAGACAAAGCTGGGGTGGGAGAAGGAGAACCTTGCCATGTAGAGCAGGTTGTCACCTTGGCTCAGTCTCTGTCCCTCTGCTTGGGCACAGCAGTGTCTCCTGAGCACCCCTGATGCTGACCCCAACCCAGACACACACAGAGGGTGCTCAGGGGGTTGGTTTTGGGGTGGTTCTGTGCTGGGCCCACCCATCAGGACTGTGAGATCTGGCTCTGCCCCCTGGGGAACCCCAGCCTGTGGGACCTGGCCACCAAAGCCCACGCCTGGCTGTGTCTGCTCTGGCTCCTGTGCCCGGATCAGTCGGGTTTAATGATTGCCTTGCTCCCTCCAGAACAGCCAAATGCAAGGGACGGGAACAGAATGAGCAAGAGCCTTTCCATTCACAGGCACATTAGAGGTGTCATTGAGATGCAAGGCGCTCKCTCGTTCCAGCCTGCGCTTTGCATTATTTTTCACTGTAGGAAAATTTTCAGGAGGAGAAAAGAAACTTAAGGAGCACATTTAAAAGTAAAGTTGAATAGAACAGGGCTGCTGGGAATACAAATGCTGCTCGAGTTTCCTTCTGATTCCTTCGGCTGGCTGTCCTCAGAGCCAGGAGGCTCTGCTGGCCCTGCCCTGGAGGAGCAGGGGTCCTGTGGGTGTCCCCAGGCAGGGACATCAAGTCCCACAGCTCCTGTGAGTGTTCCCAGGTGGGGATGGTGAGTGCCACGGCTCCCATGGTCTCACATCCCCCCTGGCAGGCTGAGGAGAAATCTGAGCTGCACAGGACCTGCAAGGAGGGCACGGCAGAGACGTCCACGTCACCTGGAGGTGACACTTTGGTTGTCACAGTCACTCCGAGCCTGTTTGGACACGAACAGCTGTTCTGCACAGTCGCACCTGGGGCAAACACCTGGGGCTTGCGCTGTGCCACTTCCTACCGTGACACCCCCTTGGGTGTGGGATGGGTGAACACTGTCCTCTTGGAGCACTTCCCCTTGGGAAGGGACGGGGATGGGGATGATGGGGATGATGGGGATGATGGGGATGATGGAGATGATGGGGATGATGGGGATGATGGGGATGATGGGGATGGGGCCAGGGGTTGGCTCTGTCTCCCCTCCTGCAGAGCCTCCCCCCACCCACGTAAGAGACAGAAGCGTCACTTGGATTGGGGAGGAGCAGCCACATTTAGAAAGTCCACGAAAGGCAGCGTTCGAGTTTCACAGGAGCCCCTCGCCCACTCCTTTTCTCACCCGCTCAGCTTTAATGCATTCCTGAAAAACCTCCTTTCCTCATCCGTCGCTATTTTTGCCTCTGAGCTGTAGCACGAGTAGGTGGGATCATCTCGCCGTGCCCAGGTGTGCTATCCCAGGGGCTCGCTCAGGCTTTGCAGCAGGAGGGAGCTCCATCACCCCATTGCTGTTCCACGCTGAAATCCCGGGAGGGATTTACCTTCCCTCCCTGCAGCCCCTTCCCTGCCCCTGATCCAGTTTTCCTCTCCATGTGATGAAGCAGTTCTAATGGGAGGTTTTTGCTCCACGTTGCCCTTCCCTGGCAGATACCAGGAATGCAGAGCCCGGGATCCCTGGTGCTGAACATCCCAGCCCCGATTCCCTCCGTGGGGACACGGTGACTGYGAGGAKAAACAGGACCCACAGGGTTCTGCTSAGCAGTGAAACACCCAGGGAAATGCAGATACCCAGGCTAGGGGCTGGCAGCTCCCCCTGAAGCTCATGAGGGCAGAGCAGGGACCAGCTGCTGCTGTGGAGAATTTCCTTGAGGACGCAGGGCTGGAATGACAACCCCCCCCTCCCTGGCCAGGTGGGCTTCTGCCAACCCTCGATTCGAACACCTCCCTTTCCTCTCCTCTCTGCTGACAAGTGCCAGGCAAATGCTCCCAGTGCCCTCTCTTGGCATCGCTGCCCCTTCCTCYGGCTGCTCTCTGAAGTGGATTTAATGAGGATTTTAAGTGGTTCCTTCAGGCAGGTCTGGCCAGGTCAGCCCGCCAGGACCGAAATCCACCCTGGAAGCTCTCCTAATGAAYCCCGCGGCCGGAGGAAGGAATACAGACGGGTGATTCTGTCTGCATTGGCCGGGAGGGCTCCAAGCTCTCAGCTCCGGCTGCTGCTGCTGCCGCGGCACCGGGGCCAGCGCCAGAGAGCAGGACAGGGCACAATGAATATTTCATGGTGCAACGCCAGAGCTTTGCATCGGCACCAGAACACTCCTGATGTTTGATCCCGCACACGGAAATGTCAGGGCACCCGAGCCTGGGCGAACTGGGAAGGCGAGGAGCAGCCGCTGAACTCCCACCGAGCTGCCACACCCGCACATTTGGCTGCGTGGCACAGCGGGGACACGGCGGGGACACGGCGGGGACACGGCGGCACAGGACCAATGTGGATGGGAGGACAGGGATTGCTCTTCCAGGCTGATTCTAACTCCCGAGCTCTGGAAGTACGTGGCTAAACAGAAGATCTTCGTCATGAAGGGAGAGCAGGAAATGTTGGGCTGAGCTTCCCATGGAGCACCGGCCACCAGCACTAAAAGGTCACTGCCAGCACTCTCGCTGTCACTGGTTTCTGCCTGCGGGGGCTGGCAGGGACAGGGACCAGCCCACGCAGCACAAACCTCTCTCTGGCAATGTTCGCCTGCTTCTAAAGCCCAGGTTCCCCATGTCCTCACCCCTGGAGGTGRCTAATGAATRCCCGGACGTGGCACTCAGAGCTCTGGGCTGGGTGACAAGGAGGGGATGGGTCACAGCTTGGACTCGGTGGTCTTGGAGGTCTTTTCCAACCTAAATGACTCTGGGATTCTGTGGCAGCCGGCAGCCTCTGCCCTCGCAGAGCCGTGGAGCCGGGCTCTGTATCATCACCTGCTGCTGAATCAGCCCCGGCAATATCCCAGCGGTGCTTCAGAGCTGGAGAGCTCTCAGCTGGGAGGTGCTCCCTGCCACTGGCATCAGTTCAAGCCGCCTGGTGAACTAAATTGATTTTTTATAGTTGCTCTGGAGCAAGTTAAATGAATCTGTTAGTAGCTGCTCCCCGCTTCAAGCTTCCCCTCAGCGCTGGAACTGCAGCCCTGCGCTCCATAAAACGGGGGAGGGCAGCTCCAGCCGTGCCCCCGCCCCCGAGCAGTGCTGCTGTGATTAGCTGCCTGCTGCATAATTCCACATCATTACGGCGTGCACTCCGAGGGAGCCATCAGCCGAGCGAGCCGCGCTGGGCTGCGAGAGGAATCCGTGCCTCAAATGGGAACCCCATGGAAAACACGACGTGCAGGTGTCTGCACACTCCCGGTTTGTGTCTGCACACTCCCGGTTTGTGTCTGCACACTCCTGGCTTGTGTCTGCACACTCCTGGCTTGTGTCTGCACACTCCCGTGTTAGTGCAGCGCAAACTCCGAGTGTTAAATCACTGGGAGGCAGCCCAGCTATCGCAATCCTGCCTCGGAGACAATGATATTAAAAATTAACAGCAGTTTTGCTTTTATTTTTATCGAGGTTTGTATGGATTTTTTTTTTTTCTCGAACGTTTCCCCACATTTCTGTGCAGTAAAAGGGCTGGAAACCCACTCCCATAAAWCCAGTGAAGGCAGAGATGGACAGGATTCCAGGACGTGGAGTTTTGGGAAAACAAAGGTCACCCTTCATATGTGTTTGCTCCTCAGAGAGGGGCTGGAGGCTGCGCTCAGGCTCGGGGGGGCTCGATGGTTCCTGCATCGCCTTCGGGGCTTCGGACACAGCAAGGGGCGTCAAGAGAGACTGAAACAGGCACTGCCCAGTGCCAAATCCTGCCCAAATCAGCCACAAAACCCCTTGGTGGGTSTGCTCAGAGCCACACCACAGCGGTGCCACCTCGTGTCCCGTGCGTAGCTGGCACTGCTTCCCCCTGGCTGGCGCTGGGGCTGGGGGATGCTGAGCCAGCAGAGCTTCTCTCCCAAAAACAGAGCTGGGGTACACTGAGCTGCTAGAGCATCTCCCCCAAAACCAGGGCTGGGGGATGCTGAGCTGCCAGAGCATCTTCCCCAAAAATGGGGCTGGGAGATGCTGAGCTGCCAGAGCATCTCTCCCAAAACCAGGGCTGGGGTACACTGAGCTGCCAGAACATCTTTCCCAAAACCAGGGCTGGGGGATGCTGAGCTGCCAGAGCATCTCTCCCCAAAGCAGGCCCGCCATGGAGGCGCTCGGTACCGCGGCTGGCACCATCACGGGCTGTTCCCATCACTCCGCACAGCTGCTGAGTGCGCCTCTTCCCTTCCCAACAGCTGCTGGGATCTGACCCTGTCCATCAGCGGTGCCAGGAAAGCCAGCGAGCTGCCGGCAGCCGCCTCGCTGACATCGGTGTTTTCAAACATGCAGGCAGCGATGTGATCGGCGCCGTCCCCAGGGGCCGCGCTCGGGGCCTCGCTGCGCGGAGCCGCCGCCGGCGCTGCCAGGAAACGCTGCAGCCGCTGCCGAGCGCGGTTTAACTCTTGGAGAGCAGCGGAGCCGGGCTGGGGCGGGCGCTCCGTGCTGCTCCACGATGCCGGTATCCTCGTTGGAAGAGGGGCTGAAAGAAAACGGAACTTTGGAGATGAAGGAGGCAGAGCTGGAGAGGAGCAGGCCGGTGGGAGGTTTCTGGGGGTGCCACCATCGGGCAGTGTGAGTGTCACCATCAGAATAAGGCACCCTCTGTCACCAAACCAATGGGTAGGGAGTGAAAAAAAATGGGGTTCTTGACTTGGGACAAAAGGTAATTAATATCGATTAAAGGRATATAAATGTCTCCAAGCATTAGCAGGACAGCCAAGGTGTCACTTAAGCAGCAAACAAAGGATGGGAGCCATGAGCAGACCAGGAAGCCTTGCCCAGCTCCCCACGGGGCCAGCCGCGGCTGGAGAGAACGAGCGCTCGTGGAATTTGGGACCACCAGCTCCCACCCGACGGTGCCGCAAAGCCCTGCCCGCCGCTGGTTGGCGATGGATGGTAAAAAATACCCCCAGGGCCATATGGAGGGGACAAGCAGCCCCTCAGAGACAGCTTGGGAGGGTCCCTCGCCCACATCCCCCCCATCCCCATCCCTCCCGCAGCCTCTCGCCCAGGGGKTGAAGGTGCTGCTGGGTGCCCGCTGCCTTTCTCGCGTCCCTGGCCTGAGGAAGCCGCGTCTCCCAGCACCCTCGTTAATTTGAACAACTATTTACTTAAGCCCTCGCCACCCTCTCCCCCCCCTCCCCGGCATTATGCATGCGGCCGGCGGGGCTGTGACTGCGGCATCGATCGGCACCACTTCAATACCCTCATTGAGATTCCGGGCACCGGCTCAGGGACTCTATCTCAGTGTCTGGTCAATAGCTTATATTTTTAATTTGTCGATAATCAGTCAGGACCTTGGTCTGAGTGCTGCCGAGGCTCCCTGCTCAATGGAGAAGGTGAAATCACTCAAGCAGGGTCATGTTTATGGCCTGAGCTGAACCATGGGAAATGGAGATATCAGTCAGGCTTATGAAAAATAACATGCTATATTATTTTTCATAAACCTGACAAAATCATATTAATTTGAAGACAAAGATAAGGCACCCAGCTGGCAGCGCTCACTTTCTCTTCCCTTCTGAGGATGCTGAGCCCTGGGAGGTGCAAACCGGGCCAAAATGTGCGAGCCTTGCACCACCACCACCACACAGGGCACATGCCCAGGAGCCAGTGGCAGCCCCAGAGCGTGGCACCATCTCACCTGTGCCACTTCTCCTCCCCATCATATTATCATCATCATATTATCATCATCATCATCATCATCATCATCCCCTCTCACACACCAGCTGAAGGCAGCTCCTTCAGCCTAAGGAACAGCAGCAGGAGGGAATCAGGCATCAGGAGCAGAGGGGGAAACAGCTCTGGAAGGAGGGCCTGGCTCATTTGGAGGTGATGCCCAAGGACTGCTGCTGGGAGCTCCAAGGTTTTCACACGATTTTGAATAGGAGAAGAAGATACGTGTGTTTGCAGGTGAGTGCTGAGCCTCAGGGCCTTTTCTGACTAATACTCGGAGTATTTAACTGGTTTGAAGGGTTCTTTTGAGAATTTGGTAAGACAGAAGGCGATTGTCTGAAACTCTTGGCTTTTGGAGTTTGTATCTCTGAGCAGTGTCACTGAAGGCACATTGTTAATGGTGTTGGCTCTGCCACAAATGTACCTGTGAGTTTTTGGAGCAAAGGGCGGGAAAGAAAAAAAAAAACACACAAGAAGTTGGAAGTTGCAGTTTCAGCCTTTAAAGAGAAAAATGTGCTCTGTAGGGTTTCCATCTGAGGTGTGTGAGCCCAGGAGCAGTGTGTACCTGAGGTGTCAGCACGTGGCTGCGAGGAGCAGGCTGTTTATAATTTATAATTTTTAAGCAAGCCAGCAAAACCTGGGAGCTCCAGCTCTGTGTGCTGTGGTACCTCCTGTGAGTGGGGAACTCTGCTGGGGTTTTGGCCTCTGATGGACTCACCCAGCTCTGTCTGGGACCAGTGGTCCCTGCCCTCCCCTCCTGTGCCTGGGCACAGAACAGGACTCACTGCAGCAGCTTTTGAAGAGCTTGTTAAAATACAGGAGTGGAGATGCAGATTTTTGTGCCCAATTTGTCTGCAGTCCCTCAGCTCTCATGCACTCAGTTCTACTTGAAAAGGCCAAAAAAAAAAAAAAAAGTAGACTAAACTGTTAGAAACCCCCAAGGCAAGATGAGCTGACAAGTCAGGAAATGCATATGCACACCTGGAGAGGCAGTGGCTAAAAAAAAAAGCAGGAAAACCTGGAGCATTGATTAGGGAGAGCTGAATTGGCTTGGGAATGCTGGGAAGGGAGCTGGGAGTAAGGGAGGGAAGGGACAGSTGTGAACATGGGGATGCTGCCTTGCAGGGGTGTTAGAATTGTAGAATTCCGGAGTGGTTTGGGTTGAAAGGGAATTAAAAACTCATCCCATCTCCTGTCATGGGCAGGGACATCTTCCACTCTCCCAGGTTGCTCCAATCCCTGTCCAACGTGGCCTTGGGCACTTCCAGAGATGGGGCAGCCAGAACTTCTCCAGGGAAACTCCTCCAGTGCCTCAGCAGTGCTGGTGACTCGAGACCTCTGTGATTCCTGGTGAGACATCACCAGGAGCTCGGGGCTGACCTGACAGCCCCCTCTGTGTGCCCTCATCCCCACAGCTGTGTCCCACACATCCCCACAGCGGTGTCCCACACATCCCCACAGCTGTGTCCCACACATCSCCACAGCTGTGCCCCACACATCCCCACAGCTGTGTCCCCTCCCCGCGAGTGGCTGTCCCCGGGACCCCCGTGGCTGTAGCTCAGCAGGCTGGGCTGGGTGGAGGGGGGAGAGCTGCGTTCCTTTGGTGCCTGACCAAGGAGTCCCGCTCCCGTATCTCACACTTGTCTCCTTCGATTTCCCTGACAGCCAATTCTGGAAAGTTGGAAGGTGTGCCATTATCTGGGACTACATTATGAAAGTGTCGCGCGGGTGATGAATGGCAGCGCTCAGCGGCGCCGGGGAGCAGCGGGGAGAGAGTGACATTAGGAAAGATCTGCTTTTTATGGTTCCTTCAATAGGGAGGGCTCTTTGGAGGGCTGTATTTCAAATCGGATAATCAAACGCTCTTCCCGGCCTCCCAAAATTCGCTGGGAAAGTGCYGGGAGGAGTGTCCTGGGAGGGGGACAAAGGGGGTGTGGCTCATTTCAGCTCCTGCTTTCCTGGGACAGGGAGCTCTTGGGCAGCATGCCGCATTTCCCTGGCACTGCCCGCTGCCTTCAGCCCAGTGTTGCTGCCTGTCCTACCCTGTGTTGGGTAGGAAATGGCTCCAGGGTGGGTTTGTTCTGCTGGAAGGACTGGAGAGAAGGAGGAGAGTGCAGGAGAAGCTGTAGGAGGAGGGTGGGAACTTTTTCAGCCCCACAGCTCTGCAATTTCTCATCATGGGGTGGTGAGGCATCACTCGAGGGCCGCAGGGCTGGAGGAGAGGGAACCTGGCTGACATTCCCTGCAAACAGAGCATGGTGCTGCCTCCAGAAGCTGCCACTATCCCTCTGTGTTCCATGCTGGACACTCCACACCCTGCACATGCAGTTCCCAGCGAGACCCCATCTTTCTCCTGCTTCTTGCCCTTTCCCAACTTTGTGGCCACTCTGTGCCCATCTCTAGAGCTTCCCACGCGCCTCCTCGTGCTCTGCCACGGGAACAACTAATAAGGCACACGGGCACATAATTTAAAATGATATTTAACGCCACTGGAAGARCCCTGAAGACCTATTGACCAGGCAATATCCCGTGTCAGTGCGTTTTACAGGGAGTGAACATCAATAACCCCGCACAGCTCACCAGTGAAACCCAGCTCAGCAGCTGTGAGTCCTGCTGCTGCTCCTCCTGCCGTGGTGAGCCCAGAGCCTGGGGGAATCCACAGCACGTTTCCAAGCATCCCTTGCTGCTGCTGCCCGGCAGAGAATCGTGGAAGAGTTTGGCTGGGAAAGGATCTTAAAGTGATTCCAATTACACCCCCTGCCATGGGCAGGGACTGTTTCCACTGTCCCAGGTTGCTCCAAGCCCCATCCAGCTTGGCCTTGGACACTTCCAAGGAAGGGGCAGCCACAGCTTCTCTGGGTACCCTGTGCCTGAGCCTCCCCAACCTCATAGGGAAGAATTTCATCTGACTATCCAGTCTAAACCCACTYCCTGTCAGTGTGAAGCCATTCTCCCTTTTTCTGTCACTCCAGGCCCTTGAAAAGAGTCTCTCTCCACCTTCCTTGTGGGTTTCCTTCAGGCACTGGAAGGCTGCAATTAGGTCACTCCAAAGACTTCACTTCTCCAGGTTGAGCAATCCCAATTCTCCCAGCCTCAGAGGGCACTCAGGCTCATTTCTTTCCTTCAGAAAGGTGGATGCTCTGTCCTAGATACGATAGAACCACCCTRTTTAATAACACAGAACACCAGCAGCACCAGCCAGCTCAGAAAGTGAAGGCTTTCTTTTTTTTTCTTTCCCTGTTGCCTTCAGGATATTAATAAAAACAGATTAATAAAATCAAAGGCAGCTCAATTAGACAGGGCATCAAGGAAAAAAATGTTTGCTGTACAGTCTTTCAATTTCCATGGCAGTTCTCACGCTGAGAAAATCTGTCTGCAGTTTCTGATGAAAAGATAGAAAGCTGATGTGTGAAACACAGGGGAGGGATGTACAAGCACGGCTGCCTTTGTGCTCCTGGTGTACAACACTCCTGCGTGGTGAAATTCCCASGTTCCCAGCGCGGGGCTGTCCCTTTGGGGGTGGCTGCAGGRKGGTGTTTGGTGAGCTGRGCTTAGAGAAAGGTGAGGACAAGGGGTTTGAGCTGGGAGTGCCTGGTGGGGGAGGTCACCAGCTCCCAGCCCTGAGGCTGGGCAGGAGCTCAGCTCCTTGGGGAAGGATCCWGGAGAGGCTGGGTGCTCCTGGGGTGGGAGCCAGGGCTGGCAGAGAGCTCACTCTGCTCCCCCGGGGGCATTGTGTCAGGAGCTCTCTCCTGTTTCCTGCTTCTCCCAGCACTGCATCATAAGGAAAGCATTTATTTTCCCCGGTGTTGCTGGGTTACCTCCATTAACCCGGGCCCTGTTTGGAGCAGCTCAGGCAGCCKGGCAGGGCTGGGGGAGGCTGGGCTGGGCTGCAATCCTCGCACACCTCCAGCATCCCTGGCTCCGGGATTGCAGCGGGTCTGGCAGCAGGAATGATCCCGGAGTGCTGTGTGGCTGGTGGGGAGTGTCCCATCCCAGAGACTTTTCCAGACACGTGTCCGAGTTGGAATCTGGTACTTGTGGCTGTATGAGCTGGGCTATTTGCATAAGGAGGCTGTAGGGACTTCCCTCACCCGGAGCCCCCGTGCAGCAAGAGTGAAGGCAATTCCAGGCACGTTTCTATGTGCAGGAAGACACCTCCTGATGAYTTTTCTGTTGGGAAAATTCCTTCCTGGAGGAGCTGCCTGTGTGTGTAATTGCTCCAGTCAGTGCCTGTTGAGTCCAGGGAGGAACAGGGACAGAACCATTCCCTTCTCCCAGGCTGAGATATTCTCAACCTGCACATCACTGATATTGTGGTGTTGTTTAAATTCTAAAAAGTTGTTAAACAGTGGAGAATCTGAAGCCAGACAAAAGGCTGCTGCTGAGTGAGGACACTCACCACCCCCTGGGAGCAGGGCTGGGCTGGGGGCTCTGGTGGGGCCRCAGGGTGGGCACAGCCCATCACAAACACGCACCACGAGGTGCCCTGATGGATCTTCTCACCCCTGAAGCCTTTCATGTTGTGAAGGCAGCAGAAAGAGGCCTTGGCTGTTTGGAACTTCACAGCGCAGTTGCTCTGTTTGTTTGTTTTTAAAGGCAGCGATAAATCCGGATCCAGTTTTGCAAGTGTGAACAGGATCTGGTCCCAGGGAGCTGATCTGGAGCTGATCTGGGGCCAGGGAGAGCCTGGCACAGCCCCTGRGGCTGCAGGATGGAGGAAAAGGTGCCTGGAGCTGAGCCCTGAGCAGCAGGGGCTGGGCAGGGGGACAAGGGGACGATGTCTGTGACCCCACCCCATCAGTCCCAGGGGAGGTGCTGGGCTCCACGTGGATCCCTCCTGTCAAACRCCGCAGCACTTTGTGGAATGATGGTAATTATTACAGCACTAAAACAAAGCACCAAAAGCTGATTGCTTGGGAGAGATCACTAACTATCTTTGTCTAATTACTTGGCTCCAATTAACATTTTACCACAGACTCTCTGAAAGCACTTTTCTCAGAAGAGGAGGGGCAAAAAAAAATAAAAGCAACAGAGTCAACAGCAACATAAAATAAAAATACAGTAGCCTTGGAAATAGTCCTTGACATCACACTGGAAAAATAGGGGGGAGGGGGGGAAAAGTCTTCCCACTCAGGAGCCTGGTGAGGGGAAGGCTGGTACAGGGGGTTGAGGGAGGGGATGTGTGGGAGGGAGGAGCTGATGGAGCTGGAGGAGCCTGGATGCCCTCAGTGCCTGTCCAGGAGCAGTGGCAGTGGGGCTCTGGGATGGGCAGAGCCACCTGCATTCCACCAGCATTCCCAAACTGCKCTGTGCTGGGGCCTGGCTCCTCTCCTGCCYRGAATGAGCTGGGGATGAGCCCATCACTCCTTGGGAAAGGCCAGGATCCCTCCCGATGGGACCCTCAGGCCAGCGGTGTATCCCAGTGCTGAGGCACAGCGCCAGGTTTGGGCTTGGTTTCAGCAGCTGCCGTTGCAGGGCAGAGGGAGCACAGCCCAAAACCTTTCCAAATCCTGTTTTCCCCTTGCCCAAGGCCTGGGAAGGGCCGGGACAGGCGTCCCCTGAACACCCAGGCTCAGCAGTGCGTGTTGCTGTGCTTCCTGGCGCTCCCGTATTTACATACATCCTATAATTACCATCTGCACAGCCAGAGGCATTTGCTGGGAATGGGTTGATTCCATCTGTTGGTGCAATTTTCTCTGAGGAATTTGCATTGATCACTTTTTTATGCAAAGCTTTTGTATAGATCATTTTTTCCCTTATTTTTTTTTAATACAGCTAAATAATTTTAGGGAGGGAAGTGGTCTCTGGTGGCAGAGTGGGCACTGGCAAGTTCTCACTCTTCCAAGTCTTGGAACAAGCTGCTGYTATTTCCCTGCCCTGCTCAGCATGGACTAGGGAGTTCAGGCTGCTCCAAGGTGGCATTTCTCAAATATTTATCATCTTCTGTTTTACTTGAGGTGGTAACTCATCCTTAATGTGTTGACCTTCAATTAGGAGGAGAGGGGTGTGGTAATTAGTCAGTCAAGTGATTCCTCCASATCAGAGCTCAGGCTCAGACCTGGTGTGGGACCAGATGGGACTTTTTGCATATTTTTGACAGCTGCAATGAACAGGGCAGGGTGTATGGATCAACTGGCTGGGGGATTCCCACAGCCTCCAGAGTTTTCTGAGGTTCTACAACTGCTCCAAGTTTCCCCAAGTTTATTCTGTCTCATCCCCGTGGGCAGGGGGTGAGCTGGGGAYAGGAGAGCCCCGGGGTGCAGCACCCTGGTGGTTGGGGTGCTGGGGGAGCTGTGGGATGCAGGGACACCCCTTCCTCAGGGAGTGTCACCAGCTGGTCCCGGCCTCTGCTTTGGAACTGTTGGATCACAGATTTCCAGAATCATTTAGGATGGAAAAGACGTCCAAGACTGAACCCAGCCTGTGATTGATCATCCCCTTGTCACCAGCCCAGAGCACTGAGTGCCACATCCAGGAATTCCTTGGACACCTCCAGGGATGGAGAATCCAAACCTCCTTGGACAGCCCCTTCCAAGCCCTGACCACCCTTCCCATGAGGAAATTCCTGCTGATGTCCAACCTGACCCTCCCCTGGCACAGTGTGATGCAGTTTGCTCTCCTCCTGTCCCTGTTCCCTGGGAGCAGAGCATGACCCACCCTGGCTGTCCCCTCCTGTCAGGGAGTTGTGCAGAGCCACAAGGTCCCTCCTGAGCCTCCTTTTCCCCAAGCTGAGCCCCTTTCCCAGCTGCTCCTCACAGGAATCACTCCCCAGACCCTTCCCCAGCTCTGCTGGCCTTGGTAGCTTTGGATCACCCCCAGCGCCCTGGGCTGGGCAGAGTCGATGCCATAAAGGTGGGCAAAGGAACACGGAGACCCCCGGGGCTCCCAGTACAGCCCAGTGCCTCTGTGTGCAGGACAGCAGCTCCCTGCTCTGAGAAAAACTTCACAAAGCTCTAAACAAACAAACCCAGCTGCTCCCCTGCCCCGCGGGTCGTGATTAAAGAAGTTCCTGTAAGGAGCTGGCTGGACTTGTTAATTGAGGGGRGGATCAGCCAGGTTCTGCCTCCTGAGSCAGGGAAATAAATAAATAAACCCGTGAAATCCATTGTGCTGTAAACAGTTCTCAGGAAAAGAGCAGGGAAAATGAAGTGAACTCTTCCAATGCATCATGGAATATTACTGTATTTCATTTACTGTGGCACCAATTAGATGAGAGCCTGTTCCATTAACGTGCACCCTTGCAGATCCATGCTAAATTAACTGCTGGATCTTCACTACAGCAGTAAAGCGATTGATTTCTCCCCTTAATCAGTTTATTTCATTAGTTCTACATTTATTTTTACATGCATTTTGCCGAGCCGCAGTGAAATGACCTATCAAGGTATGTGACATCACGGACTGATTTGAATATTAACCAAATAGCTATTACAGCAGTGCTGGTGCTTAAAGATCATATGTAAATCAAATGTCAGGGGATAAAATTGCAGCGAGGGCTGTCAGAAAACAATTTAGCAGTGGTTAAAGGGACAGCTCATGGCTGGGGAATGGTGAACTCTGTAAATGGATAATCCGCTTCCTGGTTCCGCAGGAGCGGGGAAGTTTTCCCCATACTGTAATTTTTTTGTTGGGTTAAATTAGCTGCAGTTCAGAATCTTTCCCTTTTGTGTTCAGCTTCTGGCTCCAAAGCACAACAGTAACTTTAAGGCTGAGCTGGGCACAGAAAAATTCCCATTTSTGACCCAAGAAGCCAAAATATGTTAAATGTAAAATGCTGTTAATGGTGAGAGGCAAAAATGGCTTCTCCATTCCTGTAATTATGAGGAACACGCTCCCAAGGGGAAAGACAAGAAGGCTGGAGACTGGTGCCATCTCCTCTCCTCTTTGGGAGGCAGGAGGGTGGGCTGCTCCWTTTCTCCTGCCCTGGGAGGAGCTCTGGGCTGCTGGGGTGGTCCCCGGGCAGGTCTGGGAGCAGCAGGGTGGCYCCTGTGTGCTGGCATTGGGGCTGGGGAGACATGTCCCAAGGCTGGCTGAGCCCCCTCACCACGGGCACTCCGCAGGGGCTCCCAGGGGATGCTCCTGGACATCTGGGCTTGGAGCTGGGCTCATCAGAAACACCCTCCTCAGTGCCAGGAGTGCCCAGGATGGTCCCTCCTCCCCCTGGCCGTCCTTGGGGCACAGCAGAGCCTYGCTCAGGGGCAGGGGGGGATGATGGGCAGAGCTGCCCATCAGCAATGGGGGGTCCCCTGCTCTGGGGTTCCCAGCAGGACTGGGGGATCCTGGGCCACCAGCACCCGTCAGCACCACCAAACCCTCACTGGGGCAGCTGCAGCCCCAGCTGGGAGGCCTCCAGCCACGGGCTGGTGCCACTTGTGGGCTTGGAAGTGCAGGAATGGAGCAGTTTGGAGGCTCCAGGGCAGAGCTTTGTGGCACTGACAGCACCCAGCCCTGTGTTTGTCTTCGGAGCAGCAGYGGGGAAATGAGGCATCAATGACCAATGATCAAAGGCAGCCAAGGGAAAAGCAGTGGCAGATTCCCCTGCCCAGCCAACGAAGAGCAGCAGGTTGTGATGTGAGCTGTGCCATAAAGCCATCCAGTGCTCCCTTCCCAGGGTTTGAATCCAGATCCYGTGTCCCTGGGGCACCATCTCACAAAATCCGTCTGCACTGAGTAAACATTGAAATTATGTAATTAGCCCCCCAGAGAAAAGAATTCTAAATTCACGGGAGCTTAAAGTTAAGAGAGAAATATTACAGCTCTTCTGCCCTTCCCTCTCATCTCCAAACATTGAGTGGTGCAGCCGGAGAGGAGATTCCAGGAGGGAGGCATGGCCTGGGAGGGCTGGATGCACCTGAGGGTCTCACAGAGCTCCCAGTGCTGCCCTGACCCTTTGAAGGGCTGCAGGTGCCATGGTGCAGCACAGGGTGAGCTCCAGCAGCTCCTGGGGAACTGGGGGACAAGGGTTGCATTTGGCCTGGGTCTGCTGGTGTCTAATCAAACGCCAGCGCCGGCAATAACCCGGGATTATAAATGGGAATTGTACTCCATCAAAATTGATTCCAGGCTAAATTGAATATTGAGTTAAATTCCAGAGGCTGGTGAAGGCTCTGCCTTTCCCAGTCCGGCACTGAAGCAAATCCATCGTGAGCCTCCTGGATATACCGCGCCGCYGTCTGACCTTGGGTTACTGCAGTAACCTTAAGTGCACAGTAATACACTTTCAGTCACTGTTCAATGCTCAGGGGAATGGTTTAAGGCCCTTGGCTGGAGCGAATATTTTTATGCAGGCCATAATTTCTTTTAAGACCTTCGCCAGCAGCCAGGCAGCCTTCAGAGCGTCCTTCCCCCCGGGAGCACCGCGATGGGGACCCCCGGGCTGGGCAGGTGGGCTGGGACAGCACTGCAGGTGTGGGGGATGCTGAGCACAGGGAGAGGCTCAGGACAAGTGAGGAGCTGTGGCCAGAGCATCCTCCTGGGTGGGCAGCCCTCCAGGAACTTCCCACGGCCTCCTCCAGCCAGGTGAGGGTGGGTGTTGTGCTGCATATCCAGGGGGGCAGAGCTGGGAACAGGCAGGAGAGGAGGGAGAAGAAGCAATGCCTGAGATGGGTTTTCTTCTCTGCCTCGCTCCGAGGTGCCATCAGCAGCCCCTTTTCTCCTGGGAAAGCTTCCCCATGCTGGCTTTGGCCCCAGCTTGGGAATGTGCCCCATTCCCAAGGAGCCCCTCAGCCTTGCTGCTGATGGGGGCTGTGGGCTGGGAAACACTGCTGAAGGCAGTCTCTGTCCATCCCACGAGGCTGTCAGGGCTGGATCCATCCCGTGGTGAGGAGGAGGAGGAGGTTTTGGCATCTCCCTGGTGATTTCTGGGCTGGGCAGCCTGGGTGCCCCATCCCAGGCTTTAAAAGGCTCTGTCCCTGCTCCCTGCCTGCCTTTGCACCTGGGGCCTCATTGGAGCTGAGATTATGCTAAATTCAGTTAAGCTGGACAAATGCTCACTGGAGACCCAGAGAAGAAACCCCGGAACTGATTTTCATCTGTGGATCAGGCAAAATTTGATTCACATTTCAATTCTCCAAAGGGAGAAATTTGCACAGAATCCCTGCTTAGATTTTTATTTTAAGCAAATCCTATAAAAACCCATCAGAAGGGGAGACGGTGACTCCATCTTTCAGATCCTGCGCGCTGTATCTGGGAAACACGAGTTCTGCTTTTATATAATAAAAAATGTAGAGTTTCCTCATGTTGCCATATGTTTTTGCATTTATCCGTGCACTTGCTATAACCCTCTCCGCGGTGTGTGCCTACAGAGCTCTCTGTGTCAGCATTGAAATGCAACAAGCCGGTATCATTCATGCAAAAAATGAGCCTAAAATCTCCCTGAAGAGGGGAATATAATAGAACACAATTGTATCATTTAAAAAACTTTGCATCATATTACACAGTCAAAAAAAAAAAAAAAAAGATAATGTATGCTAGGAGGGAGGAAGCCGGTGAAATATTGGGTTAACTCTTTAGTTGCCCTCGCTGCAGCAAAGGCAATCAGCTCAGTGTCGCTTTCCTGGCTCAGCATCTTTCCTGCTCAGAGATCCTTCCTGGCTCAGCWTCCTCATCCTGTTGTGTCCCTGCTGGTGGCCTGTGGACATCCTCAGGTGGGATGTGTTCCTGCCTCTGCTGTGCAGCCCTTTGCTTCCAGTTTCCCCTTGCAGGACCAGGCAAACTGCCCATCCATTCATTCCATGCCTCCTGTTTGGGATGGAAAACCTTGGAGGGATGAAGCGTGGCACCTTGGAGCAGGTGTTTTGTGGCATCACCCTCTTGGTCCTACCRAGTRCCCACGGCAGCTCTGTGCCYGTGGGAACCCCTTCACTCCCTCCAWCCCAACCCTGCTCCTCCCTGGCTGGCGTAAARAGGAATATTCTCTTCTCTTGGAATRCTATCTGTTCCCAAATCATGTATAAAACATTTGCAGAAACCACTTACTCCTCATGTATTTTTTATGAGTCCGATCCGAAGTTAAAATATATAAACATAAAAATATCAAGAAGTACTTTAGGAAAAAAAAAAAAAAAAGTTATTTCATAAAATATCAGGAGACCAATTTAGAACCTCACCAAAGCCGCTGCCCTCCCTTGCAGCCCTTCCTGAGTGTTCTCCCATGAGCAGGGACCCTTCTCAGAGCTTATCCAGCCCCTCAGGCAGGCTCAGCCTTTCACACTTGAGACATAAACCCCAAAATTTTATTTAATCCAGAGGATAATCTTTTTTTTTTTTTTTTTTTTTTTTGTAATGTTCCCAGTACAAAGACGAGAAGTTTTATTTCTGGAAGACCAGATTAAGAGGGTTTTGTGCTGGCAGGAGAGGCAAAGTGCAGAACCCAACAGATCCTTCAGCCTGGGCTGGAGCACCCGGGGGAGAGGGGCCGAGCCAGGCCCTCCCTGCCTTCCCAACCCCGCTAACGAGCAGGAATTTACAGGCAATCCCTGAGCCSATGATTTATTTTTTCCTTGTCAAGGACGTGCATCCTTGAAGCCTCCTCTCGCCGTGGATCATCTCAGCCTCTGCCAGAGTGGTGCGGGGTGCTGCTCCATGGGGCTGGATATCTGCATCCCAAAGGTATTCCCAGCCTGGAGTGGTGCGGGGTGCTGCTCCCTGGGGCTGGATATCTGCATCCCAAAGGTATTCCCAGCCTGGGGTGGTGCTGGGTGCTGCTCCATGGGGCTGGATATCTGCTTCCCAAAGGTATTCCCAGCCCCAGAATTGTGCTGGGACTGGATGCCAGCACCCCAAGGGTGCAGCTTTGGGATTAATCTGCCCACSAGGGTTTCCTGCTTGTTCCCAGTCACCCTGGAGGTGGCAGAGGGCTCCGTCCCCCTTGGCTCCACACCCTCATTCCCACCACACCCCTCCAGCCCATCCTGCTGGTGCCACCCCCTGTCCTGATCCCGCCACAAAATCCAGCCCAGTGTCCCCCCACCCTGCTGCTCACCCCCCTCCAGTCCCTCCTGAGCCACCTCCAAACCCCTCCACAAACTCTGCTGCTCGGGGCTGTCTCTTGCTGTCAATTCCTGGAAGAATTCCTGGAAAAGTTGCAAATGCTCTTGTGCCATTTTTCTCCCTGATGAGCCAAGCTGGAGTTAATTGGGGGAGTCGCCTCCTGTATGGGTCACTGTGCTGTGTTTGCTGAATACTTTGTTCTTGCTTCCCTCAAAATCATCCCTTTGGTTTCTGTTCTGCCCTTTCTTGTGTTTAACCGGAGGATTACAGAGCCCAAGCCCCCTGCAGCCCCAGACTTTGCCTGAAGTCCTGGCTGTGGGTCTGAGGGAGCTCCCGGGGCCTGCAGAGCCCAGAGCTGAGCTGAGCCTCTCCAGGGGGATGTGCCCTGGAATATTGTCCAGCAAAAATCCCAGACAGGACCACGCCAAGGGCCTCTGCCTCCCCATCCCCTCCCTCTTGGAGTGGCTGAACCCCTCCTCAGAAGAGCAGAGTGTTATTTCATGTCAGGGCAAGGTTTTCCTGGAAACCCYTGAGACAAAACCTTGCTTTGGTCGGTAAAAATCGCTACTTTTGTTAATTTTGCCTCTAAGCGTTATCAGTTAAATATTGTTTCTTTAAAAATGTATTCAATTTAAACTAAAATGCTGGAAATTTCCTTTCGAGGGCACTTTTTTTCT
>CADDXX010000486.1:331790-356688 GCA_902810485.1 Alauda arvensis
TTTATGTGTGTGTGTGTGTGTGCGTGAGCGAAAATTATGGAATATAAAGTATATGTAAATGCAGCAAAAGGCTGTGAAGAAAGAACAGGGACAGGGGAGGCATTAGGTATTCAGCCAGCGTCGTCGTGAGCCAATTAATCAAGCAGTGGCGAGGAAAGATGCAGAAACGATGAGTTCGCCCTTCATGTTGATGAGGCCGGTCCAGGGCAAATGCTGCTGCACCTGAGCTCGTAGTTAGGCATGCAGAAAGGAATCATGGGAATATCTTCACGCCTTTGTCTTTCTCGTGAAGGATGGAAAATGTCAAGCTGTTGTTTGGCTGCATGTGGGAGACTCGCTGAGAATTCACAGTCTGGCGAAGCGGCTTTTAACTCTTTTGTGGCCGGGGCTCTGCCGCCACATCTGCGCCCGGTGCTGTGGGGCTGGGGTGAGGAGGGGGGTCTCCACCTGGGAATTCTGTCCTCTGCCCCTTCCCCTCAGCTGTGCCACGGCCAGGGGGTGCAGGGGAAGCCCCCAGTCCACCCTGTGCTCTGCCAGCGCTGTTCCACCCACCCACCTCTGTCCATCCCCATCTTCCCRCTGGATACGCTGCTCAGGACAGCACCAAAGGCCCTGCCAATCCCTCCCCCGGTGTGTTCCCCCTTTCCCTGGACGTGCACAGTGTTTCCAGCCTTGCCAAAGGCAGAATGATATCAGTTTGGTGATGCTGGTGTCTGCAGGGGGTGCCAGCCCGAGGCCCTGACTGCTCCGTGGCACAGCCAGGTGTCCTCTCCTTGTTGTGCCTTTGGTTCTCCTGGGAGGGCTCCTGGGGTGCTGGCAGAGGTGAGGGGGGTGCACTGAGCACTGGGAAAAGAGCCCTGTTCCCAGGRATCTGCTGTGGGTGTCCCTGCAGGGTGGGATCCCACGTCAGCTCAGGGAGTGGCCCAGAGGGAAAGGATGTGATGGAAGAGCTCTGTGCACCCTGGGCATGGGACAGCTCACACACAGAGCCCCTGGAGCCATTCCCAGCATTTCCCTGCCCTGGATCAGAGCTTTGCACCTTGCACAGGAAGCATCACAGGGATTCAGAAGGGAAGATGAGAATTTCTCAGACCTTCATCCAMCCTCCTTGCCCAGGCAGAGCATTGAGAGTCTCTGATCCTTCTCCTTGCTCCCTTCTGGACTCCCTGTTCCCAAACCTGGAACAGCCTCAGCTGCTCCTTGGCATTGCTGAGTTGGTGACAGMAATTGCATCCCGCCCATCACACATGATGCTTTTCCCTTTCCCCTGAAAACCATTTGCTTTTCCTTTAGCATCATGAGATTGTTGGCCTAATTTCAACTTCTGATCTGGAATAAGTCTGAGAYCCTTCCCTCCTGTCACACCAGTAATTCCCCAATTATGCTGAGCTCCAGGGGCYGTACTCTGCACCTGGATCCAGCAGATAAATTCTCATTTCTCTCAACTAACTCCASCTTTTTCCAAAACATTTGCCATTCAGATCCTSCTCTCTAATGCATTCAAAGATTGCRAATTTATTAATTATATTTTTCCCATCATAAAGGCCAGATCGTGAATGGCACTGGATACAGGACAGAGCCATCCAGCAGTTCTCATTTCACCCAGCCATCCCTGACTAGTCCCTGACTGCACTTTTTCAACTGGTTTTACCCTCACCAAATAGTATTTTCATCTYGACTCTGATTCCTCAGCTTGCTTGTGAGAATGTCATATAAGACGGTGTCAAAAATCTTATTAAAGTCAAGATATGACATTTACTGCTTCTTTTCTATCCAGAAGGCCTATTACCCTGTCGTAGATGAAAATTAGATCGGTTTGCCACGATTTGTTCTTGACAAACCCATGTTGGCTGCTACTCACCCTGTTATCTTCTTGGTGCTTATAAATAGTTTGTTTGATCATTTGTTCCAATATTTTTCTGGGAACTGAAGTTGAACTGACTTAAACTGATGATAATTTCCCAGCCTCTCCTTCCCCTCTGCAGAGCAGGCAGAGCAGAGCRGCGCTCCCTGCCTCCCGTGCCCACCAGGGACCACCAGGAGCCACGCTGGGATTCCCTCCTCCACTTTTCCAAGCCTTGGCATTCACTGTTCCACCTGCCTGGTCAGGGCTTGCCTTTTTTTAGGTATGGAAAAGCAGATTTATAGCCTCCACCACCCTTCCATCCYCTTCCCTTGCCACTCCTCAGCACCAGCTCCTTCCCGTGGCCTCCCCCAGCACAGAGCAGGGAGATTCTGTGCCCTGTGCCTGGCTTGGGGACAGGGACCCTGGGACAGGCACCCCTTGGTCCTGCCTGCCCTCGTGGGGTGGGTGATCAGCACAGGGCTGTGGATCAGCGCTGCTGATCCCACATTTGGGGAATGCTCCTTGGGATCCTCAGCAGCTCCACCCTGCTGGGCTCAAACAGGGCAGGAAGGGMTGGGTGCCAGGCTGGGGAGGGCACAGGCTCTGCTGAGGGAGGCTGCTCRTTATAAGGAGAAGCCTTTCCTTGTTTTTAATTAAATATAAAGAGTATCTTACAGTTATAATTAGTACCAGGTGGCCAAGGATTAAAGGGGAAGCATCAAAGGCTTGCCTGGGAGGTGTAAGGGCCAGGTTTGCTCCATCATAAATCACCGGGAATTTCTGTTCTCTGGAAACTCCTCGTTCTGTGAGGTGCTTCCAGYGCTGCTGGGCTCCAGTCAGAAGCTCTGAGCCTTACAAAATCCCTCTTCCTCTTTTAAAGCAAGGGGAGCAGAAGGACAATATTTAGTAGACATGGGTCTGCTGSGATCAAAAGTTTCTCTGGGCGAGCTGGGGGCATCCAGAGGAAGCTCAGTGGTACTGACATCCCACCCTGGCTCTGGGCTATGCAGGGCATTCTCCTCACCAGCCAGGCAGGAATGCAGGCRTGGATGCAGGCATGGATGCAGGCAGGAATGCAGGCARGGATGCAGGCAKGRATGCAGGCAGYAACSAGCAAAAGCAGCRGCAGGAGTTTGTGGTGCCTTRGGSTGGGTGATCCAGCCCGGCAGGAGGCAGCTGGGTGTCTCCCCCAATCCCAGACGGTGATTTCCCTCCGTTTTTAATTTTATTTCCCACCTCATTTGCTCTGCTCTGCTCAGACCCTGCAGAGCCCATCAGTGCTGCAGAGGGAGCTGACAAATCCACCGCCCGTGATGGATCATTCAGCCTCCTCCCCAGCCAAGCCAGTTTTGCTTGGCCACCCCAGCAGCTCCTGCCTGTGCCCCCTGCCCACCCAGGCAGACCCTGGCCCCAGGAGCCGGCCCCTGGCAGCACCCACAGCTGTGCCAGCACTGCAAGGGGCTGTGTCACTCCCACCCTGGGCTGCCACCCCTGGGGACAGCCAGGCAAACACACGACGAGCCGTGACACAAATGGTGTTTATAAAATATTGCTCCCCTGGGGACCCTCTCACCGACAGCCATTGGGAGGCTGCTGGCTGCAATAGAATGGAACTGCTCTGATGCTCCTCATGCAAGGATGGGCCTGTTCCTGGCAGAGCTGGGCTGCCTGTGAGGAGGCTGAGGGAGAGGGAGCTCTGTTCCCTCTGTTCCTGGCTGGCACAGCCAGCCTAAGAAACCCTGCGTGGCTCTGCCAGACCTTGCAGTGCATCCAGAGCAGCCCTGGCTGCGATGGTGGGATGGAAATGTGAGCTCTGCTCTGAGATCCCAGGGATTCTGGAGTCGGGATGAGATGCAAYAACATCATTGTTGGACTTGATCTTAAAGGTCTTTYCCAGRCTTAATCGTTTTGTGATTCCTGCTGCCTGCACATCCCARCTCCTTCTCACAAAGGATGGGGACACTGTCACCCAACTGTGGCTGGGGGAGCCACGTCCTGCCTTGCTGCAGAGCCAGCCAGRGACCGGGTTTGCTGTGAACACCCACCTCTGGCATCAAACCCCGGGAGAGGGAAAGCACAGGCACAGCTGTCCAGGGGAACGCCAGGGGAATGGGAGCCCCGTCAGCAGGAGCAGCCTGCGCTCCGATTGCGGCATAATTCATTTCACAATGTATAAGAAAAGTTGAGTTATTGGGACATGTGACATTTATTTAGTTACATATCTCCTGTGGGAGGTTTCCGGGGCCATTAATGTAGTGTATTTGCATGGCTAGTTTACATGCCTTTGCTTGTTATTGCTGTCTATATTCCATGCACCTCACACTCAATTTCAATTCAAAGTTTGGCAGTTGAGGTGTCACGACTAAAAAATGGAATGGCCTCCCTCAGAAATGAAATAATTTTGTTGTTCAGTTCCGAGCGATTTTGTAATTTCATGCTTGTGTATGATAATTTTATGCTGTCCTGCTCCACGTAACTCAGCTCTGCCAAGCCCTGACAGGTGATAAATACAATCTTTTCCACCCGGCATGTGACAGGCCGGGATGAGGAGAAGGGGGGAAAGGAAAAAAAAAAAAAAAAAAATAAAAAAGGTGGCGATTTCCCATCTGAGGTCGTGGCGCAGCCGCGGCCCTTCATCATTTCACGCCTGGATTCCAGCACTCGGCCCCTCAGCTGTGGAGGGGGGGACCTGGGGGTCAAGGAAAGTGTCCTGGCGATGGAATGCTGCTGGAGAGGAGCCAGGAGTTGTGCGTACGAGGCGGGGGGAAAGTGATGACTTTGGCGTGTCCCCCGCGCSAGGGCTCCGGGACGTGGCTGTGATTTAGAGCCCAGCCTCTCTCTAATGGAGTTCAATAGAACCGTAACCTTTTGGAGAAATTATTTTTACAAATCTGTTAAACATTTGAAAGACAGCAATTTCCAATAAAAGAATATGAGTCCTTAACATTTATCACCGGGCTGCAGATTTTATAACTGTTACTTCATATTGTTCTTGTAAAAAATGTTTCTCCTCCTGAGAGCAGATGAGTCAAAAGACTATTAAGGAAATGCCAGAGGTACAAGGGGGATCTAATGGGTGCCAATAAAATGAAAGCAGAAGCAAACCATTTAAATTAAATTCAAGTGGTGATGAGAATCATCATTCCAGCGACAAACCTGGAAAGCTAAACACCACTCGGGAGCTCTGCAGCCTCCCTGAGCCACGGCAAATGCCCTCCCTGGCGCCAGCAGGATGCAACCTGTGGGATCAGCAGTAGGGCCAGTCCTGGAGCCATCYCAGTGCCAGGCAGGAATGGGCAGTGCTGTCAAGCCTTGCTCCATCCTGGTGTCAGACAGGGCTTGGCAGCGGTGCCAGACCCGGCTTTGTCCAGTGTCCAGGCAGGGATGGAGCTGGTGGATGCTAAATATCCCTGGTCAGCAGGCAGGAAAACCCCTCCCAAACTGGAGGCATTTGGGGGAAGCTGCTGAAGTGCAGGAGAGGAGCAGCATGAAGGGTTGAATCAGAGATATATTTGGCAATTCCCTGCTGGAAGGGCTGAGACACCCTTGTGGGAAGAAACCCTTCAGCGGTGGGAAGCACAGAGCGCTCCATCCTGGTGTCAGACAGGGCTTGGCAGCGGTGCCAGACCCGGCTTTGTCCAGTGTCCAGGCAGGGATGGAGCTGGTGGATGCTAAATATCCCTGGTCAGCAGGCAGGAAAACCCCTCCCAAACTGGAGGCATTTGGGGGAAGCTGCTGAAGTGCAGGAGAGGAGCAGCATGAAGGGTTGAAGCTCTCAGAGATATATTTGGCAATTCCCTGCTGGAAGGGCTGAGACACCCTTGTGGGAAGAAACCCTTCAGCGGTGGGAAGCACAGAGCCATCTCTCCTGACATCTTGGCTTGCTCAGGTTGTGTCTTCCCTTATCCCTGCTCTCCTGGTGCTATATCCCATCCTCACACTCCCATTGCAGGGTCTGTGGGATTTTAGGTTTTGTGGGGTTTTAAAAATTATTTTCCTTTTAACACGTTTTTTCCTTTTAATGCAGATGTGTGTGCAAAGAGATAAGCCCGTCCACAAAAAGAAGGATTGGGTGAGAATCATGGAATCATTTAGTTCTGAAAAGACCTCTAAGGTCATGGGGTCCAGGTGTCAGTGACAAGAGAATTATTTCTGTTGTCTTTTCATGTCCACATCCCTTTCCCTCTGGGATAACCAGAGCGGTGACTGGCTTTGCTGTGGCCAGCAGGCTGAGAGCTCTGTGACCAACSCAACCAACACCCGGCTTTGGGCTCTGCACACAGGATCCGTTCTTTTGGAGTTCCCTGTGGGATTTGTGGCAGGGAAAAAGACTGGGAGCCTGGGTAGGGCTCAGGCAGGGCAGTGGCTGAGCCTGGGTGACCCTGCACAGGGCTGCCATCATCCCCTCAGCCCCGCCAGGTGCCAGCTGGTGCCCGGCAGTGTGACAGAGCTCTGTCCCCTCCGTGTCCCTCGGTGTCCGCGCTAATGACTCGCAGGAGGGACGAGCGCCCGTCACACCCCGCGCTCCCGCCCGTGYTGGCCGCAAACACATTTTCCTGAGGACACACATGAGAGAGATTCTGAATCAACACGACTACAGCTCTGTTAACGCGGGTTCCCCTGAACCAGGAGGTCACCTCACATCGCTGTGCTCACAGGACCACAAACAATGAATTCAGCACCCGCCGCACATCAGCGTCTGAGCGGGCTGGGCGCCACTCCCGGCCTCCTCGGGAGCAAGCTGGGGGGATTTACAGATTTTTTTACTACTCTGAGGGTATTAAGAATAGCTGGGAAATGCCCAGGATAGCAAGGCTGTGAAAATCTCCCTCGTGTCCCCGACAGGAAGCTGCTCATGGCGCAGCAGTTACGGATCCGTAATGCGCAATTAAGGCTCTCTCAAGGGTTTCTTAATATATTTGTGCAAGCTCAGCCATTCTCGGGTGGCAGCAAGAGCCTGCTGGTGAACTCGCTGCTTGGTCTCCCTTGTCTGGGTGTGTTTTAACTGGGGGTTTATTTCTGTGGTGAAGGCTCAGCTGCTGGGGATGCTCCAAATCTCCCCTGAGGCCGCCCAGCCGAGGCAGCAGCAGTGTGCTGTCACAGCTGGACATCACACGGGACAGAGGGCACTTCCCAGGCAGGATTTGGGCTCTGGGTTGGGAAAGGCWGAGGAGCAGCCAGCAGGGACATGCTCCAGGTCATTGCCAGCACAGGGCACCCCACACTGCCCTGTCCCACACCAGGGAAGAAGTTTTTCAGCTGGGTCCCCTCTGCAGGGAACCAGGAATCCTTCACACAGACACAGCCAGCACTGGTGTGTTCGTGTGTGCTGGAATATTTAGGGGGAAGGAGCTGCCTGCCAAGGATTTGCCTGAGCTGGAGAGRTCGTGTGTCCAGACCGGACCTGATCGGAATTGATGAGCCTCTGAAAGTCTCCTGATGCRTTTCCCTGGCTCCTAAATAAGGGAACCTCAGAGCAAAGCGCTGCTCCAAGCCATAACTAAGGTTCTGCAGACACTCTGCTTCCAGCTCTACGGAGCGCTGTCATCAAAAATCATCCTGGGAGCTCCTCCTCCTCCTCCTTCCCCAGCCCTCACCCAGGCTTGGGGAAGCCATGGGAAATGGAATTCAAAACATCCAGGGAAGCGTGGGTAGGGTCAGCCCAGGGTGCTCCATCACCCAGCTGTCCTCCACGTGAGCCTCCTTTGCACCTGACAGCACTGAAAACATTTTCCCCCAAAATTTTCACCCACTGCTGCCCTGGGGTGTGTGGCAGTGACCACCACTGGTCTTGTGGCTGTACTGGGATAAATCCAATGGGAGCTCAGGATCCACGGACACCRAACCCATTTAGCCAGCTGGGAATGAGCCTTTTTTCCCAGGGCACGAGAATTCCAGGCATTTCTTTTGGGGCCAGAGCTGTTGGCTCTGATTCACCACAGGAGGCTGCTCTGGAGTAAGAGGGCATTTGTCACTTGGGAAAGGGTTTGTCACTCCCACGTGTGTGTGTGTGGCTCCCCCACCACTCCCAGCTCCCTCCTGGTGTCCCAGCCAGCAATGGCCTTGTCACACCCCTGTGCCCAGCTAAATGAGGACAGAAGATCCCTGAGGTTGCATTTTGAGGCGTTTCAGCCACAGCAGCAATCCCAGATGTGTGGGGGCTCAGCCCCTTCCCCAGACTTCCCAAATTAACTCCATATGYAACGCTGCTCTGAAYGGAACAATAAATTAGGGTTGATTGGTTTTTTTGGTGGGTTTCTTTTTTTTTTTTTTTTGCATATTTTTGCACATCTCACGTTTAATGCCTCTCTGAAAATATAAATAAAACATTCGTAACCATTAGAAATCCTTAGAATCTGGGAAGCGCCGAAGAATTTATTTGTTTGCTGGAGGATCATACATATTGTATTAAAACTATATAAAGGGTTTAATAAAATGGCAAAAATAAAGCAGGAGCGAAGGCTCTCAATCTGCGCTGAGAGGAGGGAAGTGATCTTTCTTTGATGCCTATTAAATGTTCCAGCAGATGAAACCCTATATTCTGCCAGGAAATGAGTTTGCCACGAGCCGATTGGGCGCTGTCGTGTGTGCTCGACTCTACCACTGTCATTCCTCTTCCTCGAGCAGCAATACATTACCCCGCCTCCATTTTTCATTCCTCACTGCCCGAAATGCAAATTTCCCCTCTGTTGTTTATATTAGGTTTTCAAATATATGGAAATCCAGATATCTGGAGGAAAATGTCAGGGCCGGGAATGCTCGCGATCTGTCTTTTCCCCCAGCCTGACACTTTTCCCCCCGTCGCTGAGGCGAGAGCCCGTGAGGAGCGTTCAGGGACGAGGGCCAGGGGTGCTGAGGGGGTGCAGGGGGTGCTGAGGGCTGGGGGGGTCACTGTTTGCAGGGCTCTGTCACCTCTGTGAAGCTGAACATGTGGCCCGGGGAGAGAAAGGGAAATGTGCAGGGATGAGCAAAGGGGAGATGGCGATGGATGAGCAGGAGATGGGGAGAGGGGTGGGCTCTGCCTGGGGTTCAGCACCCAGCTGGTCAGGATGGACACTGGGAAGGGGTCCCAAGCAGCCTGTCCTCACAGCCTGAATCTGCTGGGGTTTGGAGAGGGGCTGGGTGCCCTGGGGATCAGCAAGGAGCTCCCACATCGCTGCTGCTCCTGCTGCTGCCGCTGGAGAAGGGGGGTGTCAGCAGGCACCAAGATCCTGCAGCTTTAGGAGGAGTTTATGGGCRGATCAGGCTGAGGTGCTGCAGATCCCCATCGGTTTCTCAAGACAGWGGTGTACAAATAATCTAAATAAGGGCAGATGTGGCCTCGCAGAGCAGAGAGCGCTGGGGCTGTGAGTTCAGGGGTGTTTGGGTGCTGCTCATCTCGCCCCCACTGACCCACTCTACCCCTGCTACACCTTTGCCAGGGTGGTCCAGCCCTTAGGGCTTGTTGCTGTGCTGGTTTATACTGGGCAGACCCAGATCTGCCTTGCCCTCAGCCCAGTTTCAGGCACARCCTCTCCAAAGCCTCCCACTTCCARTCTCCCAGTGCTCAGCGTGGCTGGTCCCAGTGCTCAGCCTGTGCTGGTGGGTTGGGGGTYAGATGGGAGCAATCCCTGCCACCAGGCACTGTGCCACGCTCTGCCAGCCAGGAGGAAGCAGTGGAGGTGTGAGGAGGGACAAACTTCCCAGTGGGCACGGACTGTGACTGACACACTGATAATGAATGCGAGTTGCATCCATTGCTCCTCTATGAGTAAGGGCTATTTTAGGCTCTGGCAGCTTGAGAGGATGATCTGAAGGCAAAAATCACTGTCTCCCAGAGCTGGAGAGAGCCTGATGTGCCTCATGTGGTGTCACCAAAACTCTTCCAGCAGCTCCGAGGAGGCTGCACACGCAGGAAACCATGGCCAGAGTCAGCACAACATTTGTCCCTGGGTTGTTCCTCCATGCAGGGGCTTGAGGAGCTGAGRGAACAAAGTGTAACAGCAAATCCCCCGTTAATAGGGGTTTATGTTCCCATTTCTGAATGAGTGTGTGAGACCTGCCCACGCCAAAGGCTCCTGCACGTGGTTGTCATTGCTCCTGGCACGGCGCTCATCCCGCAGCCCCACGCAGCAAAAGCAGCCCCAGACAGTCTTGATTGGGGAATTCAGCAGCCAAGGGGGAGGCTCTGGGACTTGTTGGACAYCTCTGAGTGCAGTCTCTGCCTTCTCCATCAGCCGAGCTGCAGYACTCGAACATTTTTGCAAAGAGAATCATGAAAGTTTGCAATCACAATCTCACCAAAAACTGCATCAGAATAATTGTACACACCCAGGAACCTTTTCATCTGTTCACTCAGCTCTGCACGAGCACTGCTCCAGCACAGAGCAGCAAAGAGGTCACACAGTCTTAACACACACAAAGGCCGTGGTCCTTTCACCTGGGTGTTTTAACACCCAGCAGAAAGCAGTATTTCTGAAATCACAGGAGAAACTCCAGGATTAAGAAACAAACAAGCAAGAAAAACCCCCCTCTGCTGAGCACGGTTATTCTCCCCATCCCAAACRCACACAGAGGAGCAGCTACTGCAGATCCTGCACCCAGAGCACACWGGAGGGATGGCCCTGCCTGTMCCTGCCTGTCCCTACCACGGGCTRGGGACACTGGGGCTTYGCACAGGGAYTTGCAYRGGGRATTTTGCACAGGARMTGGCTCTGCTTTGACCCCCTCTGCCACACCACCGTGCCTGGAGGTGTTTGGTGACACCACAGACACACAGGGAGATGTTCACCCCTGTGGTTCTGCGATTCCAGGAACCAAATTGGCCATGCCCAGGATTATCTCCCTTGAGCGTACATCAGAAAGAACGCCTGGCAAAGGGGGATCAGATCCAAGGGAATTTTTGGGGAGCAGGGCTTGCCTCCTCCATCACCCACCTCAGCTGGAGACGCTGGCATTTCCCACAGAGCAGTTAATATTCTCTGAGCCTGCAGCAGCAGCAGCTCCAGCCCTCTCCTCCTCGGCTCCCCCTTCCCAGGCTGAATGTTTTGGCAGACTTCTTGTTCCAAACCAGTGGACCTTGTAACGCCTCGGAATGCATAATCCAAACCTTCCTGCCTAGGAAAGGCAGCAGTTGGGACAAAGCAGCGTGCACCTTCTATCCTTTAGTTACCACTTCAAGCTGTGTGGGAGGAAAAAGGGGTTTTCTCTCTGTTCTYGTTTTCCTCCTGCCCTCACTGAGTGCCTCAGACCCACACAGGCCTCGAGGAGCTCTGGGGCTGCGTTCCCTGCTGGGAATGAGCCAGCTCTGCACCCAGGAGCATCAAAGAACATCTGCCCCTGGTGTCCCATGGCTTGTGATCCCTGCTGAAAGGCGGCTCCAGCTTTTTGAGGACCTCAGAGCTGCTCCAAGGCCACATGAGAGTGATGAAGGGAACAGTCAGGAGTCTGTGACAGGAAAGCATTTCCACCCTTGTCTGCCAGGACAGGTGAGCCCAGGTGAGTGCTGTGCCTGCTCTGCTGCCTCTGAGCCTCTCAGAACACAAAAACAGCTACTTCAGGTCCTCCTTTCCTCTGAGCAATACAACAATCACCGTTTAAAAATTAAAAAATTTGGGAAAAGGAATCCCTTTGGCTGTGGTGGGATCCTGAGCACAGAGAGCACACCCCTCACAGCAGAAGCTGTCACACCCTGTCACTGAGGGCACAAAGCACTGCSCACACACTCCACCCCAGCATAGGCAGCTCTAGGCTGATAGCAATTTGCAATGGGTTTATTTCACCAGAATGAATTAATACAGGAAAATAATTTGCAGATTACAACGATTCCTTCAGCAATGTATGACTCAGAGCCAGGCACACAGCCARCACTGAGACTCAAATTACTTGCAGCTCCACGCTCTGGCAGGGTCTGGTTTGAAGCAAATCCTAATGAGATGCACGACTTCATCCTGGGCCACGTGAACACGAGAACCTGAACCTCATCCTGATGAACCACTGCCCTTGACAGCCCAAATTTCCAGTGCAATTGGGGCTCGCTTCCTGCAGGTGAAGTGTCCTGGTCACCACAGCCTGGGCTGTCCCTGCAGGCACTGCACAGCCCCCAGGACCTGGGCAAGGGCATCAGGTTTGCCCCTCAATTCATTGCAGCTGCAGGTGATGCATCAGAGCGAAGGCTCTCCACTGATGATCCGCACAAACAGGCCATCCATCATTAGTGAAGGTCAAGTTGCAGATGAATTCCATTATTTTACAATCGTGTGCTTCCYCCCCCTTGCCCTTGGTTGGGTCCCCAGCAGAAGGTGAAGCTCTCAGGAGGTGTTTCCAGCTGCCTGGGGCTTGGTGCTCTCACTGGAACAAGTGGTGGTGGAGCACAAGGTGCCACAAGTGGCTCTTCATCCCTTCAGAGGCTGATGAAAACAAATCCCAAAGGGATGTGCCAGCTCTGCAGCTGGAACCTGAGCTCCTTGGTTCCGCAAAGACCCCTGGAAGCAGAGAGAAAAACTCTTCTATTTCACAAGAGCCTGTGGTGGATGAGGATTCCAGGTCTGCTTGTCAGCTCTCCCACASGTAGCACCTGCTCAATGGCTTTGGTGAGCAATCCAACCCCCCCAAGCTCAGTCTCAGCTTGGAGTACCTGAGTAACACAGGTTCCCTTGGCCCAGGAGGCAGGAGACCAACCTATTTCAAGATCTTCCTAACTCACAGGTGTCTGTGAACCTGTTGTTTCCTTTYAGCCACCAGCAAGGCCTGAAAATCGGGGCCTGACTGGATCAGGAAGGTGCTAAAGCTGGAAGAACAGTGGAGGGAGGGAAGRAGACAGCCAGGCACAAACTCAGCATGGGCCGAGCTGTGGTGGGGAGAGCCAGGAAAGGTCAGGGTGTGTGTTTAGGTGACTCTTTGTGCTTCACCTACTTCAGCTCTGTCTTACAGGAACAAGGGTTTAGCCAGGCTGGAAGCCCAGCTTTAGGAAGGAAAGAGTTATCCTGGGGCTCTTCAGCYCCACATCCCAGACTGGAGTCTCAGCACACCTTGGGCCTGTGCAGKGTGGGAATAAAACCTCCTCCTCCTCCTCCCCTGTGCACAGGATGTGTTCCTTTTTTCTGTCACAGGACACACCAGAACAGAGGAGCTCCTGCCTGGCTGTGCCTCGCAGAGGCGCCGGGGTGATGGGAGGTGTCATGTGTGCATCATTTAAATTAACGCTGCTAAAACAACAATGCTATTTTTAATATTTAAAGAGCCCCTTTGAAGAGCGGGAGAATCTGTCACCTTTCCTGGTGGATTTGAATCCTGTGTTCTGAGGGTTTTTTTTTTTTTTTTTCTTCTCTGATTAAAGCAGTTGCCTGCATGAGGAACAGCTACACATGATGTGCTGGGAGGGGGTGTGGGACTGAGGCACGTCCCGGGGAGCAGCTCCTGCTTTGGAGGATGGGTTTTCTTTGTGGAGCTCCCACCCTGGTGTGCTCCTTGTGCCAGAGGCAGAGGGCAGCTGGCCAGGCAGTGCTTCCCTGCCTCCTGCCCCTGCCTGTGCCTGCTGGGATGCTGACAGTGGGTTTAGAGCATCCCAGGCCTGTGGCACCACAAGTGGCATCACTCTGTGGTTTTGGTTTGATGGGAAGAAATTTCCTTTCCCCCCCTCTATCCCCAGTCCGCTCTCCAGAGTCTCTCCAGGCATTCAAACCTGGTGGGACCCGAGTCTAACCCTGACCCAAAACACTCCTTATCCCCTGCAAAGGGATTCTTTTGTGCAAAACCCACAAGTTCATCCAAGAGAGGCCCAGCTGGTCCCTTCACCTGCCCTGCAGGTGTCACCACTGCTCCTGTGGGAGCACAAGGCTCGCCTGCCCACCCTGCTGGGTACTCCTGTTGAGCTGCACCACCTGCCCTGTTTTGCTCTGATTTCTTTKGGGCCAGGCCTGCAATTTTTCAACAGGGTTCTGATTTCTGATCTCATCCCAGTGGTCTTATGCTCTGGACAGCCATAAATACTCTGCGAAYACAGCAGGTTCTCTCTTTCTCCCAAAATGAGGTCAGTGGGACATGGAGCAGCGCCTGACCCACCTTTCCCTACAGCCCCTGCWCAGGGGACAAGAAGAAGGAGAAGGCAGAGGCTCAGAGGAGCTCCTGTCCGTGTGTCCAGCTGCTTTTCCACCTCCCTGGATTCCCAGGACCCTGATGAGGTTTCCCTGATGAGTGGGAGCTGCCTCCTGAGCTCCTGTGGTGACCAGGGGCTGGGATCCAGACTCAGCCTCTAACCTGTGCTCTCAGGACCCTTCCTCTGCTGGAAATGCATCTTCCCAAGTGGAATGCTGGGAAGTGGAGGAGAAGGACCCGTTGTCAGCGTGGTCGGGGCAGGGAGGAGAAATTAATGTTATTGGAGGGAAAAGACCATTAGGATTCCGCAGCTCCGAAAAAATACATAAGTCTGAAATAAGACTAATGAGACCTTCATTGGTGCGGTTGGGTTGCATCAATGACCCCTCGGAGGATACAATTGCCAAAAGCTTTCACTGTAATTACCACGCTAATGGTCGGCAGTGAGATCACTTCAGCCCAAACGCGGGGCTCGTTTTGGATGCGTTTCAGGAGCGGGGCTTCTCCACAGCCTCATTGCCTGTGCTCTGCTGACCATCCTTCTCAGCTGCCTCCTTGGCTGCTGGCTGCCCTCCAGCCCGGCCCCGCTGTCCAGCATTCCTCTGCTTTTTAAGGCGCTTCTGGGACCGCCAGCTGAGGACGGCAATTTGTCAGCGCGGCTGGGCTGGGATCGGTGGAGTGGGAAGCTGGGGGAGAGCCGCACATCCCCTTTTATTCCTCAGGCATCCTTAAAAGGCCTTTTCTAAACACTGATTTACACTCTGCTGGCATGGCCCGGAGCACTCCTGCCCCTCGTAACCTTTGGRCAATCGCAGCTCCCGGCGCGCATCTCACAGCCGGTGGGGACAGGCTGATCCCCACCTTCCCCGGCGCCTCTGGGCTTACAGGAACATTTTAATTAACCTCATTATCCGGGATCATTTCAGCGCTCACACAGACAGCGTTTTACTGCTCCGAGGAGGGCTCTGGCTCCCAGGGGCARCCGGAGCCGGAGGGGCCGAATATTTGTTTCTACAAGGGCCCGGGGTGGGCGATGAGGGAGTGCCCAGCGGTGGGGGCTCATCCCAGCCCCTCCAGTGACCCGGCCACCTCTGGGTGCTCCTGGAGGAGGGATCTGAAGGAGAGACAGCCACAGGAGCCGGTTCCCTCTGTGGGCGCTGCTTTTCTCCCGGGATGGGGCCGGAGGAGCCCGCGGGGTGTGCCCGGCTCCCTSCGCTCCTCCCGGCACCAGCCGGGAACGGATTGACAGCGGCTTGTTAAACCTGACAGAGCATCACCTCTGAGGAGTGGGAGAGAGCGGGGCTTTTAATTAAAAAAAAAAAAAGAAAAGAAAAGAAAAAGGGGATAGGCGAGTCATGATTTCTGCCTTTCCTGTTCAGCTCCTCTGGAAACAGCATTTAAAAACATCAAATTGATAGTCCTGTCAGCTGTGCCCATGGGCTACTGCTCCCTGCCCAGCCCTCCCACCGGGCTCTGCCTTTGAAGGCGAAGGCACCGCTGTGTGACTGTCCTCAGGGACATTCATTTCCTCTCCTACAGTCTCGCTGGTTGTCACCAGCAAATTCCCAGCTCCTCCCGCTGCTCCCAGCAGCATCCCCATCCAGGTAGCAGGCACCCAGGCTGGCAGGTGGCTCCCTGCAGCACCCGGGGGTCACAGGGAGACCAGAGCAGAGTGTGCAGGATGCCGAGGGGGATTTTCATTCCCTAGCCGGGATTCCCTGGCAGGTAGGTGGAGTTTCCTCGTTGTGGGGCTCCTTGTGCCCCCCAAAGCAGGTGAATGGGGATGGGCAGYGCTGTCTCAGGCGGAGGAAGCTGCAGCAGCAGCCACAAACCACTGGTGTGCAGCGGGAAGGAGCAATCATTAAAAGAGCTGCCTCTTCCTTTCTGGGGCAGCCCAGCTGCCAAGGGCTGCTCAGTGCCCAGCTCATTCTGATCCTGCCCAGCTCGTTCTGATCCTGCCCAGCTCACTCTGATCCTGCCCAGCTCACTCTGATCCTGCCCAGTTCATTCTGATCTTGCCCAGTTCACTCTGATCCTGCCCAGTTCAGTCTGATCCTGCCCAGCTCGTTCTGATCCTGCCCAGCTCACTCTGATCCTGCCCAGCTCACTCTGATCCTGCCCAGTTCATTCTGATCTTGCCCAGTTCACTCTGATCCTGCCCAGTTCAGTCTGATCCTGCCCAGCTCTTTCTGATCCTGCCCTCTTCCACAGTGCCTCCAACACTGCCAGCAGTGGCAGGGAGGGGGCTCAGCTCTGCACAGGGAGCACGGGGGGGGGCTGTTCCTGCTGATATTGGCTGTGAAAAGACTCTTTTCGCTCTTTTCTTCCCAGATTTGGAACAAGAAAAACCCAACCAACCAAAAAAAAAAAAAAAAACCCAAACAACAAAAAAAAAGAAAAAAAAAAAAAACAAAACAACACAAACCAAACAAAAACCCAAAACCAAAACCAACCAACCAAACAAAAAAAAACCCCAAAAAATCCAAAAAACAGCATAAACTTCCTTTACTGATTTCCAAGGGAAACTACCCCTTGGAAAAGGCTCTGAGGGTCTCACCAGGGCAGGAACCCCTGGCTGAGCCTCCCTAAATCCTCACCCTAAGGGGAATCGCACCCACACATTGAGCGAGAGCCCAGCTCCGGAGCATCACAGCCCTGCTCTCCTTCAGCCTCCCGACCCAGCTCCGTCCCTGGTGTCACCGCCAACCTTGTGGCCTCATTTGCAGCCCCCTAACGAGGCTCAGCGCTCCCCAGGCTCTGCCTTGGGAGCAGGGCAGCCTCGGCTCCAACTCAAGGTCTGTTCCTGCTTGAGCGATCAACATCATTTCCATACTATAATTACATTGCCCAATCCTCTCCTGATTTTACTGCTATCTTGTAAGGCGTCCCGGTTGTGAGTAATTTAAAGCCGTATGAGATGTCAGGCTCCGTGAAACAATCACCCCTCAAAGAAATATGGGCTGAGATAATAATTGATAAGTCCCATTAGGCAGCGGGGCCCCGCGTTCCCCACTCGGCCTCCTCTGCTGCAGCCTCGCTCCTTCCCTCCTGTGCCACCTCCCTTTTTGGGAGCCATCCTGGGAGCTCCTCGGGGTGGAGGAGCTGGGGGAGAGGCTGATTTCTCAGCCCCAGTTGCAGGGTTGCAGTATTTCAGCCTGATTTACAGGTGTGTTTGCACGCAGAGCGTTGGTTACCACCTGCAGAGGCTCTGTGGGTTCGTCTCGGCGCTTTCTGCCCATCCCATCCTCATCAGCACTCGGTGCTTTGTTTGATTTCTGCCCCTGCTCTGCATTTTTTAACACCCCGTCTCCGAGTTTTTAATGGTTGCGCGGTTTGCAAGCTCCCTTTAAACGTCTAAATTTTTAATTAAAGAATAGAATGTAAACTGAACTTCGCGTTGTCTGCAGCCAGGAGAGGTCTCAGCCGTGAGCGATGAATTATGCAGGTGTGAGGGAAGGGCTGGCTGGTTTTGATGTGCCATTTCGTAATTGCATAAACTACTGCGCTCCCAAATCAGGCAAGCATTATTTCTACACGTTCAGTAGCCTTTAAAAAAAAAGAGTGACAGCTAATTTGTGATGTTCCATAACAAAAAAACAAAAAAACAAAGCCCAAAACAAGAAAAAAAAACAATTCCAACAGGAATTTTAAAAAAGTTGTCAGAACTCAGGCATTGTCTCCAGCAAAGGTGAGGAGTTCAGAATGGAAAATCTTTCTGGAAAAGAGATTTTTTTTCCCTTTGCATTTAGGAAGAGATAACACAAGTTGAAAGACGGAGGACTTAATTTGGGGAGGGGTTTTGCCTTCAGGACAGGTTTGCCCTCTGTGGTCAAGTGAGACCCTCAGCTGTGAGACCTGAGGCACAAAATGAGCATTCAACACTCTGGGGGTGACTTTTGGGGTGAAACTGGGAGCTCTTCATGTGGACTTTGACCAGTTTGGAAAAGAAGGGGCTTTCCCAGGAGGGAGTTCAGTACTGGAAATCTTTTATCTCTCCCTCAGAGTGAGCTCTCAGAGGTGGAAATCTGTATTTCCCAGAAATGGAAATCCTGGAGAAACGTTCCAATTCATAAACACTGAAACAACCTTATTAGARTGACACGATCTGACAGCTGCTAAAGCATTGTAATAAAACCAGAGGAAATACAGAAATATCCYGCGATTCATTACTACCTCTGAAATGTTTAAGAGAGTGAAGAAAGTCAAAATGGATCAGTTTTGATCTTGGATTATTTCACTGAAAAACTCCTCRAGCTGAGGCAGTCCCGTGGGGTGTTCTGATGTGGATGTAAAAATGTTTTTTGCAGGAAACATCTGGCGTTGGAGGGATTTGATGGCTTCTCTCAAGAACCCCCTCAGCTCCTGTTGGCCAACAGGGCCCAGCCACCAGCCCTGGTGCTGATGGAATTACACAGAATTACAGAATATTTGAGGTTGGGAGAGACCTCTAATATCATCAAGTMCAACTGCAAACCCTAATTTGTTTATCCTGATGGAATTCCAATTAGAAATTCCCACYGAAGTTCATCAGCTCAGCCTCGCTGATGCCAACAACTTCTCTGGAGATGGCTTTGAAATCCCACCTTTATAAATGATGTGCAATTCCCCCAGCAAAGCCACCAGGTACAAACAGGGGCTGTCCCTGAAGCCCCACTTGGGAACTGCAGCAGCAAAATAAAAATGCAAATGTTTATCTCCRCTTCTCTTTCAGGCTTGAGTGCCGGTGAAAGCAGCTTTACAAATTCCAAATCCATCGCCTCCCTGGAGAAATCCCGGCACTGTTTTGTAAGCAAAAGTAAAAGTCTTTGCCACACAGCTGCCGTGGAAGTTTTGACAAGAAAGCGACTGCTTTTCAAACACCTGGGTGGGAGCATCGATTTGGGATCATTCCCTGTTTGCTGAGGACTGAKCTGGCAGCATTCCCTGCTGGAATAACAGGCAGCTCCTGGCATTGAACTCTCTCCTCCCACCATGAGAGCTTGGGCTGCTGATGCCACTCCCACCAGGTCACTTTGGGATGGGATGGGATGGGATGGGGCAACCCGTCCCAGAGCCAGAGCCATGGCCAGAGAAAATGCCCATCTGAACAACAGTAATCACAATAATGAATTCATATTGTATCTGTAATATATTATTATATTGTTATATTAAATAAAATTATTCTGACTTKCTCCTTTGGTCCCTGCCTAAGCTCCTGCTGTCACCCAGCTCCTTGCTCCAGTAGAACTGAACGTGGAGAGACCAAAAGAGGCCGTAATTTGATATTTCAGGAATTGAAATTTGGTCACCTGGGAGCTGAGTGCCCCGAGCTGAGGGGTGGAAGTGGGACTGGAGCTGAGGCTGAGCCCAGGGGTGAGTCCTGCACTCCAGTGCTGAGARAGCTTTGCTGGGAGAGTGACTCTCAGCTGGCTTTGCCTGTTCCAGGTGTGCTGCTTTCTCTTACAAACCACCTCCCCAACCCCTTTCTCCCTCTGCCTTGTGTTGTAAATTTGCTGCAATTAATTAATTTATAATTAAGTTCCGTACAGCAACCGCTCGCTCTGAGAGATGATTTCAGATAATCTCCGTTTGTCAAAATGTGTCTGTCTGTGCTCAAAGCCACGAGGAAAACACGAGGAGCTCCAGGGGAACAGAGACAGAGGAGCAGCTCAGCCCAGGAGGGAAAGCAAAGCTCTGGATTTGGCAGTGCCCAGCATCCCCCTCCTTCCCTGACTCCCCACAGGCAGAGCACGGGGCTGCCGTGGCCTCCAGAGGCTGGGGCAGATGGAGCTTGAGCACAGCTGAATCAAACACTAACCAGTCCCTGCAGGAAGCGTGGAAAGTCGTATTTAATCCGTGCCAGCCCATAACCTGTTTGTGGTCTAATTGCTGCCCACTAAACAAGCAATAGATATCCAATTATTGGGAGCGTGTTCCCATTGTCCCACATCCTGCCGTGGCTCAGAGGCTCAGGGAAGCATTTARCTGGTAATAAACAAGGTGCAGGGTTTAATTTGAAAGGTTATTGCGATTTCATAGGAGTGAGTGGTGAGGAGCATTGGCAGGGGGAGTTGCAGGAGCTCCTCTCACACGTGTGGCAGCCTGGGGCAGGCCAGGGGAGTCCTGGCTGGGTTGCTGTGATGCCACATGGAAGGAATTTGGGAGCTGAAAGAGAGACCCAGGAAGTCAGGAAGAAATCCTGGCTGTTACTGTGGTCAGCTCACAGAAAACTTCTGTGCAACGAGTGGGGACTGAGGAGAAAGCAACAGGTCAGGGTCTGCAGGGAATGCAGGAGAAAATAGTGCTGGAAATATCCCAAACGCTTGGAGCTGAGCCTGGCCCAGCACAGTGTCTGCTGTCCTGAGCCCCACGGAGAGCAGGCAGAGCAGAACTGCAGGACTGGGGATAGGCAGGGGTGAAGGGCTGGAAGAATTTCTCCTTAAGGAAATCCTGGCTGGGCTGAGGCAGTGCAGGACAGCACCACTGAGATGGGGGTGTTGAGATGGGGAAGGGCTGCAGAGCCAAAAATGAAAGGGCTGTTCCAGGAGAGCTGGAGAACGAAAAGACTTCCCTTCCCTTCCCTTCCCTTCCCTTCCCTTCCCTTCCCTTCCCTTCCCTTCCCTTCCCTTCCCTTCCCTTCCCGTGCTGTCTCTTCCAGGGAGCAGCAGGAGCAAGGAAAAACAAACAAGCCTAACGAAGTGCTTTGGCAATTATACAGACAAACAAATCACTTTCCCAAATTGCTTCTTTGGGGAATTACAGCTCCTGGAAATGAAACACAAACAGATTATTAAAAAAGAGCTTCCCGTTGGGAGAGAAGCAGTATTTACCAGAGAAGATGTGCCTAGCTGGACCTCTAATTGCTGTTCATTAGCTCATATTGATTTAATTAGTTGCTGCACTCAGGTCTAAWTTGCCTGCTGGCCTCAGCAGGGATTTAGGAGCCAGGGCACATCCCTGACCTGTTTGGGCAGCSATGAAGTGGGGTCCCCTCTGCCCCAGTGGGGACACAGCAGAGGAGTGAGGTCCCCTCTGCCGTGGCAGGGTCTCCCTTTGCCACAGTGGGGACACAGTGGCAGGGCAGGGGTCCCTCCTGCCACGGCAGGGACATGGCAGAGGATTGGGGTCCCCTCTGCCGTGGCAGTGGTGGGCAGGGACAGTGACACATCCTCGTGGGCTGCTCCTTCCACGGAGCCTGCGGCATCATCAAAGAGCTAATTGACTGAAGCAATTAGAGAGGGTGTCTTCATAGCATGGAATTAAAGTGTCTGGAGGCGTGGTGAGATCCATCACGGGATGGCTGTGGGAGTGAAAGGTGGTGGGAAAGCTGGGACTCGGTATGGGGCTGTGGGGTCACGGGCAGTTTTGGGGGCACAGCCCCCATCCTCTGCACCGGGACGTGCTGGGAATGCACAGCCCAGCCCTGGCTGGCAGCCCCAGACACTTCCCAAACCTGAGCACTAATAACTTCCCTGATTAGCAACCTTTGGGGAGTGGCTGTTTGGCAGATCCCTGCTTTCTAATTGCAGGTGATTAATGGGCAGCTGCAGTTCTGCTCAGAAATGTCTGTAATTCCCTCTTTAAGAAAATCCTGGCTGGGCAGGACGCTGGGACTTGCACCCTCAGCCAGCACTGAGGTCAGGACTGGTGCTCCTGCCACAGAACACATTCCCTGGATGGAGGGGCAGCAGCAGGCACAAGCTGGAATCCAAGGAATCCCACCATAAGCTCTTTCCCCCCACACACAGGCCTTATCCCAGCCATCATTCCTGCAAGTTTTATTCCTGCAGCAAGAGCCAGGAACACACAGAACCGTGGGAGCTGAAGGAAGAGGCCCAAGGGCAGAGGGGGAAGATGCACTGTGAGCCATTCTCTTGCCTTGCAGTGGGATTGAAGGGAGAATTGGATCAGAGCACCTGGAGGTGCAGCCGCTGTTAAAAATGATCCTTTGTGCACCGAATCAGTATTCCAGGGGCTGCTCCAGATTCAATACATCAAAGGTTGAAGGATCATACAACCCTATTAGCTCCAAACTTTAATTTCCCTTCGGGGCTGGTGTGTTACAATGCAACTACAGCAGCAATTACAACTTTTCCTTCRCTGACAACTTGTTTAGATCAATAATGTCCTCAGCATCTGGAATCGAGATGGGCTCCATCAGCTGGACAAGGCAAACAGGCAGAGCCCACGGTTCTCCCCTGTGACTCCATGGCCAGGACTGCTCCCCTGCCCAGCCTGGGTTCCTGTGGCAGGGCTCAGGCACCTGCTGGATTTTGCAGAGTTTGCCCCTCTCCCCCTCTCCTCACCCAGCTGAAGAACCCCAGGCTTTCTGCTTTCTCTCCATGAGCTCYATCTGATGCCAGCACCTTCCAGTCGCCCCTCTGGAGCTGGGGATGGGGACCAGGATTCCACAGAGCATCTGTGGTGCCATGGGAGGGTGCTGTGCCTCTCACAGCACTGACACACTCAGGGCGTTGTCACAGACCTCGTGGGGACGTGGCTCAGTGCTGGGCACACACAGCCCCTGGGATGAGTTTTGCTTTCACCCCTCTCACCCCCAACATTCCCTCTTAGAGCAGGGAGGGGAATTTGAACCCTTCCTCCCTGCACTTTGACACAGCTGTGACACCCCCCCGAGACCAAGGAGCAGAGATTTGGTTCTGATCAACACCTGTAACACCAAACCTCCCGACACAGTGCCCTCCCTGGGACACAGAGCCCGTGTGCCAGCCCAGGATTGCAGTTCCTGCCCGCTGGAATATCGCCTGAGCTGCTGCTCCCCCCGTGCCGTGGCACGGAGCCAGGGAGCGCGGAGGAGGAGCAATAAATCTCCCCACTGAACGAGAGCTGACTTGGGAATTGGAAAGGAGAAAATCCCAACAGGAGTGAGTGTGGTCTYGGGCTCTGAGACAGATGGGCTGGCAGAGCCATAAAGAAAGGGGTGTTGAGCTGGGAGGACTGGGAGGCTGCAATCGCGGTCCTGCAGCGGGGGACAGCACAGCTGATCCCTGGAAGGCTGGATGCCTCTCTCTGGGCAGGTGAGGATGGTGATTTAACACGGGTGTGTGGGACTTTTTAATGAGCTGAAACCGTTAGAAATGCCCAGGGATTTTGCTGGGGCTGGCTTGCCAGCAAGGGCAAGGATTGCTCCGGGCTCTGGGTGGGAGCTGGGAGCTGGCAGGCTGCACATCAAGTTTATAAAGCAGCAGGGAATGAACCATTTTGCAGAGCATTAGAGGCCAGGGAGATGGCCTTGAAAGCCCCAGAGTGTGATGGATTGGYTCTGTGTGCCTCGCCCTGGTACAGGCTATTCCTCCCAGCGAATGGGCCAGAGGGAAGCTGAGGGATGCCTCATCAAGGCACGGGCAGAAGTTTAACATCTCACTGGCAAACGTAACAGACCTCCCTTCACTGAARCCAACAGCCTTGTTTGGGAAAAAAAAAAAGTGGGATTTAACCTTAAAACAGTCTGCTGAGGTGAAAATTGCAGGCCCCTGAGTTTGCAGAGGGGCAGAGACAGCTGTGCCYGTGGGCATRYACCTGCACACATCTGGRCRTGTACCTGCACACATCTGGACAAGACTCGTACATGATCCTATTAGTCACACCACTGGCTTTTTTCACGGGGAAATTGATATCTGCAGGTTCAGAGGATCACTTTTAGCAAAGTGAAKTTTTCCCAGGGGTGGAGCAGATGAAAGGCTGTGGGACAGGATGTTTMGGGGCAGCAGCTGGTCTCCTGCAAGCTGCATGGGTGGGGAATTCCAGGTTTGGRCTCTCCAAAGGCAGAGGCTCCCACTGGGCTTTGGGAGGCTCTTTTGCATGCTGCAATTCCTGCCAAGGGATGAGCACACTGAGGTTTGAGTACAGAACACCCAGAGACAGCCAGAACTCATTCCTTGCTTTGGAAACGTTCTTGGGATGGGACAAACAGTGCTTTGGTCAGTTCAGATCTGGCAAGGACGGGAGGCTCCCTCCAGCCAGGGTGGCACAGGCAGATGGATGAGGGATGCTCTGAGCCTTGGAGCCTGAACACAGCCTGGACCTTGGCCAGGGATCTGCCTGCCATGGACATCCAGGGCTGGTGTTCAACAGCTTTTCCTTTTCCAGACTTGCAGGGTCATTTTGCTGACCCTGAGAGCTCCTCATCCTGACCTGCCCAGGCTGCTTGTGCTGAGATCTTGGGCTGAGAGCAGCGCTGAGCTCTGCYCTGCCAATCCTCACCCATTCCCAGTGCAATTCCTGCATCAGCTTTTGGATGCTTCAACCCCTCCTCCGTGTTTTGTCACACCCCTGCCTGTTTGCAGGCAGAGATCTGCACGGCTTGCCGGGTTTGGGAGCTTGAGGAGGATTCTCCTGGCTTTGTGTCWCTGTCCTGGGGACACAGGGAGCTGCAGCCCCAGGGAAACACTGGAGTGATCAACTTTTATTGCTAAAGAGATAAAGTTTTCCTGCAGAGAATGACTCAGTGTTACAGCATCCATAAAAGCCTGGGARGTGTTTGTGAGGGGTCGGATAATCCTGCTTCCACCTGGACCCGTAAATCCAATGAAAGGCTGGTGCTTCCAACTGGGTCACTGTGGCCTCATTACAAAAGTCCTCAGGTGCCAGTCCTCATGAATAAACAATTGTTTTGTGGATRAAACGAGCCAACATGTTAAACACCCTTCACAGCTTAAAAAGTTCCAACCATTATGCAAATGGACCTGTTAAATGAAGAATATTCCTAGGTAAAATAATTATGCAGAGCAGTTTCCCCTCTGCATAAGGTGCCAAAAATTATCTCAGTGATGCCAATTATCTGCTTGTTAGCACTGACATTATCATAGTCATTACACAGAGCCGGTGCAGTTTATGTAAGATCTACACTGTGTTCTATTGTCATTTTTTCCCTCTATTTACAACTCTGTATAATAAATGTCATTTTTCAAATGTTAAGGTATTTGGTATTTAGTCTATCATTAAGGCTCCGAATATGTCTAGCCTATAATAGGAAGG
>CADDXX010000486.1:356753-367216 GCA_902810485.1 Alauda arvensis
GGGGGGGGAAACTGCTCAGTTTGGGTGGGGAAGATGTGGGAATGAAGGAGTTTTTGAAAGAGGGGACTTGAAGCAGGAGGGTGTTCAGGATGGGATGGTTCCACAGCAGGGCCACAGAGGAGCTTGGAAACGCTGCTTGTGCCACCAAGGGCTGTCCCTGAGTGTTCTGAGAGGAATAAATTCTCCTGCCTCCTTGATTCTAGAAGGGCTTTTGAAACGTGCCAAAACCATCTCTTAATTATTCTGAAATTACTGATAACTGCCTCCGCAACAGGTTATGAACCGTCCCCTCATTACAGCATTGCCACAGCGTTCCCATGAATCATTAATTAATTATCCTCGGCTCTCCAGAATGAAAAATTGATGTCTAGAGAAAACAAACAGAAAAGGAGAAGCTGAAGACAGGCACAAACAGAGAGAAAAAAAGAAGTCCAAACGCTGAGAGAACAGGCAAGGGACTGGGAGGGAGAGGAGGCTGAAGGCASAGAGGGAGGGCTGGAAGTGCAGGATTCCCCCAGCTCCTCTGGAACCCTGCAGCATTTATAGTACCTGTTACTAAAAAAAAAGAATATAAAAATAAAAATAATTACACTCTAATTGCTTTGACACAAGAAATGAAGCAGATCGTTATCAGAGCGAGATAAACAGCAACTTCAAAGCAGTTTGACTGCGGGAGTCATTTACATGTGAGGAGCACGTGGAGCGAAGTTGGCCCTTCAGGATGTTGGTATGGGATTTTTGGATGCCCTTTCCAGCCTCGATGGTTCTGTGACTCCCTAAAAATGGGCCTGTCACCTGTCAGGGCAGGAGCTTTGCCTCAGAGAGGAGCAGCTGCTTTCCCTCTCCAGACACTTCGGAGCAGTGAGATGGGTCCTGTGTTTCAGTGGCATCCCTCGCTCTTCCATCCTGTGATGATGATGATGATAAAGATGATGATGATGATGATGATGATGATGCCCCGATGATGTCCAGGGGCTCACCCACCCATGGGCACCACACTGCGGCTCCTGGGAGTGGGGGGATGAGCTCGGAGCTCCGCCCGCAGCCGCTTCCCCGGAGCCCTCGCAGGGCTCTTGTTTTCATTCCCTTCCCTTTGGTCTCTGAGAGAGAAATCACACGTCCCTTCAGAAGTGTCCCCTTGTAAAGCAGGGAACGCTCAGAAACGCACAAACCTCTGAAGTCTAAATGCCTTGAGATTGTTCTGCCACCGCGGCTTTGATACAAAGGGAAGTCTGATGGAAATGTCAAAATATTTGATATTTTACAGCAAAAAGAAAACAGCTCTCCTAATGGAAACTCCGCTTCCCCGTGCCTCGGCGCCACTTGTTTGATCATTGAAGGGCAAGAAAATAAATGTTTCCTTGTAGCTGTGGATTTCAGWTTCCAATGTAAAATCCAAGCAAATACACGCTGACCTGGAGAGCTGTGAGGAGGGAGTTTAACTCTGTGTTGGCTGTGTTCAACCACTGCCTGTGGCACAGCAGCACTGCCAGGGGTGGGTGGCATGGGCAGGCACCTCAGTGCCACTGGCTGGTGGCCCTGGATGGTGGCAGAGAGTTTTAAATACTGAATCCAGACTCAGAGGGTGCTTTGGATGCAGGGAACAGGATCCATTTGATGGACAGATGGACACCGAGTCCCTCATGTCCCTGCCAGGCAGAGCTGGGCGGACACAGGGCCCCGACAGGAACCTGCAGCTCCTCACGGGCCAGGATTTTATTAAACAAACAAACAAACAAACCGGAGCGATTCCTCGAGATTGACGAACACTTCCTCTGCTCTCRCTCCCCTGACCCGCTGCAGATTTACAGCTCTGCATTAACCTCCTGAGCACTCGTAAAGCCGGCTGAGATAATGTTGGCCAGGAGGGTTTTACGGGCGAGTCATAATTACAAAAATGCAGAAGAACTCCGGGAATCTGTTTATTAGTCCTTAATACTTGGTCAACAGCTGCAGCGTGCACCTCATCCCTGCCTTGTGGAGCACCTGCCTGCATGTCTCCTCCTCACATTAGTTGCTCCCCCCAGGTTTTCCCTTTCTTCCTTTCCCTCTGCAAGGATTCGGCAGCTGTTTCAGCAGAGGAGGGTGTGTTTGAATCAGTTTACAGCCGGTCCTGTGGGTGGGCAGCGGCCGGCACTCACCCGAGGGTGCTGCCAGTGAATTCTCCCCATCCCGGGGCATCCCCAGGGCATCCCCGAGCACATCCCAGGGCAGGGAGGAGGGTCCTGGCAGGGTGCGAGCCGCGTTTGCAAGGAGCTCTCACTCAGGGAACAGGACTTTCCGTGCCCCCTCTCCGTGCAGAGCAGGTCACCGGCACATCCCAAATCCCCCTTTTGCTGCGACTCGCTAGGATTGGAAACTCAAACAAGGCGCATGAATAATGTAACGCGCTCCTTCTTCTCTTCTTGCCTTCAAATCCTCAGAGGGTGAGTGAAGCTTCTTGTCTGCCTCATTAGCGGCTGTTGAGCCATTTGATTTCTGTAACAATGAGCGCGCTCGCCAGGATTTTCATACCCATTTGCGTCACGGAGTCAACACGGAATTTTTTTTTTTATTTTTTATTTTTTGAATTCGCATAAAAAATTAATGGCGTAATCTGCATCCTTCTCTGCGGCGGGGGAGGCTCCTGTCCCCGCTCCTCCCCACGGACGGGTGAGGACAGGGACAGAGCCTGGCGAGGGGACAAGGACACGGGGCTGCCACACGGGAGCAGCACAGCCTGTGSCACTCCGGGGTCCTGTGGGATGGGACCACGGTGGGATGAGGATGTGGAGCAGGGAAATGGGAATTTTCAGCCAGTCAGGGCACAGGGAGTTGACCTTTGGTGGTATTCGGGTGCTACAAATAAAATAACTGATACAGGTGCTTCACTGGGTCCTGCTTTTCCAGGGTTACTCAGGAAGTTTAATTAGAATTAATTTAGGGTGTGGATTAGCTAAACCTCATTAAACGTCCTCCCGCGGTGAAAACTTTATTTAGCGTTGAAGTGAGCTAAACCTGAGCACCGAGATTTCAATCCTGACTTAATGTCCACAGAGGAGTTTAATGTGGAGACATCAAGCCCTGCCCCATTTTCAAGGCAGTTTAATTCGGATTCTTTTGTGAGCACTTTGGCAGCAGGTGCCAGCCAGGTGTGGCAGGGCAGRTGSTGCCATCAAATATTCTGYAATGGATACCCCCACCCCAGAACCYSCTGGTCGAGGTACAAATGAGTGTTTTCAGGAATACWAATTCCTTCCAGGCCAAACCTTGGCCGCGTTGGTGCTGTCCTCGGTGGGAAGGAACATTCCTGCAGAGCTGCTGCCCCTGCTGWGGTCTGAGAGGGATTTGCTTGAAGCTCTCTCTCTGTGGCTCACTGTGYCAGGGCAGGACAGGGATCAGCACTGCCTGATGTGGGAGCAAAGGGATTATCCACGGGAGATGGATGGGGAGAGGCTGATAAMAAACCTGCAATGCAATCAGTGCCTCTGATGGTATCACAAGTGGAGAGGTGAGGCCGTGCAGCTGCTGGGATGCTCAGAGTGTGCAGTGGTGCAGCTTCTGCCGTCACTTGTCTTTGTCTCCTTAGCTGCTATTTTATTTTATTTTATTTTATTTTATTTTATTTTATTTTATTTTATTTTATTTTATTTTATTTTATTTTAATTGTCATTTCTTAAATTTTTTTCCACTTTAAAACATTTTACTTGGATTTCTTTTATTCTATTTCTCTCTGTTTTAACAGACGATCACATTGACCTCGGGTCCCATTTCTGTTCTTCACTGTTTGCTGWGAAAGACAAGGAAGGAGTTTTTAAAGGCAGGACCAGGGCTCCTCTCCCGGCTCTGTGAGCTCCCTCCACATCCCATTTCCATCCTCCCGGTGCTGCCCATCCCAACGCTTCCGGCCTTTCCCTCAGGGCACAGTGGAAAACAAAGTTCCCAAACCCTGAGCTGCAGACCCAGCTCCACTCCAGGCCAACCCAGCACAGGCAGGAGCACAGCTGGGATTTTGGGAAGCGCTTTATGGGGACCTTCACAGAATTCTGGTGACAAACAGAGAATCCCACGTGCAGCACGGACAAAAACAATCAGAGATCTCTGCATGGGGACGTCTTGTGCCAACCCAGCACGTTGAAAGACACTCAGAGACAACTCGGGAAGATCCAGCACCTCTGAGCAGAATTCCCAGCTCCGTGGTGAGATGGGAGCTGTGGGAAGAGCAGAGTGGAGTGGGCACAGCTGGAGGAGGCAGTGCCCAGCTGTGGCTCTGGTGGTGGGTGTGCCCTCAGGAGGGGCTCTGTGCTCTGTGGAGAGGTGGCAGCAGGGGACAGGGGACACGGAGCCAACCCSTGCTCAGCAAACCTCTCACAGCCACCCCAGGAGGCAAAATCAATCCCAAATCAATCCCTGGGCACGGCCAGCCCTGCTCCCCTCCAAGGCACAGCTGGGCCTGGCAGAGCCCTCACTGGGATGCCAAAAAACACCGACCCAGCTACAGGTTCTGTTCCACCTGTAAAAAAAAAAAAAAAAATTATAAAATCCTACAAACCACGAGTGAATTTCCCCACAACAAAGATACAAAGATTGCCTTTGGTCTGGCACAGTTGGGTGGTTGGTGCTGTTTCTTTTCCGCTGCAAAACGCTTTTGATGCCGTCTCAGCCTGTCACTGGGGGTCACTGGGGATCAGCCCTGTTTTCTGTGTGTTTTTACCAACCCATATTTCCCATTTATGACACATAAAGCTTTGGATATCACCAGAGGAAATACTATAGTGAACCTCTAATAAATTATTACAGGCATAAGCAAACTCCGGTAATTTATGGAGGGTTTTGACTTTAATAATGTTTTGTCTTAGATTTGGCCCTAATTATAAATCATTTGCAAGGACAGTTTAAAATATAAGCAAATCTTATATGGCATTCTTATTATCTACTTAATATCTCAGCCCCAAAGATTTACTGGATTGCATTCTGGGAATTAAGCAAACTAGGAAACTAAGTAAGAAAGAAACACAGGAAAATTATAGTTTTGTCATAAAACTTTGATTGATCAATGATTATTGTAAAACTCTGGTAACTATGCAGATGCCAACATAAATCTGTAACRGAACAGGATTTATTAGGGAAAATACTATATTTTCCACTATTTTGACTATAGTGYTAATATGGGTCTGGCAGATTTACTGTGGTTTTAGCTTAATTAACTCGATTTGACTGTATATACCCTTATAATGCATGTATCCCAAGGTGCAGCTGCYGCAGATCCAGTTTTTTCCCTTCAGCTGTAGTTTAAGGAATATTTAAGCCTTGTCAGCGCTCCCGGGCTCAGCCAGGCTCGGCAGCACGGGGCACATCCTTGTGTTTATCCTGAGAGAGCAGCGATGCCACGGCATCTCTCTGACGGGCGGGTGTTCCCTGGGGATGCCTTTCTCCTTGGAGTTTGCTGCAGGCGCCCGTTCCTGTCACTCCAGGTAACCAAAACCCGGGGAAAAAAATAAAATAAAAAATCCATGTATCCACCCATTGGTGCCCTGGGTAGGGATCTGCATCCACGGCTGGCGTGGGGTGMAAAAGGGCACAAAGCTGTGGCAGGGAGGGACAGGTGGGACCAGCTTCCAAAGGGAGCCGGGGACCCCAAATCAGGGCGTAGCAAAAGGATTCCATCAGCAGCGTAGAAACGCCCCTTTTTTTTCCTCAGGTTTTGTCCCTTTTGGAGCCTCCAACCCCCTCCCCGTGGCGGCCCCAGCGCTGTGAAATCGGGGTTTGTTCCGTCCCTGCCGCTTCCCCCGGTGCCGGTGCCTGTTTTGCCTCACCATGAAATTACCGGACTGCCCTTAAATACGCTCCTGCAAATGAGGACACCGGAAAAAATGCAATAATTGTGACAGTAACTCACTAGGCCAAGCCTGACATGTCTCTAATTGCCTGCTAAAATTGTCTCTGTCTCCTAAAGTGCAAATTATCACCCGAAATGACAAGAATAATGAATGAGTAACTCTGATGTAATGCAACAATTAGCCCTTTAAAGACACTGTCTAATATGCTAATCCCGAACACCCACTCCTTGTTATTAAGTGGCTGATAATTATTTAATTATCTATCTGCCAGGATGATTTACTTGGTTTATTTAGCTGCAGATGCGGGGCAGGGAGCTCGCAGGTTTGGGGTCAGGAGGAGGCRGCCCCAGCGCCGGCCGGAGCTCGGGCTCCATCCTCCCGCCCGCCTGTCCGCTCTAATCAGCGGTGTCAGCCCCGGCAGCAGCAAACAACCGGGCTGTGCCGGTGTGCCGAGAGTCCCTGCTGCTCACAGGTCACGGAGGTGTCAGCGCGGGCTCTTTCAGTGAGAAATTGCTATTTCTGCTTTTATTCCGTGCTGTCAGAGCCCGTCCTGCTGACGGCTCAGCCTCCCGCGGCCGCCCCGCGCGTTGTTTTCTGGCGATTTCGYGAGGATGTCTTTGAAGGTGAGGAAGCCTCTCGGCGCCGGAGGTGGCTGCCAGCCCTAAAGAGCCTCTGTGGCTGCGCGGCAAGGCGATGGGAGCAGCCGGCATCTTCCTGCAGTGCTCCCATATCCCCGAGAAAAATCCATCAGGGAGAGCAGGCTGAGCGGGGAGATCCCGCTCTGGAACCAGCCAGAGGAACGAGGTGGCCTTCGAGGTCCCTCCCAACCCAGAAAATTTAGGGTTCTATGGAAATTTATTGACCTGGTCCAAGCAGTCCGACTTGGAGCTCAGTAGGGCCCACGGGAATGWTTTGGTGCCAGAGGGGTTTGGGCTGTGTGACACCTGGGAAAGAAATGGAAATTACCGTGGGCTGTGCTCACAGTGGAGAGATGCTCCAGCCTTAAACAGGGTGAGGAAAGCCCAGAGACTTTCCATCAGAGACCCAATCCCTTCTCTGTTCAACAAAATCTTCTGAAAATTTCCGATTAAGCGCAACCTTTGCAAAAAGAACAACTTTCTGTGAGGTGTAAATAAATCCTTTCTTGCCCTGAGCTGTGCCCAGGGGGGACCACGCTGTCTGTGAATTAACACTCCCCAGCAGTCAGAGGCTTCTTTAATTAGCAGATATCCTGAATCCTGCCCAGATATATTGTCCCACGTCCCTGTTGCTGTATGAGTAATGCCAGAGACACTCCACAGCTTTGTTTGTGGCAGCTCTTCACTCTCCTGGCTTGGCCTTTCTTTGTCCCGGGCGTTTAAAGCACAGGGTTTATACCTGAGTGGCCTGTCCCTGGCTAGTGACATCCTGAGGACACATGGCAAGGGAGCACATCCCGAATTTTCTTCCAGASCTGCCACATCCGAGCGCGGAGCGGCGCCACGCACCCCCGGTGCTTTGGAGCGTGGATTTTTGATGGRCACTGGAAGTGTTTTCCTACAGAACAAATCCCTCTCCGGCCTCAGCAGAGGAGTGATGGACACGGGGGGAGGAGGGGGAGCTSCGGGGCTGGTTCCTGCACCCCTCCCCCGGTAAAGCTCCCCTTTGCAATTAGCGCAGCGTTATTGACGATGCTGGATGCTCCACCCCGCCGGAATGAGGAGGAATTCTGGCTCTCCGTGTCTGCGGTGAATTTAGTCGACTTTGGAGATTTTTTAATGCAGTAATAACTCCACACTCCCTCTCCCAGCGCGAAGCCGGGGAGCTGTTCATTATCCGGATTCTGTCTAGGAAGGACTTTTTATCATCAGATTCCCAGGACAGGAGCAGAATTTAATCTTCTGGCTGCAGCTGAGCCAAAGAGCAAAGCCACCTCAAGGTCACCTGGCCCGAGGGGCGGCTGGGAGGCGCCGAGGGGACCCGGAGAGGTGACAAAGGGAGGTGGCAGCCCCGGCACGGGACAGCCCTCAGTGCCCGCCCGGCTGCCATTGATGTCATTCTCACCCAAAAACGACACGGGGCAGGGGAAAGGCAAGAGGTGTGAGCTTGTGCCGGGCTCGGAGCGAGGCAGGGGGGGTTTGGGGAAGGGGAGAAGGGCACAGCCCCCCCTCCTGCCTCCCTCTCCCTCCCTCGCACTGCGCTGCTGCAGGATCTGCCGGGGGCCGGGCAGGGGGGGCAGATGCCGTGCACAGGTGCCAGCACCATGCAGATGTGCCAGCAGCGTGCAGATGTGCCAGCTGCCAGGCAGGGGTGCCAGCTGCCATGCAGGGGTGCCAGCTGCCATGCAGGGGTGGCAGCCACTGCATCCCCAGCCTTGGCTCTGTCGGCAGCAGGGGAGAGGCTGGCAGGGATGAAGGAGGCTCCCAACAAATCCAGGGAATCCCTCCTTTGCAGCGTGAGCCCCAGGAGCTCAGCGGCTGCAGCCTCCCCGAAGGGCAATGGGCTGCACATTCCTGCTCCCTGCACACCTGCAGAGAGAAAAGAAAAAAATCCTAATTCCTACAATCAGCTCAGGAGCAGGAGGGAACCTGGCTCTGCTGCTGCCTCGGCCAATTCTTGATTGTTCCCCACAATAATTTTTCATTCTCCTTTCAAGAAGACTTCTTTCTTCCTTCCCCTTTTCCTGTGAGCCCCCTGATGCGATGAGTTAAATATTAACTAAAAGRAGTCCAAAAATTCTGACACACCCCAGAGGCCCCGCACTCAGCCCGGGCTCTGCTCGAAGCTGTAACAATTAAGACTTGGACAGTTTGTTTTTGKTTTTTTTTTTCTTCTAAACAAAGAATTAATGATGCATGAGGACCCGGGGGGGAAATTGCTCATAATTTACGACGGCACTTTTAGGTGAGGGTGGGAAGTTATGTAAAGCAAGGGAAGGGTTGGGAAGGTAAACACTGTGAGCAGCCGCCTGCGTGGCTGCACTGACAATTTCAAATCTACTCCATCCCATTAACCCACCTAAAATAACTGTGATGGTAATAACCCTTCAGACACAAACGCTTGTGCAGACAAAGGTGTTATTAAGTTAAATTACCCTAAAAGTGTCGGATTGACAGAAAGGTTCACTCAGTGGTTTGGCTTCAGTGACGTGAGTAAACAGTCAGGCTTTGTTCCCRCTTTGCGAGATCCCAGCGCTGGGATCTGCGGCTTCTTCTGCTGGTGTAGAGCACGGTGTCTGCTGGGAGATGTGTCTGTGCCTTTTAGRAAAGGGCTGGAGCCCGGGGATGGTGCCCTGGGGTGTTCCCAGGGAGCCCTGATGGGTTCCAGCAGCTTCCAACCCCCCCCAGCCCATATCCTGGATCACACAGCCCCTTGGGATCCCTGAGGAGAGGGATGCTGGGCATCCCGGCCTGACTTTTGGATGTGTTTTCTTTGAGAATTCCCTCCATAACCCAGGGGCTGGGACTGCACAAAGAGCTGATTCTCCTGGAGCACTGGCAGTTCCATGGGAGTGACCTCCACAGCCCTTCAGGGTGMCCAGGACTCCCGGTGGCTGCATCCAGGGCAGGTCCCTCTGTCCCTCTGGGGGAGCAGGATGGGGCTGTTCCCCCCAGTGCCTCCCACGCAGCTCCTTCCCCAGCAGCCCTGGCCAGGAGAGTCTGAGCTGCACCCCCTCACGTCCCCTCAGCAGCATCTGCCTGAGGAGCCTTAATTAAAGTTCTTCCCTTGCTTTTATTATCCAACACGGCTCGGCTCGGCTCCGCTGAGAGCCCTCGGCTCCGGTGTCGAGCTGAGGTGGGAGCATATTTTAAGAGAGCAGCCAGAGCATTCCTGTTCCCGAGATGTCCCGTCCTCCCCGATGCAGATTCCGACTCCTGTTCCACACTCTGCAGCAAGATAAGCCATAATTAATAATTTAATGCCATTATTTAATCCCTTACATTCCTAGAGCTCGGCTTGTCCTGAGGATCCCCTGGCTCGAGCCATGGGCAGGGAGGGCAGAGGCTCCTCTGTGTCCTTGGCAGGGGCTCAAAGGACCCTGGAKAGGTCAAAAAATTGGGAGTGATGCTCATGTCCCATGCCCCAGCCACATGGGACAGAAAAGGAAGAGACATTCCGAGCTCCTGTCACTGCTAAAAGCTGTCGGTGTTGAACCACTGGGGCCAAAATTCATGGCAGGGACTGAAATGAGATTGGCAGGAATGGGTGGAAATGTGGCTTTTTTAGGGGTGTGGAAGGGGAATTCCTGTGGGGCTGTGTCACAGTGATGGACCTGTGACCCCCTCTGTGACATGTGCACCTCCGTGCTGGCACAGCCTGTGGAATGTCGGACCCCACTGGAGACTTTTCCAGCCCCATCTCCCTTCACCACATTTACCTGGGAAAAAACAGACCATCTCAGTGCTTACAGACCACAGCAATCTCAGGGAATTTAAAGCATTCCCACATCCCTCCAGTTTTTATTAAGGAGGAGCATTCCTGGCACAGGACCAGTGCAGGGGCTGCTGGCCCTGGAGCGTGCAGCATTCCCACCCCTTCCCAGAGCCACAGGGAATTCTGCACTGCTCTCCCCTCAGGAGGAACTCCAACAGGTGATCCCACACTTTTTCCTCTTGCTCTCTTCCTCTTGCTCTCTCTCATTTTTCTCTTTTCTTTTTTTCTTTT
>CADDXX010000486.1:367284-382876 GCA_902810485.1 Alauda arvensis
TTGATGTTTTTTTCCATCCTGGAGGTACCTTTGAAATCTCCCAACGTCAACTGGAATCAGCTCTGGCTTCTGCCTGGGCTAATAAATTTGAAATGCCACATTCTCCCAAACTGCATTATTACCGTTTATAATTTTGATTGTTCATTTGCATACGAAAATGAGTCCTGTGACATGCGTGAATTTTATTTTATTCYTGGACTAATTATAAACAAGAATGCCACATTATTTACATAACTAATTATTGTTCCTTCTGTTCTCCCATTTTGAAATCACAGGCCCATTCTCCGCCGGTTAACGATGCAAATGAACAATCAGAGAACATTTCCAAACTTTCTGAATTTGTCCTATTTGCATCAAATACAAATTCCTCTGAATGGGAGATAATATGCTTTTCCATTTTAATGGACGTAAATTAGGCTGATCTTAATTTATAGTTAATTTGAATGACTAATTTCTGTCTACCTGAGTGTATTTTTTCAGAGGCCAATCGTAGATGTTTATTAACCCATAAATCTGCTTTTTTGCTAGAAACATAAGGAAATTTTGTTCAAAAAAAGCGGCTTTATGCCTTTGTTTTGGAGCAGAGACTTTCCTTTTTCTGGCTACCTGCCTAGCTCAGACCTGCTGCTCACCTGGGAGCTCCTGCCTGGGAGGAGGGCAGGGTGGCACCAGCACTGGGCTGGCCTTGGACATTTCCAGGGATGTGGCTTTCTCTGGACAATCTGTGCCTTCCCCACCCTCCTAGGGAAGGATTTCTTCCATTTATGTGAATATTTCTCCCACCAGGATCTCACCCCAGGGGTGAGAGGGCAGCCTGAGGGAAGTGCCCTGGGACATCTGTGGCACCTCCTCAAAAAAGCCTCTAAATAAACATTATTTCCTCCAGRAATAACTCCACAAACACATCCCTCTGATAGTGCCTGAATCGGAATGGTAGAAAATATAAGAATTTCAAACTGGATCCTAAAGCACAGCTTTTATGGGGCTAAAACACATCTTTTATAGCTCACAAAGAGCTGTCACAGTCCAGCAGGTGGAAAACGCACGGCTGGAAAAATTGTCTCCATTCTCCCACACTTCCACAAGTGATAAATCTCAGGAAGGTGCCGGCAGCAGCCCCTGCTCCGAGCTGGCAGCAGGGCAGGAGGSCAGGCCTGGTGTCCCCAGTGTCCTGCAGGGTGGGGATGGTGCTCCCGTGGGGCTCTGGAGCTCTGCACCACAGGGAGGGGGAGAATGGGGCTGAAACCTTCCCATGGTGCCAGGACAGCACCAAGGAAAACATCCCAGGGCTTAAAACCCCACAAGGGAATCCCTGAGCTGCACAGTGGCTTTTGCTCCTGCATGGGCAGGGGTGTGTTTATAATTGATGTGTTGGTTTCAGTATTAATGTAAATAACAACTGAAAAGCTCCTGTGGGGATGTGGGAARCTGTGCTCAAAAGTTCCTCCCCATTCCGGCAACTTGACAATTCCACACGAGAACTTTCTGCAAAGAAAAGCTTTTATTTTATTGAGCTTAATTTTTTTTTAAATTGCCTCGAGTACAACATCACATCAGAGCAGGCCAGTGGGGAGGAGCTTCTGTGTGAGGGTGGTGGCACAGGGTGCTCAGAGAAGCTGTGGCTGCCCCATCCCTAGAAGTGTCCAAGGCCAGGTTGGACAGGGMTTGGAGCAACCTGGGATAAAGGAAGGGGGTGGAACTGGATGAGCTTTGAAATCCCTTCTAACCCAAACCATTCTGGCATTCCATGAACACCTGCGGTGTCCCTGGGCTGAGATCTGCCCCAGCTCCCATCCCTGGAACGAGAAGAAAACCCAAAAGCATCAGCCCAAGTTTTTATTGAGCTTTTCTCCAGCCCTGATCTCCGCACGACGAGGAAAGGGAGCTGTCCTGTCGCTCCCATTTAATGTAACAGGAGCCCGGAATAATTGTTCCCGCATTCTTCAGGCCAGATTCAGCTCCCATTAAAGCCAATAATTAGATTTTGATCACCCGTAATTGGAAGTGCTGCCCAGCCAGCTGAGCTGTCTGTGAACGGCTGGAGCCCAGGGCCCGCTCTGCTGCACAACTGGCACCACCAGCAACTCAGACAYTCCCTGACTATTCCACAAAAAATCCAAAAAATCTGGGGAGCCCCTCTTCTTCCCGATGCTCACCAGGCCACCAGCAGCATCTCCACTGCTCTCCCAAAGCAGCAGCAGGACACGGGGCTGYCCTGGGCTGCCAGGGATCAGCTGGAAATGAGGTGAAAAGGGCTTTGCACCCTCGCCAAGGAGCCAGGGAGCAGCTGGGTGGGTGTCACCTGTGTTGGCCCTGCCCTGTGTTGGGCCAGCAGCTCCTTGTCCTCATGCCACAGATCCTTCCACAGAGAGGAGAGAAGGACTGGAGCTCGTTTAGCCGGAAAGTTCAATCAAATGAAGCGACCTGGAGCTAGTTTTTTGGTTTTACTAATGCAATTAAAGAATCTAATTGTATTAATCAAAATCATATTATATTGCCAATAATTAAATTCCCTTTGACACCACTGTTTACACTTCCATTGCTCATTAATTAGTCTGACATCGTTAGTCCCTTATGGAGGCGGGAGCGGCTCCTTGGTGTGGCTGGGCAGGAGCTGCCAGGGATGGGCAGGGGGGGTGAATAGGGGCAGGATCCCGGGATTTCAGAGCTCCTGCCCTCAGCAGGGTCCCTGGGAAGAGGCCGTGGCCAGTCCCCATCGTGGGGAGCCCAGGGGTTCGGAGCCACCGCTGGAGGTCAGCGGCAAACAGGGATTGAGCCTTTCCCSACAGCCGCTCGTCCTTCCTGGCCTGAAAAGCCTCTTTATCCTCCACACAAAGCCCAAATTCCCTTTCTTCCCCGCAGGAGCCAGCAGTGCGTGACTTTCTTCTTCAGCTGCCTTTTGCATTTCCAAGTCCGTCCTCTCCTCTCCCCTCGGACTTTTTCTTTGGCCAAACAAAAGCCGCTTCCTCTGTCTCTCCTTTCACCCCTCCCATCCCAGGTTATTTCACAGGGCACTGCCGAATTCCTCCGCACCAAACCCATTTTGTRAGCGCAGCTATAAATACAAATGGAGAGGAAACTCTTCTGGATCTGGTGCTAATCAGCGGAGGAATGAGTCGGGAATGTGAAGGCAGCAGGCTGCCTGGGAATGGCTGCGGGAGAATGAAATTCATAATTCCTCGGAGGGAAAAAAAGAGGAAGAAAAGCCAAGTGAAAAGAGTGAACTTTTAGAAAGAGAAAATTCAGACAAAGAGCAGGAATAGCCTCCCTGGAAACAAAACTGACAGAGATAGCCAGGTTCTTAAGTAAGTTACTGCGATTCACACAAACAAGGTATCTCAAAATACAAGGATCACGGGACAAGAGCCCACATTCCCAGCACCAGAGCACAGACATTGTCACTGGGAGGGGACCTCACTTGGGAATYTGGGGAGGGGAGAGGCTTTCCCAGCAGAAGCTGGGTGAGGGGTGTTTGCTCCACCGTTGATTCCTAATTGGATCTGCCCTTCCTYCTGATAAGCCCTGCCAAGTTATATCACCACTGCTGCGGTGAWWTCAGCTGCTCRCGGAGTTGCCATTATTGTAATTATAATTACGGGTTTCACGTGCTCCTTCAGAACCCCTCGTGTGCCCCAGCTCCTCTGCTCCGACCACGCTCCCCCTGTCTCACCAGTGCTCCCCAGTTCAGGGCTGAGAGGCTCCCAGGGGTGTGGATTTGATGGGAGGGGGTGCCTTAGAGCCCTCTGTCCCATCCTAGGACCTGAGTGCTYGCCCTGAGGAGCTCAGGAAAATCGAACTAATTTCTCCGTGGACCCCATCCCACCTCCCTGTCCCCTGCCGCGGAGCCCTGAGCACGGARTGTTGATGTTCCTGGGGGCTTTGAGCATGGGCACAGCGGGCTCCGACCCCTGCCTGCATTCCTCACATCTGCCCAGCCCCAGCCCGGCCCCAGCTCTGGCTCCGCCYGCCTCGGATCCCACTTGTGATTAGAAATGGCAATTCCAGACCGGGAACTTTTAATAATGGTGCGCAGAGGAATGCCTGCAAGGCTAAATTGCTTCATTTGCATTGTCTTGGAATATTTTTGCATATCATAAAAATCCGTGGGTTTGCTTTGCCCTTTTCCCCTTGCTCCCTTCCCAGCAGCTTCATTGGGAACGGGGAGTGCAGAGCCAGGAGCCAGGAGCTTTCCCCGATCCCATGCAGCGTTTCTGGTGGGGGTGGTGGTCCCCAAAATCTGCCAGCTCAGTTGCTGGGTGCTTCTGCATCCCCACGGGGCTGTGTCCTGTTGGTTTGGGACAGCAGGAACGGGATCCTGCTTTGAGGAATGGGGTGTTTTGCTCTCCTGAAGGTCAGCTCTGTTTGCAGAGGGGACAGAGCCAGGAGAGAGGCAGCAGCCCCCAGCCCTTCACCTTCTCCCTTCCCGATCACCCACCTCCTTTCCCCGGGACGCGACAGCGCTGGGATTGCCCCTGGGAACACCCGGGAGATGTCACCTCCCTCCTGGGCCACCAAGGAGAGGGTGGGAGGTGTGGGCTGGCTCTAGGACGTGTCATTTCTCTAAGAACAGCTTCRGCTTCTCCAGGCTGACCCAAATGTCTGCAGCCCGGCCGTGCTTTCTCCCCGCCTGCCCTTCCTGCGCTCCCAGGCTGGAATTACCRGCAGGAAAGGCGGCCAAGCCCGGCTCAGTGTGTGCGGTAATGAGCGCGGGGCTGATGGATGCTGCTGCACCGTCCTTCCCCGGAACAGAGGCCACAGGGAAAACAGAGCAAAGTAGGAGGAAAATCGGCTGGAATCTAATTGTGGAGGCGGGGGAGATGCGGAGGGAGAGGCGAGGATTGATAGCTGTCTGCTCCGCTGCACCTTGGAGGAATCATTAACATCTGATTAATTAGTGAAGGGCTGCTTTGCAAGTGTAAAGCTCGGCACAAGTGCAAAGGATAAATGGGATGATGTGGAGTGGCTGGAGATGGCACTCGAGGTGATGGAGGCACTTCAGAGGAGAGGGGGAAGAGAAAGGCAGTGACAGCACCAGGCGAGGAGCTGGGACCGGGACAAACTGCTCCTGTCTGGGCAGCACCAGAGGGCTCAGGAAGGATTCGAGTGCTGGTGCCATCCCTGTCCTCCTTTTCTTTCCCCTTCCCTTCTCCTTCCCTGCCCTCATGGTGCTGCCCACCAAAAATTTGGGAGAGAGGGGACAACTAGAAAGCTTTTTTGCCAACTCCGTAACCAATGTCTCTCCTATTAAATAGTTAATACACTTAGATGTATTTTAATAAACTCCATTTAATGGCCAGGCATTAATTGCCTGATTAATCCYAATAAATCCTTATTTGAGATGCTTAATTTAGAGTGTGACTGATTGTCCTGTCACGGTCGGATTATAGAATTGTTGTCTGGGATGAGATACTCTGGAAGATACTGGACAAAGGCAGAAATCTGGGAACTTCTCYGGTAATTGAAAATCGCATCAGCACAAGGAACGCTGCCAGCAGCGGGCAGGGATGAGCACGTCCCAGGGGATGTGGGGGCAGGGATCTCACTTCTTCCAAGTCCCTGTGTCCTTTAGCAGAGGGACCCCTGCCCTGCCTGAGCCCTGACCCCCATCACCCACGAGGGGTGTGGGCAGGGGGCAGCGGTGGCACTGTGGGGACACCCTGGGGACGGGAGGGGCTCTGGAGGTCTCTGCAAACAGCTGGGAGGGCAGAGGTGCCTCGTGTGGCRGCCACCAAAGGCACCAGGCCAGGTGGATTGGACGGTAATTTACTCAGAAGGGGAGGTGACATCGTTTAGGCGCCGCTGGCTGCGTTATTGAATTCGCCGGCGGCTCCCCGAGGAGCCGGGGGAGCAGCAAAGGTCACCCCGTGTTTACACTCGGTGACATTTCTATGAAGAGCTGTCAAAGAGCAATTTTCTCCCCTCGCTCGTGGCGGCAGAAATGCCACCTGAGCTGTGCACAGAGACACGCCCTGCCCCWGCCTCCCTGGAAGACCAGGGAGTTCCCTGGGAGCCCCTGAGAACSCCCCTGGCTGAGCCTGCCCCCCTGCCCTTGGGGAATTTGGGGGGTCTCTAGGGGCTGGAGGACTGAAGCAGCTCAGGGATCCCTAGCTCCAGTGGCTGTAAATTAATCAATTCTCAATCTGGACCTTTTCAAGCCAAATCCAAAATGCTGCCATCAAAGCCCAGCCCCAGGTGCTGTGGGCTGATGTTCCACTGGCTCCTTCTCAGGAAAACCCGAAGCCAACCCCTTCCCAGGAGCATGGGGATCAAATGCCCTCAGAGCAGCTCAGATCAAACACCCCCAGGCTTCAGAATCCCTGAATCCTTTTGCTTCCATGGCTGCTCCTCCCCCAGGTCAGTCCTGGTGTCTCACAGCCCTTCCAGGGCCCCAAACCCCACAGCCAGGGCAGCCCCTGCCCCCACCCCAGTGGGACCAGCACCCTCCTGGCATGGAATACACAGCACAAAATTCCCAAAGCATTTTCTCACCCCTCTTCTTTTATTTTTTTTTTTTCCTAAAAATTCCAGATTTCACTTCAGCTCAAGCTCCAACTTTTCAGTTGATCGCGGCCCGTGTGAATTTGTGATCACGCAATTAGAAGCGAATTTGTAATCATGAGATTATCCTCCTGCTAAATTAATATATTAAAATGTTCAAACAATTGTTCCAGCAATTAAACAGACAGATATTAGAGAAAATGAAGGCATTTTAGTCCCGCTCTCTGGAATGTGCTGACCTTTCCCCCTTTCTTAGCTGCTGCTCGGGTGGTGTAGAAATGATTGGATAATTGGATGGTTCATGTTCTCCTGAAGTCACCAAAGCAGAAGAAAGACAGAATTGACCCAAAGTTTCCATGGAGCCGTGACTGTGCTAATTAGAAAGTGCTTTTTTTTTCCCCCCCCCTCCATCTGTGGTTAAAATTTAGAAATTACTGTCTGYAACAATTGTCACTGTCACCCCTAACCCTGGCCGTGCTGAGGAATGTGTCCCCTCTTACCTCTGCCATRCAGGGACCCACAAGGGACATTGGTGTGGCAGTGCCACCCCTTGCTGCCTGGCCACCAGCCCTGGGCACTGTGGCCACCATTCAGAATCAGTGCAAATCAGGAATTGCAAGGGAAATGGGAATTCTGAGGGGGCACAAGAAGATGGAAGGGAAAACAGACAGTGGAAATCTTCTAATGTGCCTCTATAATGTGCATTCACACACACTCTATACACCTATTTATCTACCCAGCTATTTATCCATCTATCTATCTATCTATCTATCTATCTATCTATCTATCTATCTATCTATCTATCTATCTATCCATCTCTCTCCATTTAATTATCCCTCTCTCTACCTATATAACTGGATTTTTTTCAGAATACTCATTTTTTTTTACCCCCTTTCCACCTCATTCTACTGTATTTTGCCTGCTCCTATCARGCTTAGAGAGGGATTTGGGACCTTTTCCAGGGATGCTGTGCTCYGTGTGTTSCCACCCATGCTGCCAGTACCCCAATTTCCTTGCAATTGCCATGATGAGGAATCTCTGTGGGATCTTTCCCTCATCTGGGAGGATTCCTCCTGCCTCCTGCAGCGTGAGAGCAGCGTGAGCCTCGAAGCCTCCACTTCAAATGCGATGTGACACAACCTAATGGAGTAAATACAGGTACAACAGGCACTTCRGGTGCTCATAAACTGTGTATTGTTGCTTTTTGGATGGCGCTGATGTTATTGCAGATGCCGTGTGAAGGCTGAAATAGGATCGTGGTGGCTCTGCTGCTCCCATTCCCGGCTCCTTTCGCTGAGGGGAAATGGCTCAGCTGACACTCTGCATCCCCGGCTTTAAAAAGCATTTATTGTCTCTAACGTTCCATCCTCGATCAGGGACGCAATCCAATGTCACTGCCACCAGTGAGAGCAGCCAGCACGCCGAGGGAAGGCAGGACAAGCCCCACGGAGCTGCAGAACYTGGTGATTCCCTGTCAGGGATGGGCACAGGGGTCAAGGGCCCCTCTGCAGCCACCTCCTTGTCCCCAACGTCCCATCCTGGATCCCAGCGAGTGTGGTTGGAGGAAACACATGGTGCCTGTGGGACAGTGGGAGACTCAGAGGGTGCTGATAATAGTGTTAGTTGCTAATTAATATCCCTTTTTTTTTCCTCTCTGAGGTGCAGGACCCAGCGCTCAGCCCTGCTCTGTCCCCAGTTAAGATTCACTGGCAGGAACAGCTTCACGGGACTGACAGGGAAATTACAGATTTAACGTCAAAAAATGTTTCAATAAAATAAACCTGCAAGAGCTCCCATTACTCCACAATTGCCCTGCAGATCCTTGTTAACTTCCTATCAATAAACCCCGAGGAGCTCCGGGCCAGCAGCTGGAGCGCCGGGGACTCTCACCAGGGACAAGAGGGACAGCGAGGCCACGCAAGGAGTGGCTGCTGCCAGCGGAAACCTCRGCTGCTGGCGGCTCTCGGGGCACTGTGGCACCGCTCTGCCGCCCCTGTGATTGGGAACGAGCACGGAAATCCTCGCCCTGACCCCGGCACAGCAAACCCTTCTCCACACACCCCGACCCCGAAGTTCTTAGCCAGCTCCGATCTCCCGAATAAGGCATCTCCCAAGGGATGAGGATGAGGATGATGATGCTTTTGGGGCCCAGCCTTGGGGGTTCTCGTGGCTTAGCCAGACGAGAGGGACGCCCAGCATCCCTRCAAGCCAAATCGACCCACGGAGGGGAGTTTGGGAAGGATCGGGACGGGCAGAGCGGTTCCGCACAGCCTCCTGCTGYCATTAGCATATGAATGGCTTCGTTATGTGCTTCCCATCCCTGTTTCCCATCCTGGCACCGGAGCCGGCAGTGCGAGTTTTGATTACTCATCTGCTCCGCGCAGGCAGCAGCGGGCACAGCAGCCCCTGCTCCCACCGTCCCGAGAGCCGGGGGCGACATCGGCTGCCAGCCCGTGCCATGCCATGTGCCATGGCCCATCCCGCCTCTCCTGGCAGGTGGCACCTGCCCCATGTCACCTGGAGCACGGCGACACCCCGGGGCTGTCCCCGCACAGCCTCAGCGGGGCTGGGCTCCGGACACCTGCACAGGTGATGTGTGCGCGCTCACGTGGGAAGTTTTATAATTTTTTTTGGCACGGCTGGGAAGCGGGAGGCAGCCCCTGCCTCAGACACCGCCCGGCGCGGCGTTTGATGTGAGTGAAGCCCGCTAAATACACGGTGTCAGGTGTAATTGCACGGTGCCGGCAGCGCGCCGTGGGGGAAGCGGCGAACACATTGGCATGGTTACGGAACACTCGGGGGAGTCTCAAATACAGGTTTGTTGGTCTCGGATCCGGGAGGGAAAGAAGCCAAGTCTGACTGTTGAGGAAAACAAGTGGATGTGCAGTAGACTCGTTATTCATCTCTGCTCCCGGAGCTCTTGGATCAAATAACAGGCTCCTCTCCCTTTGTAACGGAGCCTGCTATCTCCCTGGAGCCTTCCCTCTCCCCGGAGCCTCGCCGGGGCTGCGGGAATGGTGGGAGCAGCAAACCGGGGCCAGGAGAAGGGAGGTGCCATCCCTGGGCTGGGTGGCCCTGCCTGTCCCTCCTCCTCCCTCCTGCTCCACTGCTCACTCTCCTTCTCCTTCAGGAAAGCAGCCACAGGTGGGTATGGGCCCATCGTGCCGGGCTCTGCTGTAATGTTTGGGAGGGATCCAGGCAAATCGAGGGATGAGTACAACCTCTGGGGGCTCAGACTGGTCTCTGGTGCTTTTTCCAAGGTCAAGCCATGAGTGGGTGATTGGCAGAACAGAGCCAGAAGGACCCACCTCACCATGAGCATCCTCCAGTGAGCTCCTGGTTCCCCTTTCCTGGGGAAACCAGCAGGCAGCAGCATTTTGGAGCAAGGAGCTTTGGGACACCAGTCTCACTGGGGCTGCTGAGTGGGGCTGGTGCCAGCAACACTGGGGCAGAGGGGATCTGCTCTGCCCATCCATGCATCCAGCTCCAACAGGTACCACAGCATTCCTGGCTGCCATCTGGCTGGTACAGGGCTCCTATTAAAATGGAGCTGTGGCTTCCTAAGTGAAATATTGATGAAGAAGGCCTGAAGCGAGGAATGGAGTTGCCTGACTGTATTTCSTTCCCATTTTTAATAGCTCACCTCTTCATGCCAGGAAGACTACAGCGCGTTATTTGGCTCTGAAGGAAAATTATTCCAACCAGGGAGGGAGCCTGTCATTTGCATCTTGAATAAATAGGTTCTAACAAGAAGAGATCTGTTTAATGGAGAGATTTGGGGAATTCAGCCTGAATCCTGCCTGACTTGAGGTCCTGAGACAATAATTGGGATGAGCAGAGTAAAGCCAAGAGCTCTTCATGGGACCAGACAGCGTATGAGGGCTTCAGTAGAAATTGAACCATACAACTCTGTCAGCGCAGCCAGAATGGGAAATGGGATGTTTATAGGCCTGGGAATTGGCGCTCCCTGCACAAATTGTGCATTGTGTATAATTATCTGGCCTGCCTCAGAATGAGGGTGGCTGGGAATTAAGAGACATGAGCACACTGAGCAGGGATTGCCCTGCTCAGCACAGCACGGGCTCAGCTGAGGGGAGGCAGAACCAGAGGGGTCTTCACGGGGAGGCACCGCTTGTGGGGGCTCCACAACGTCCCATGTGTCCCTGTCTGGGGATGGGGACCCTCCTGGGAGCAGTTCCTGTGCTCCCACAGGAGAGCCCTGTGCCCCCTGGACGTGCTGGGGTCCCTGAAACATGGTGCAGGTGAAGGGTCTTGCTCTTCCTCCTCCCTCACAGCCGTGGCCAAGGAGCTGGAAACACAGTGGGAGCAAACAGGAGAAACTGGAAATGGACACCTTTACTCCTGGGAGCTCCCACTGGAGTGGGGGCAGCTCGGTGGTGCCRTGTCCCGGGGCTGAGCCACGCTGTGCTGGGATCACAGCCGAGGGACTACAGCTCCCACAAGCCTCCCTGGCAGCACAGCCCCTGCAGAACGCTTCCATTTTTGGCTGTCATATTTTGGCTTTGGGAAAAGAAAATTCAAAAAAAAAAAAAAAGTGCTTTTTGATTAGAAGCGAAGAATTTGAAGCACAAACTGCTGCTATTTGCAAATAAAAGAGCAAAAAAAAAACCCCTCTGTTAGAAAACAGTGGGTGCGGTGATTGTCAGCAGCTCCAAAACAGATCACATTCCTGCTCAAATCGCTGCAGGTTGACGAGGCAGGATGGGGGATGTGTGGGACGAGGAGATTAATGAGAATTTAATTTTTTAAGGCTGTTTTTTTTTTTTTTTAAAGCGGGGTTGGAGGGCTGGTGGAGCTTGTGGGAGCCAGAACCTCCTGGCAGAGAAGGGCTGGGAGCTGAGCAGGGCTGGGTGCTGAGCAGGGCTGGGTGCTCTGCCCCGGCTCCCGAGTGCTGCCATTCTCCACAGCCGAGTGCAGCAGTGCAGGAACAGCTCCAGAGATGTTCCACTCCCCCTGTCAATGTGTACTTGGGGAGTCCTTAATCCACGGGTCGCTGACGTGATAAACAATAATGTCTCTTTTGGAGCTGTTACGACTTATCATGTTAATGGGCACTTAGGGAGCCTTTAATTGGTGATTTGTGCATGCACTGTCACAAAATTTTAAAACACATTTACCATCRTTTCCGGGGTGTTTTAGAAGCACCAGTTCACTACGCCGAGAGATGAACAAGCAAACCTGCCTCGAGTCCCCTGCCCCGCCTGCTTGCCTGCGGCGTCAGGCTCCGTCTCAGGAAAGGGCTCTGTGTAAAACCAAAGGCAGTAGCACCAAGAAGTTCCTCTTGCCAAGCCCAGTGGGTCCTGGAGGGTCACTCACCATGGTTTGCCTCTCCAGCAGCAAACTGGTCCTGTAAGGGATTCCCTGTGAGCTCAGCTCGAAAGGCCATAATGCCAAGAGCTCTACAAACATCCATCCCAAAGATCCCACCCCAAAGGTCTCATCCCTTGTATTTGGGGGTGAATAGCGAACTAAGGAAACATTCTTTACAACCAAGAACTCTCTCTGCTTTGCCCACCCTGGGGCAAAGGGTTGAACTGGGGAACAGCTCCCGCTCTCTCACGGGGGTCACTGGTGAGCTGAGCCACCTGCAGCAGCACAGATCCCAGAACTGCTCACCCTCATGGAGACATTCACCCCACAGACACCAAACCCCACCCCAAGGCCCCCAGGGGGGATGGCTGTGGGACCCCCCAGCACCTTCCAGAACTGCAGGTTCCACTCCCAGGGTGGGGAGCTCCAGTGCTGGGAGAGGCTGTAATTAACAGCACCTGTCACGGCTGTCAAGCTCTTCGTCATTAGGAATAAAGCATGTCAATGCCTAATTAAAATTCTGCTGATTTTTGAAGCAGTGCTTCCCAACGAGAGCTCCCATCTGCAGCCGTGGATCGGCTCAGCCCGGCGCCCTCGCTGTCTCCAGGTGAGTTCATGTCTCACTCTTCCCAGCTCCATTTTTTTTTCCCCCCACCTCTCCTCCCAGCCCGGCTGGTTCCAGGAGCAGATTGAGCCAGAGGACTGTAACTGATGGAGTTTCCATAGCAATGCTCTTCGTCACCGCCGTGCCATTTCCAGCTCWGCCTCCAGCAGATCATACTCTGCTTTCTGCTGATCCATGGAGCTGACTGGGAGCAGCCCAGAGAGCTCCTGGCACCCCAGAGCCTGGCAGAGCTGGGGTGGGCACTGCCTCACCTAGGAACACATCCTGGTTCTCTCTAACCCTGCCACACATGTCTTCAACCTGCAGGGAAACATCCAGAGCAAAAGAATGGAATCCATCACGTGGGGCTCAGCACTGACCCAGCTGCAGCCCCCGCAGGGAGCTGGGCCTGGGGGTCACCCCTTTGTCCCCATTCCCTCTGGCTGGTGGGGAGGGGGAGGATCAGGAGCAGCTCCGAAATGTCCCTCACACGTGTTGCATGCCACACGTGCTCAGCTGAATGAGCTGGAATGGGCTGGGGCTCCCAGGGAATGCTGAGTGCTGGATGTTGTCCTGCCAACGCGAGCTCGTTCGACTGAGCATCATTTGGCAACTCGGGAGGGAAAGAGGCTGGCTGATAGAGTCTGAAAAATTCATTGAAACGTTGGGTTCCAGCCAGAGAGAAAACATCACTGAATGGCAACATAAAAGGAAATTGTCCCATAACATTCCGAGAGCACTTCAGTATTTGTCCTCTTTATTTTAAAGTGTCGAGGATCTTTGGGAAACACTCTGGAATGGGACTTTTATAGATGGTCTAAATTAAACTTCACTTAATATTATAAGCAATAAATCCTGATTGTCAGGTTTTGTTTAGCGGGTATAAAAATGATTGGTGGGAGCTGTAGCTTTTCCTGAGACTGGGAGATCAGTGTTCTCACTGCGCAGTCTGTCCCCGGCTGCGAGACGTGTCCCCAGCAGGGGAGACGTGTCCCCAGCMCCAGGCACATCCCAGCAGCTCCACRGGCACCTGTCCCCTGTGCTGGTCATCTCCACACTCCAATCCTGCAGAAAGATGGGACAGGAGGCTCCCAAGCTTCTGGGACAGAGGAGTGTTTTCATGTGATTCCAGGAGCTTTGATGAAACCAAGAGGAAGACCCCAGGCAGACACACAGGTTTTGGAGACTCTGAGGGGTACAGGAGGCTGGGAGCTGCTGTTTGGGGTCTGTCACACAGGTGGGTGCTGAGAGTAGCAGGGAAATTCCCCGGACAGCACAGCCCAAGGACACCCCAGGCTGGTGGGAGACAAGTAAAACAAATGAGAGCATTGAAACTGGAGATACCTTTCCTTGCCCACTGTGGTTTGACTGGAGTTAAGGAAATACATTTTGGTCATTTTATAATGTGGGGTYATTTTAAAAACTCTCTCAGTATCTCTAGGTTTGGCCACCTGCTCCTTGAATCCAAAAACCCGAGTCCCTTTGCATGGGGATTGAATTGGTTGCTGTGGCTGTGTCACTGCTGTCCCCAGCTGCCTTTCCATGGAAAGGAATTTCCAGGAATTTCTCCATGGAAAGGAATTTCCAGGAATTTCTTCATAGAAAGGGTTGTCAGGCACTGGATGGGAGCTGCCCTTCCAAWGGTGGAGTCACCACCTCTGGAGGTGTCCGAGGAATGACTGAACGTGGCACTCAGTGCTCTGCTCTGGGAGTTAAAGTGGGGATTGGGCACAGCTTGAGCTCCACGGTCTTGGAGGGCTTTTCCAACTTGAATGACTCCAGGATTCTGGAATTCTGATTCTGAGCAAGTGCAGTGCTGACTTGTGAGGGGAGGGGGCCTCCTTTTTCTGGAGCCTGCCCAGCAKCATCTGCCAGCAGCCTTTAAGATGATAAAACCCAATTTAGCGCCGTTTATGATGGASGAATAAGAGAAATCACGTAACAATTACAGGGAGATTTACCCCCTCCTATCTATTTTGGGCTGAAGGTGGCATTTCCAGCGACATCCCAGCTGCGCTGCCGGGCCACGCCACGGCAGAGGGGATGCAATTTCAGGAGAAATCCTTAGGTGCAAATTGATTTTGCCATGAATATTTATGCAGCGTGCGAGGGCTGCGTGCGTGCGGCGGGGCAGGGGAGGGGGGGGAATATGTGGGGCTGGGAAATGTGGGAGCAGCCCCTCGCCCTCCTTCCGCCTGGAATAATAACTGGAATATTGATCATCTCCCCGTGGCCGCGGGGCTGGCGGGGAGGGGTGTTCCTGGTGCCGGCAGGGCGGYGGCAGGGCCGGCCCTTGCGGGCTGATTTGGAATTCTCGGAGCATCCCCGCGCCGCGCGGGCCCCGGCGAGAAACCCGGGAAAGACAAGAAAAATGAAGGCAGGCGCAATCTCATTTTCTGAGGGCTGCAAGTCAGCCAGGAAATGGCTATTATTCCATCGACACTGTCGGTATTAAGTTATTTCCTTCACTAAATACGAGAATGTTCATGAATATCTATTGAGTTCCAGGTACTGGCGGCTCCCAGCACTGCGGCTCGCTGATTGTGGCTTTATATTCCTCCGACAACACACCTCAATCTCACATTGAAGTGAAAGACAATAGTATTTTAAATTGGTTAATAAATCTCTAGATTGATGCTCCTGGAAGGCCCAGGAACTTCATCTCTATTACACGAATAAAAGTGATAACATTTTAACCACTGAAGTGCTAGGAATTTGGGAAGCTCCTTCCCGATGCCCTTCAGGGTGGCGGTGTCCCCGCAAAGGGAACGGGAGTCAGGGGCTGCCACCACGGCGCTGCTTTTGGGGGGAAAAGCGCTGGGTTTGGAGCCATGAATGMGGCCCGGGCAGGACGAGGTGATCACCCTGGCCTGGCTCCTTCCGCCGTCCTCAAACCTCTCCYGTGGCCCATATAAGGAGTGGAAAATTCCCCTTTTAACACCAAAATGGAAGCTCGCCCGTGGCCCTGCTGGGAGCCTTATTTGGCTCTGGGGATTCCTGYGCACCTCGTCCTGATCCTGGCGGCCCTTCCCGGGGGGAAACACACATGGATACGGCAGCTGACACCGGCCATGGAGGTGCCACACGTGCCACACTGTCTGTGCATGGCTGTCATTCACACGCGCAGTGTCACTGTGGCGGTGACAGACACACACAGCA
>CADDXX010000486.1:390377-446209 GCA_902810485.1 Alauda arvensis
CTGACACCCTGCAGTGATCCCAAGGCTTGGTGCCCTGATGTCTGTCATGGACAGAGGTGGGTGCACACAGGAACATGGGGGCTCCGCAAGGCTCTCCCTGCAGGTGGGGCTGAGGTGGGAAGGCAGGAGGGACACGCGGCTGTCACTGTCACCTCTCACAGGTGTGAGCATGGACCAGCGTCTCCAGTCACCTGGTGCAGAGGAGAGGGGGTTAATGGYTCCCCCAAACGCCGCAGCACTGAAGTTCAGTACTTTTGCTAATTGCTTCGGAGTCAGTGGTTCGGCAGCTCGTGGGAAATTCCGTGTAATGGGTTCATCGGGGGGTGTGACCGGTTCTGGATCGGGGTGCCTGGGAAAGGGCTGCACCCCGAGCTGCCTGCGGGGCTCGGACACCAAAACCTGTCACCAAAGGGAGTATCCCCGTGCCTGGCCGGGGTCGCAGGGGGCTGGTTCCAACCCCCGATGCTTCAGGGCTCTGCTGTGGGTCTGGAGCTGCCGTGTGACCACAGCCCGAGCAGTAAATTGGCCCAGGAGGCGGAGACAGGGCACGGCACAGGCGAGGGTTCCCACTCCTGCCGTGTGACAAACTCTTCAGAGCACGAAGACGGGGGCTGCGGGATAAATTAAACACCCCCTGCTAATGCCGGTGACACCGGGGAAGCTTCACTTCGCCAGGTAACGGATGTGGCCATAAGCGCTTTGCAACCATATGGCGATTATGCTTAATAAAGGACATTTTCTGTAATTAAAGCGTTTTATTAAGGCGTTATTAGCCCTTTAAGTTGAAAAATAGCTCAACAGAGGTGTAACAGAGGTGCTAGCGTCTGTGCTGGGTGAGCAGATGGAGGGGAAGCTCCACCCTTGCGCCACGGGCACGGCGGGGCTTGGCTGGCAGTGGCGACGTGTGGCACCTGTGTGTGTCACCGGGGCTCGGGACAGTGCCAGGCTGGTCCCCCCTGATGCGTGAGGGGGCTGCGTGTGGCACCCACAGCAYCGGGACACTGCCACACCTCCCGCTCCCCTTCCCGTGCGGATTTGGATAATTCACTGTCTCCAGCTTAGGCACACCAGCCTGGGCAGCCTGTGAGGAGGGCCCTGGGCTGCTGCCTCCGCCTGTAAATCAGGATTCATGAGATGGAGGAGGGAGCTCCGAGCCCAGCTCTGCTGGCAGTTTGTGCCAGGCTGGAAGCGGGAGCTGCCTCYGTGTCCCCGGGCAGTGGCGGTGCCAGCACCCTGCCCTCACCCTGCGGGGCTGTGGGCCCTCTGCTGAGGTGTCAGGGCTGTCCCACAGCCTGTGCCATCGCAGTGACACACGGCTGGGGGTGCCTGGCACACACGAGGGTGGCACCCTGCATCAGCCAGGCCCTGGCAGCCAGAGAGCCAGGYTGGAGCATCCTCTTTGGGAAAGGGCTTTGGCTTTGGCAGGTACCATGGCAGAGACACGGTCTGGMAGCAAAGGTCTCCTCCCAGCTGCCCCTGCTCCCTCTCTCTGGCCCTCATCATCCTCTCAGGCTGAGAYTGCCCTGGGAACAGGCYGAGGTGGGGATGAAGCCCTGGGGAGAGCTGCCCGTGCCACGCTGTGTCCACAGGAGGGGYGGGTGGGTGAGGCTGGAGGGATCCTGCAGCAGCAGCAGCATCACACCTGGAGCAGCTCTGCAGCCCTGGGGAGGTGCAGGTTATTGTGTCAGACCCCCCAGCTCTGGAAAAAAGGAGCCGTGGGCACTGCCAGGGGCTSGTGCCAGCGCTGACCAGAGGGGAGGGAGCCGTGACATTGCCGGGAAGGGTTTTTTCTCCATCTGAATTTGTGCGGCCTGTCCTCTAATCATTTGTACGTTATCCATCATCCCCTGCCTCCCGTCCCTGCTGTCGCACAGCTCCAGGCAATCCATCTTACAGTTAAAAAATTGTCTCTCTTACACAGGGGCTTTCAAACAAGACAAATAGAAAGAATAAGATCTGGTATTGAGATGCTGTGTACAGGCTSAGATACACAAAGCGGCGGGCAAAAGATCCCATCTGATTGTCGGCAGCAGATCTACGGCGCTGTCAGCRTGGCGTGGTCCCTCCACGGGGGACAGGCAGCATTCAGACTCCTCTCTGTCACAGTTTAGGGATCCAAGCAGGGTTTGGACCCAGCTGGATGGCACCATCTCCTCTCTGGTGCAGTCCTGGGGACCCAAGCAGCCCCACCAGCCCTGGCATGGGCAGCACTCAGCCTTTCAGCTGTGCTCTGGGGTTTCCCAGCATCTGAGGGCTAAGCCTGGCAGCCTGGCACAGAGCCTGGCACTGAGTCCTCCTGTCTGACCTCCCATTGCTGMTGCTGMTGCTGTGCCTGTGACACCCCTCAGGGACGTGCATTGGTTGGTCCAGGTTGAGTTGGGCTGGAGAGGCAGGGCCAGGTGGGAACTGGGGCACAGGGGACAGCACAGACCTGGCTGCTGGGGTAGAACCAACCTGCTCCTGGCACCYGCAGAGGTGGCCCYGCCCTGTGCTGAACTGYTCCTGAAGAGCCTGAGYGCTGCCTTCAGAAAATCACTCTGAYTCCCTGTGCAGAACACACTCCTGGCTGGCCAACGCCACGGGCAGCGGTGCCCTTAGTGCAGTGGTTGTGCCACAGCCTGCGTGTGACTCCACCCATTAYCACGTTATTAAAATGCTGATGAGCCCACGATCACCCCAGGGCAGAAAAAGGGGAGAGATGGTGCCTGTCAAGCACCCCCAAGATCCAAAGGTTTTGTGCTCAAACACTCCAACTGCTTTGGGCAGGGTGGATAAATCCCTGCTCAGAGCCTCCCAGCGCCTGTGCACACTCAGGGTGCTGAAGAACCGGGATGAAACACCCGAYCTTCCCCTCCCAGGCTGGCTCCTGGGGGTGTGGGTGCCCAGGGAGCCGTGGTGGGAGCAGTGCCAGTGCTGATCCTGGGCTGTGCAGGTGCCAGGGGAGCGGTGACGCTGCGGCTCTGTGGCAATGCAGAACTCGCTTCTTCCCTGCTCCCTAATGAGACTAAATAAATTTACGTGGTGCTGCATCCCCCCCCTCCCTCCCCTCGCTGAGGCAAAGGCATCTGATGGTGGTTTAGACAACCCCAGCTCTCGCCTGAGCCGCCACGCTCCGAGCTGCCTGCATTTTTATGAGCTGACTTGTTATATGGGGTGGAAGTATGCAAAATATRTCAAGCCCAAGCAGAGATTTGAATCAAAATGACTCTAATTACTCGTAATAATTTTTTTTGTATTCCAACATAAAACAATGTTAAAAAAAAAATCCATTACAATAGTTAAAAGACAAATCATTTAGTGAGTCCCTCACTTTATCGCTTTATTAGACAATTTCCTTTGCCACATTTGGAACATGAGGCTGGGTGATTGCCCAGGGCTATTCCAGTGCAGGCAGCACTGACAGAGAGTTCATCCTGTCATTAGTCAAACACCATCACTGCAGGACCAACGGCCTTGTCAAATTAGACACCATCTCCAGGCGTCAGCGTGGCACCAAATTGGGAGGAAAATTGGGCTCTCTCCCTTCTCTCCTCTCCTTTCTTCATCTCTAAAATAAGCCAGTTTGATTCTTCCTTTGGGTGAGCCCCAGCGTGGGATGTGTGAGCAGGGATGGACCCAATTTACTGTCACTGCTGTGATCCCTGGGGATTCTGTGCAGCTGGGAGCTGACGTGGGCGACAGGGAGAAATTCTCCACTAAGAAGAAGAAGAAGAAATTCTTCACCTTGCACTGGATCAATTCACTCCAAGCCCYGTCCAGCCTGGCCCTGAGCACTTCCAGGGATGGGGCAGCCACATCTTCTCTGGGCACCCTTTGCCAGGGCCTCGCTGCCCTCTGAACTTCTTCCCAACATCAAACCTAAACCTCTGCTCTCTTAATTTAAAACCATTCCCTCTTCTCCCTTCGCTCCCTGCCCACGCCACTCTCCCTCTCTTCTCTAAGCGCTGGAATGCCTGGAAAACCACAAGGACTCTCTGTGCCAGGAGAGAGTGCCAGGCTGCCCGCACCCGCACCAGCAGCCCCTTCCTGGGGTCTGGCACCCTCCCTGCKCCCCGGGGGCTGCTCGGGGGATGYCACTCCKAGCAGGAATGTGGGGACASGGCTGTCCCGCGGTGACCCGCGAGCGCCAGCGCCTGTCAGCGCTGCCACCCCGGCCGCGGCTCCGGGCAGATGGAGCAAGTTGCTCATTGCCTGTGACATAATTTAGATGAATGGGGTGGGTAATCCATCAGGCAGAGCCCCGGCGCAGCCCGGAGAGGAGGGGAGGGGGGGGGATCCCATTACCTTACACGTGTTAACAGCCCGACTCCTTTTGTACCAACAACAAAGTGGCGCTCCTGAAAAAAGCCCGGTTTTGCCCTCATTGTGTGCGGGAGGAGCGGAGGCTCGGCGGTGATGGATGGGCGGCGCTGGCGGGGCGGGATGCGGCCGTGCCGCGGGGGAAGAGGGACACCGTGTGGGGACACGCCGCGACACCGCCGCGCCTGGCGGAGGCAGAGCAGSGGGGACTGTCCTGAGAGTCTGGAGCCGGCCAAGGATCGCTGGGAATAGCGCGCTGTGAGAAAGAACGGGATGCGGCTGGAAAAGGAGCGCAGGGAGGGGGGACAGCGCTTTGCGGGACGAGCATCCTTGTTCTGCCTCCTGGAGATGAGCAAGGAGAAGGAATTGGGTCGAGAAGCAGCGTGGACCATAGAGCAGAGACCTTTTTGCTCTCTTCAACTCTCTGGAAGGGGGTTGGAGCCATGTGGGGCTCTTCTCCCGAGCAACAAATGAGAGGAGAAGAGGGAACAGCCTCAGGAGGAATTTCCTCATGGAAAAGGTGTCAGGCATCGGAAGGGGGTGGTGTGTCCCCATCCCTGGAGGTGTTCAGAAAACGTGTTGGATGTGGCCCTTGGGGACACAGGTCAGTGGTGGGCCTGGGCTGATGGCTGGGTTTGATGATGTTGGTGATCTTTTCCCAGCTCACAGGGACCCCCAGACTGGGCAGCTCATGGAGACACCCCCAGACATCCCAGATCGAACCATCTCCAGGAGCTGAGGCCTCTCCGGGCTCTTGGGGCAATGTGATCCCTGTGCCAACAAGGGTGCTGCCCCCGTGCCAAGCCTCCACCCTGTGAAAGGTCATCTCCATCAGGAGAGCCCTTAAAAGCAGCCTAAAAAGCCATTTCTTGCTCCTCAACTCCCCACCAGGAGCATTATCCCTTAATTGCAGCATTTATTCTGTATATCTCCCAATAATGAGTATTTTAGAGATGTAATTATTGCTGTCATAAATGTAAYAGTGACAAAACAAGAATTGAAGTAGTGGCAATGAGAATAATTCACCATTGCAATTAATACTGCCCCGCTTAGTTAATATGTCACCGCTTCCAATAAATGCTGTCATTATCCCATTACTAATTCCGTGGTGTAATAATTATTGAGGTCATAATTAAGTGCCTGTAGTCATCGTGGGGTTGGGATGGGTGCGAGGATGCACGGAATTGTCAGGATCTCTGCTTTCCTGGGATTCCAAAAAAAAAAACTCCATGAACCATGGGATAGGATGGCAAGAGACTGGGGATTGCTGGATTGATTCTCAGCTTGACTGGTTGCTCCCAATGAATCTTTAAAGCACCTGGTGCTGCCAACATCATCGATTCTTCATTTTTTAAACTTTTTTTTCTATACAGAAACATCRATAYGATCCCTGCTGCTGCTCCAKCCCCTTCCCCACCCTTYCCTTTCATCCCTCAGCCAAGTGCATTTCCTACCCARTGCAGGTACTTCACGTTAACTCAACTTTTACTGGAGTTCAACTCAATTTTCCTCAGATTAAATAAAATTTCCAAGTGTCACTCAGCAGYGAACGATCAGTGGGAAGGGGGTGGGTTTTTCTAACCCCATCTCTGGTCCAATTACAATTTTTAATCTATATGTAGATAATGGTGAAGAAAACCCCTGTAGAAATGTCAGGAGYGAGGAGGTTATTAGCTGAGTTTTAATTACTGTCTATCATTTGGAGAAAACCACGGTGCCCTGAGAAATTGGGTGACAGCTCTGGCTGCAGGAATTCAGGTGGGTTTCAAAGGCAGGTGGGTTTCAACAGAGGTTTTTTGGGGGGTGGATTTGTCCTTCCAGGTSAGCAGCACTAATGCCAGCAGGTTTYTTTARGTCTCCTGTCACTTCCCCACCCCTGGAGCATTCACTGGTGCCACACACAGCCCTGGGAAATCCTGGAATGGCCTGGGATGGAAAGGGCCTTAAAGCTCATCCTGTCCCACCCCCTGCCATGGGCAGGGACACCTYCCACTGTCCCAGGYTGCTCCAAGCCCTGTCCAGCCTGGCCTTGGGCACTTCCAGGGATCCAGGAGCAGCCACAGCTTCTCTGGGCACCCWGTGCCAGTGCCTCCTYATGCTCAGAGGGAAGAATATTTTCCTAAKATCTGGAATTGGAGGATCCYCAATCCAGCTGCTGGCCCTGCTCAGGGCACTCTCAAGAATCCCACTGGCAGCACAAATAAAGCAGAACCCGTGAGAACACAGCACCAGAGGGGAAAACCCYACTGGACCCCAAATGTCCTCTTCATTCACCAAATTAAGGGCTAAATCCAGCTCTGGGGGTGCAGAGACCTGGCTGGGGCAGGGGCCCATTGCCAGGAGCACAGGGGAGCTGTGCCCAGACCCTCCCCACTGCCTGTACCCCATCCCTGGGTGTCCCCTCGGAGCACAGGGTGAGTGTGGCCATCCCTGCAGCTCCAGACCCTGCTCCTGCACCTCCCAGGAGCTCTGGTGTGAGTAACCAAGTGTTCCAGGCTGGGATCTGCCTCCAGCTCTGCCCGTGTGCCTGCTGCTGGRATTRTGTCTGTGTTAGAGCCRRCCCCAGYGCCAGCAGAGATAATCCTGCCYTGCAATGAGCTGTTTATTGGCTGATGGGTACAGCCCTGTCGGGAAGGGGGATCCCCACAGCCCTGCCAGCTCCTGCCTGGACACAGGAGCGTGGGGGATGCTGGCTGGGGCTGGAGCATCCCCTGATACCCCTCAGCAGCACTGGCAGCCTGGCCCAGGCAATGAGATTGGCTTCAGGATCCCTCCCAACCCAACCCAGCCTGGAATCCCATGGTTCTGTGATGTGTGAAAAGCATCCCAGTGGACCAAGCACCCACTGGCACCTCGGGCAGCCAGCAGGGGTGGCTCAGCCGGTGCTCAGGAAGTCAAGAGAGCCCCGCAGGAATTCCCCAGCCATGGCTTTCGTGGCATTAAGTCCCATTTTTCCCTAAATGCAGCACAAATGACCACGTGCACGCTGCCCTGTGAGCCCCACGGGACAGCAAGTGCCCAGAGGGGTCAGGAACCTGCTGCCACCCGGCCACCTGCCATTGTCATGGAAATCCTGACGCCCTTCTGTGCTTCCCGAAATTAAAATGTGCCTCCGCTATAAGTTGTTATCAAAAATAGAAGCATTTTATCTATCTTTAGTGCAGAACACAGATTGCATGGAGACATTCAATTTGGAGTCAATTTAAATTTCAATTGTCTGTGAAATCTAAATCAATAGGCTATAGTTCAATGGTGCTTTAATAAAACAGGACATAACGGAGGAATCATTAGGGATTACATATGATAAGAGATGGAAAACAGAGCCTGGGTAATGGTGGAGGAGCCATTAGAGAATTACCTCAAGCATTTGCAAGTAAACCAACAGCCTCCTTCTCCTCCTGAGACTAACGAGAAGACTTAATTGTGCTGCAGCAGCTAAAAATACATCTCTGTCAGCCCTGGGATTGGTGGGTGGGTTGCAGAGGAGTGCAAACACGGATGTTCCGTGGCTCCTGGGTGTGGGTGGGACACCTCCAGCCACTTCCTGTCCCCAYTGCCACCCCTTGTCCCCCTGCCCACCTGGCTGTGCTGTCCCCAGGCTGTGTCAGAGCTGTGACTCCCCTCCACACCCCCCCACAGTGTCATCACTGTCCCCATTAACAGGGAGGTAACGAGGGTCTGGGCAGCTCTGGACACCTGAGCAGGAGTTCCAGTGATGTATTTCCCCCTGGCTGATGTGGGTGGTCCATCACAGAGCAGCTGCCAAACAGCTTGATTTAACTTACATTTGCATTTAATAATAATTTTCTGCTTAGCTCATTGCGAATTATCCCAATCAGACTGGAAAGGAGATTGGATTTCATCAGCCTCAGCTTCCTGGGTGAGGGAATCACCTGCACAGAAATGACATTCAGGGGAGTGCAAGGACTGAACCATCACACAATATCCATCCTTGCAATCCCCATCCCTGCAATCCCCACCCCTCAATCCACATCCCTGCAATCCCCACCCCTCAATCCCCATCCCTGCAATCCCCACCCCTCCATCCCCATCCCTGCAATCCCCATCCCTCCCAGGCAATGTGGAGCAGCTCCATGGCCTTGGGAAGGCTCCAGTCTCCAGGGGCAGAGACCTCTGCAGGGCAAGGAAGGGCCAGATTTCCCTGTTTTACCCCAACCTGATAAGGAAAACCCCTCAATCCGAGATGAACAATTTCAATAACAAKCCCCACCAAAGTTAAGGGGTGTTAGAAAAGTGTTTTTACAACCCCTGGTTAACCTGCAGTAACAGCTGGTGGAGCGCAGATAAATAAAACTATTCTGTGGAGGAGACAGGAAAAATTGGTTTGATTTTAAAGGACACTGCCTGGCTCCTGCAGAGCCGTGGCATCCCAGGAAATATYGCGTGGTGGCTGCTGCACGTCGTGTTTAATACTCAGGGATGCAGCCATGAGAGCAATACATCTGCTGGCTCCTGACAGCTGCAAAGCTGGGCTGGGTTTTAACAGCAGCTCTTCTCTTGGAAGGAAAATTCTGGGAAGGATGCAGATGGGGAAAAAAAAAAAAAACCCAACCAAACAAACAAAAACACCCTTTGGAATAGTCAGGATGTGAGCTGCCAGGGAGGGGTGAAGGGGTTTGGGTTCTTGGGGGCTGCCACACTCTGCCCTTCCAGCCATCCCATCCTTCCCCACCCCCCTGGCACTGCCTCCCACAACAGCCCCAGGAAATGCATCCCCCTGGAAAAACCTGCYGTAAAATGCAAACAATCCCCATCGCCCCTTTTGTAAGGAAAGCTCCTGGCCCGGCTTGGAGCCGGAGAAATTCTTTTCCAAGTGTCTCAGCACTTGCAGCCTGCTGGGGAGGACCCAGGAGCCCACTAAAGAGGAGGCTTTAAGCCTTTGCCATTAAGAATTCCGAGAGATTCCGCTGGGCAGCATGGAAATGCAAGAAATACTACAATGCCAGTGCTAAAACCTAATGAGAAATGGAACAAGCTGAGACAGAAGCTTAACAAGAAATAGTGGACAAGTCCCCTAAGAAAAACTACAGGCAGGAGCAGCAAGGAGCTGCCAGTTGGCTCTGCAGCTGTATTGATCCAGGCYGGAGAAATAGGGGGAGGCCTTTGGAAAGTAGATAAACAGGGAGATATACAGCAGGAGAGGGCCAGAACTGATGAAAACGGGAGAAAATGCAGCTTAAATCAAAGGGCAAATGCATGGAAAAGGAAAAGGCAATAGGATTTGTGTTCATGGCTAAAGAGGAGAGTTGTAGGGCAGTGATCTGCCCTGGGTAATTGAAAAGGAATGGAAAATGGARCTCAGGATAAATATTTTCTTCAGGAAAAAAAAGTTGGCTGAAAGCTTGAAATAAGCCATTATTAACACCAGCCTGAATCTGGGGAGAATATGCAGGGAGAGGGTGGTGGGTGAGGGGTGTGGAGTGCAAGTGAGGGATCAGGGTGTGGAATGGCTTCCACCATCCCAAGGTGCCCCATCCCTGAGCTGGGCTGGGGCCAGCTGGGAAGGTCTCCTCTGGCTGGGCAGAAGGCTGAGGATCTCCTTCCTCACCTGCCCAACAGCAGTGGCCTGGTGCCCCTGCCCTGTGTGCACAGATCCCTGCCTGCCCTGCAGCTTGGGGGTTGTCCCCAGCAGCTCCTGAGGCAGGGATGGTGTGGGAAGGGGTGGTGTGGGATTGAGATGGTGTAGGACAGGGATGGTGTAGGGTTGGGATGTTGTAGGGCTGATATTTTGTGCAGCAGGGCCACAGGAYCCTCTGCCCACCCTGGGGCAGGAGATGGGCACACAGCCTGGCCCCTCTCACCATGCAGGGGGACACAGCTGGCTCTGGTGGCCAGACCCCCAGGTTGGGTTCCAGGGCTCAGGGCTGAGCGGAGGATCCCTGTCCCTTATGGGACCAGGGCACACAGTGCCAGCAGCTGCCCCCTCCAGCTCCCAGCCCCTGGAGGCACCGAGCAGGGAGCCCATGCACAAATTCTCCACCTCCTGCTGCTAAATCTCCCCTGTCAGTGCCTGCTGCAAGAGGCTCTCTCCAGCAGGCAGGAAATACGGGCTGGCTGCAGGAATTTGCAGCCACCCAGCTCTTTTCATCAGGGCAGGGCAGAGGGCTCTGTGCAGGGGGTGAGGGGGATGGCACAGGGSCTGGGGGCTCAGCCTGCCACCTTGCACACCTTTCCCAGGGGAAGGGGATGCAGCCAGCCCTGCCTGCTGTCCCAAGGATGGATCTCCCATCCCACCTGGCTGCATCCAGGGGGGTTCTGAGCCCCAGGTGGGCTGGGTCTGCCTGATGGAGGCCCTTGACATCCCAGAGGGTGCAGCCCATCCACCCCTATCCCAGAAGGGGTTTTGGGGGTGTCTCAGCAGCCGCTCCCACCGGGGGTGTGTGTACCAGGAGGGATGCATCCCCCCAGGCCCCTCAGCTCTCCATCCCCGTGCACGGTTGCCATGGCAATGAGGGATGAAGGCTCCCTCGCTCCCTGGCGTTCCTTCACATGGCCACGGCCGCTGCTGAAATCCTCATCGGAGTTAATTAGCGGGGAGCCACCCGTGTGCTCTGTGCCGAGTGCCGTCCCCAGCCCATGGCTTGTGGCGCTGCGCTGTCCCCAGCACTGTGGGGTGTCCCCAAACCCGGCCCAGACCACAGCCAGCATCATCAGGTTGTTCCCCTCACTCCCATACACCACCAGCCCTCCACACACCCGCTGCCAGCGAGCCGAGGCATCTCCCACTCTAAAAAAAACAAAAAGTAATTAAACGGAAAGGTCGCTCTTATTTATTCTTTTGTTACACAACCCCCGAGCTACCAAGTAGCGAAATTAAGTCTTGGAGTGTTTAATGAAGGATCAGGGACAAACAGCTCATCGGTTCAAACAGGCGTTCCCGGTGCGAAGGCACCACACGGAGCGGGGCTGCTCCGCCGGGGGCTGCGGGGACACCCGGGGAAGCCGCCCCGGGGCACCGGGCAGGGCTGGGCACCGGGCAGGGCTGGGCACCGGCGGCGCCGCGCCCGGTGAGATCCCTGTTCCACTCACAGGGGAAGGATTTTATTTTAAAATTTTTTAATAGGACCCCGTGGAGACATCAGAGCAATTTTCAAGGAGGTTTGAAGCCACCGGGAAGCTTATTAGATCCGTTCTGCCGAGTTAATTTGATGTTGGTAATCAGCGAGCAAGTTAAGCAGTTAAGGAGATGGTGGCTCGCTGAAGGGTTGGGCTGTTTAGCCGCCTTGTAAGCAGTGGTTACTAACGAGAGGCTCATGAATATGGATGAGGGATGATTACAGCGCGGAAAGGGCAGTCGGCAAACCATAAACCTAATTTTAATCTTTTCATTATCAAAGTCACGTTATTAATAATAGGCTTTACGTCGAGACCGAGCTGCATCAGGCAATTCCYGTGCCCAGCACCAGGCTCCGGSAGGGAACAAGGATGGGRACACACCCCAGAGTGATGAACCCCMAWGATCTCTTCCATCAGCACAGGATGGACCCACCAGGGACCCTCAGCCCCCCTCCTCTCTGGGCTGGTGCTTGGAGAGGGGCACAAAGAGCCTGTCCCTCTCCTTGCCCCAAGCACAGCAGCCCTGTCCCACCACGAGTATCCTCGTCACTGCCACCACGGGGGTGGCACATCACAGCCGGGCACCGTCCCTTATTCCTGGCAAAGGACAGCCCTAATTGTCTCCACGTTCTAATTAGCCGTAATTATTTTCTTATGGCACCGCTGATACGGGCACTCCGTGTAACGAGGCAGCRGCTCCTTGTGTGAAATGCTGAAGCGAGGGATGTAGAACACGTTAAAAGATATTAATCTACAAATGAAAATGATTTTAATTGGATTCTGCTTTTGGGGTCGGGTCACTGCTCCATTTTCAATCAGAGTTGTCCAGTCAGCAAAGCAGCAGCACAGCCCTTTCATAGGGAAACAGCGAGTGGCTCGCAGAGGTTAATAGGAATGTTGGAAAATAAATAGGTTATTGATTGATAATAACAATAAGCTGACTCCAGTCCTACCTTGGTGACCTTCCCTCACCCAACTTAGAGAAAACTCAGTTAGCATCTAATTATGGATCGCCTCGCAATCCCACATATTAATGAGAGTGTGGCAGCACGGGGCCTGGAGCTGCTCCCGGTGGAGGGAAGAGCCCAAATGTGCTTGATCCTAGAGAAATCAGGATCTGAGACCCACTGGAATCCCAGAATKGTTTGGGTTGGAAAGGACCTTAAAGCCCATCCTTTGCCACCCCTGCCGCAGGCAGGGACAACTTCCACTATCCCAGGTTGCTCCAAGCCCCATCCAACCTGGCCTTGGACACTTCCAGTGATGGGGCAGCCACAGCCAGGGCTTCACCACCCTCTCAGGGATGATTTTTTTCCCCCCTGATACTCAATCTAAACCTGCTCTCTGTCAGCTGAAAGTTTTACCCCGGTGCCCAACCATTGTTCAGCAGGGTGGAAGAGGAAAGGAAGGTGGCCCAGAGCTCTGTAATTGATACTTTAATTGCTTCAAGATGTGCCAGGATGTCCTGCCTTCAGCTCCAGCTTCACTCAGTATTCCACATGTGACTCTTGGCTCTTCTTGGTGCAAGCTATGGAATAGACAGAGCTGGCTGGGAAAAAAAGAAGGTTGCAGACGATGGACATGGATGGAGGTGAGGAGGCTTTTCCTTGCCCAAGGTGAGCAGCCACGCTGACTGCCCCAGGCACCTGCTCACCGGCCCCACAGGGAGATGCTGGCAGCGTGTGATGCCCGCAGTTAGGGAGTTTTCCCACTTGAGGTGGTCCAAACACCAGCTGTGTCCCTGTGAGATGCTGGGGACAGCAAACACACGATATAAATCTCCAGGATCTGAGAAAAACCTGGATAAGGGTGGGACTGCGGTGAGCACAGCTGCGTTTGCCTCGCGGCTGAAAGGGAGGGAAGGGGGAATGGAAGATCTGTGGGGGTTTTTAGTGTCCCGTTTGCACAAGCGGGAGCAGAGACACCGAACCTCCCCGCGAAGTGCTGCCGGGACTTGGGCAGAGCTGCGGGCGTGGACCCTGGGCTGGCTCCCTGCCTGCTTCCCTGGCTCCCTCGGCAGCTCCGTGGCCAGCACTGGGGCATTTGGGAAAGGTACTGGGAGCATTCCCAATCCCTCCGGCACAGCCTTTCCCTCAGGAACCCCTCKGTGGCAGAGAGCCCCGCGCTCGCAGCCGCTCCCCAAAACGCCCCGGATCCATTTTCACGGAGCCGCGGCGCAGTTTTGTGTAAATGAACATCATTTCTCCTGCTCGCAGCGTTCCCTGCCAACACTGGGGCTGGGGGAACTCTCTGCGACACCTCAAAACGCTGGGAAAACAAACACAATTTTGGCTCTGCCCTCCCACTCTGCCGGGAACAGCCGGGAGGGGACGGAGCCGGGACCCCTCCCCACGGCCGGGGCTGTGCAGCCTCCCCCTCCGGAGAAAGGCAGGCAGGAGCCGTGTCCTGCTCCGTGTCCATCGTGTCCCAGGCTGGAATCGCACACTCGTGGAAAGGTCCGTGGTGGATGGCGCTCAAAGCTCATTCGTTCCATTTCCCGGCCGTGGGCAGGGACCCCTCCCACTCTCGCAGGTCGCTCCAAGCCCCGTCCAGCCCGGCCCCGCACACAYTTCCAGGGATGCAGCCGGGATTTCCTGGAGCACGAGCTCCACCTGCCGCCGCCCTCCGAGCCCGGCCCGGAGCCGCCGGGCGCCCCTCGCCCCCCGCAGCCCCCTCCGCGCTCCCCCCGCCGACCCCCGCGGGGCTGGGAGGCTCCGTGGGCTCCGTGGGCTCCGTGGGCTCCGTGGGCTCCGTGCCCGCCCTGCTCCCCTCGCTGATCGCTGCCAGCGCTGGGCGATGGCACCGCGGCCCCAGAGACACCCCGGGGGTGACCCCCTTCCTGCACCCCCCACCCGGGGACACGAAACCCCTCCTCCGGTCCTGCCACACCCCCGGTGACCCCGRCCACAGTGAGAACGGCCTGTCCTGACCCCCCCCCATGTCCCCAACCCAGCCTCACCCGGCTCCCCCGAGCCCCCCACACTGCACAAAGACAGCAGACAGCGAGGTGGTTGCACACTTGCCATGTTCACAGTAGACATTACAGGCAGTGGGGACATCCTCGGGGCTGTGGGGAYGTCCTTGGGGCTGTGGGGACTCACAGGACTCCTGGCCAGTGCCCAGCCCCACCGTGGCTGTGACCACAGAGCAGGGACAGCCCTGAGAAGCTTGGTCTGGAGTGCCCAGGGCTGCACCTCTGCCCCTGTCACTGCTGGGGTGCCCCACGTCCACCAGCACAGCTGAAGGGGGGGGTCTGCACACCGTGCCCCTCTCCAGACAGCTCTGGGGACATCGGCAAAGATGGATGGACAGACAGAGAGATCAATTCCTGCCAGCCACGGGCGTTGGGGAGCAGCGACAGGGAGCCCTGAGGTGCAGGAGCAGAGCAAAGGTTGCTTGGTGGAGCCTCTCTGCCCTCCTGCCCTGCTCTGAGCAGGGAGCAGCCACCCACGGGTGCTGGTGGCCTGTCCCCACTGAGGGGCCTGTGCAGGGTGACACTTGCCAGCTGCATCCTCTGGGCCATCGACATGATTTGTGGTCCCACAGCTCCCCTGGGTGACCTGGGGATGTCCCCCTGTGCACAGGGGGGCTGCTCTGAGCGCAAAGGGGGGGGTCTGTGGGGCAGGGAGGAGAGTCCCTCAMTGTGGTGGGCTCTGACAACTCCAACCCAGAGCTTGTGGTGCTCCTGTCCTGCACAGGAACCCTGAACCCGCCCACCCTGGGGCCAACCTGGCCTGYCCTCCTGTCCCATTCCTGTCCCTGCGCTCCCCACTCTGCCCACAGCAGGGCTCAGTCTCCCCCTTCCATCAAACACAGSAGCATCAGCCCAAAAACCCATCCTGGTGCCAGCCGAGCAGAGGAAGGGCAGCTGGGGGATTRGTGGGGGATGAGGTTGGACAGACACGGAGCTGGGTGGGGAGGGGACCCCCATCAGCCTGAGAGAGACCCCCAAGCTAAAGGAGCAGGCTGGGGTTAGGGCACAGCAGGGATGCCCAGGGGAGGTGGCAGTGTCCTGGGGCCAGCCAGGAGACTCCAGCCAGGAGCTGCCCTGGGGTGACAGTGACATCAGCCGGTGACAGCAGGTCTGGGGAAGCCCTCGACACGGGAGCAGTGAGCACAAGGCAAAGCCAAGAGAGAGCAGCCACAGCTGGGCCCTGTCTGGATCTGCCCCCCCTGACTGAGCTGCCCTTGGTTGACGGGTGTTGTATCCCCCCAACAGCCACAGTCTGGGATGTCCTCACGAGCCAGCCTGTCCCTGCCAGCAGCACAGGGCCACCATCCTCTGCTGGCACACAGGGCCTGCCTCTGCCCCACTGCTCATGGCAGCCCTGAAGGCTGTCAGTGCCTTGCCATGTGCCAAACCCACACCAGCGGGCCCGGACCCTTCAGCCTGGCAGGATGCCTGCAGAGGCCAGGGACATTCATCTGGCTGACAGAGGGACAGAAAGCAAAGCCCAGGCTGTGCCCCCATCCCCTGATGGCAGAGCCCCCTGTGACACCCACCCCTGTGACACCCACCCCTGTGACACCCACCCCTGGGTCCAGGGGACCCTGCAGGTACCGAGCTGGCGGTGATGCAGAGCTGAGTTAGTCAGGGCCACGCTGCCAGCAGCAGCTTCCACATGCACCAGGCACAAGATAAACTGTGGAGAGACAAAGGGGGTGAAGAGAGGAGGCCAGGAGCACCAACGCTGGGAGCAGCACGAGAACATTCCCCATGACAGGTGACCTGGGGCCTCAGGAGAGCCCCAAGCTCAGGTTCATGGCAATGGCTTTGCTCTGCAGCTGAATCTCTTTGCAGACTTGGCCTCTACAGCCATTACGTGTCATTATTAATAGGTTTGTACTGTCCTGTTGCCACTCAGCCTCTTTTCCTCATTGTGCCACGTGAAATTTGTTGGAAAACGGGCCAAGAGGGGAACATTCAAAGTGCCCCAGCCKGAGCATCTTCATTCCCATGGTACCAAACGGGAGCCAGGGATGCTCAGCAGCACGGAAAATCAGGTGCTGCAGGTGAGTAAGTCCAGGAGGAGCCACTGTCACTTGTCATGGCAAACAGCACCCGAGAGGCAAAGTGCAAAGAGAGTTGTTAGTAGCAAGAGAGAAACAGTCAGGGAGGATTAGTGCAGTGGGAACAGAAGTACAGGTTAGTAACAGAAGCAGGGCACTGGTCTGCCTTAGAGGACACACACACTGGAAGAGAAATGAAGAGAAAAGCAGCAATGGTTAGTTTGTTTAATTCAGTTCAGGAATGTGTTAGTAACAGAGATCTACCGGCTTAAAAAGGAACTGAAAAGCTTCTGCTGATAAAACCGTTTTAGGCTCCTAGTCAGCAACAGGCTCCACAGGCAGAGCTGGGCAGGGCAGGGCATGTGGGGAGAAACCCTCTCCTCGTGCTGCCGAGGGCTGCCCGGGGCAGGGGCTGCTGATCCCCTCTCCTGCCCGGAGCAGGGACACCTGGGGACTGCTGGTCCCCTCTCCTGCCCGGAGCAGGGACACCTGGGGACTGCTGATCCCCTCTCCTGCCCAAGGCAGGGACACTTGGGGACTGCTGATCCCCTCTCCTGCCTGGAGCAGGGACACCTGGGGACTGCTGATCCCCTCTCCTGCCCGGAGCAGGGACACCTGGGGACTGCTGGTCCCCTCTCCTGCCCAAGGCAGGGACACCTGGGGACTGCTGCTCCCCTCTCCTGCCCAGGGCAGGAGCTGCCCAACACCACTCCTTGCCCAGTGCTGGGCATCCCGTCCTCTCTCCAGCCCACAGCCAGGGCTGTCCCCTGCCTGTCCCTGCCTGTGCAGCCTGGCACTGACACCTGGCACTTCCAAGCCCCTTTCCCAGCTTTTCTGTTCCCCTTTAAAGGCAGGGCTGCTGCCGTGGGTTAGTGGGCGCGAGGCGGGGCTGCCGTGGGTTAGTAGGGCATGCGCTGGGCTGGTTAGTGGGTTAGTCCGTGTGCCAGGGGCTGTGCCAGCCCCGGGGAGGGCACAGGGCTCCCAGCTGGTTAGTAGGTTAATGTTGGCAGCATGCAGAGCYGGGCCTGCCAGCAGCAGGGCTCTGGCTCACAAGAGCAGGAGGCGTTTTTGGGAAGGTGTTAGTGGAGGGTTTAAGCCGATTTAGCCGGTGTGACACAACCTGTCTCTGAATGGAATGCTCAGCTGGCTTYTGCCCCTCTGGTCCCTGCCAGGGAAGTACCGAAGGCCCCAGCAGTGAGTGTCCCCTCACAACACGTACTTCCCACCCCTGGGACTGGGAAAGGATGCATGCCAGCRGTGCCTAAAGGACTCTAGAGGGGCTGGAAGAAGCAGAGAAGGAGAGGGTGGAAGAATCACTGGCAGTGYCTGGGGTAAGGCTCCAGGCAGCTCTGCAGAGACCACGAGAGCTGCTCCAGCTCTGCACCAAGCTCCCACTGCACGTGCAGGGAGGAGGAGGTCCAGCAGGGAAAGCCACCACGGAGCATAGGAAAGGTGACCCACAGCTTAGCCCCTCCCCATTGGAAACTGCCTCTCCATGGGGCTGAGCAGTGCCCCAAGGGCTGCAGGAACACTGGGACCCAAAAAACAGGGCTGGGATGGGGCACCCAGGAAAGCCTCTGTCCCGTGCCCCTTTGGGTCATCTCCTCCCACAGCATGAGCTCCTCTGGTCCCTCAGAGGACTCTTTTCCAGTTTGGACTTCAAGGCTGTAACACCTGCCATGAGCTGTGTCTGCCCTCAGCCCCCAGCCCRCTGCACCCCCTGCCCTTCTGTCTGTGTGGGGACATGGGCCAGGGTGGCTGCTTGGTGAGGACAGGGTCCCACCMGTTTATGGGGCCACTGCAGAGGCCRYRGGAGGAGGATTCACTGCCCGTGCTCCTCCCCARGCTCCAGGATGCTCCACAAACCAGGTGTTTCTCCAAGGGGAGCAGAGGCAGGGTCCTGCAAAGACAGGGCACCTCCAGAGCAGAAAGCACCAACAGCCAGAGGGAAGGGCAGGATCAGTGGGGACAAATCCCTTTGGGCTCTGGCCATCGTGTCACCATGAGGAGCTGGCACAGCTCTGCCCCCACTCCCTTTTCCTTCTCCCTCCTCCTACACTGTGCTCAGGGAAGGGGACAGGCCTGGGGGGGAGCAGTGGGAGGCARGGACACCCCAGCACCTTGCAGGAAAACCATTGCATGCACAGCCCCGTGTCCTCAGGTGTCACCACCGCAGTCTCCTGGGCCGTGTCCCCCGCAGTGGCCGGGCTCATGGCTCCACGCCATGGCACTGGGTACCAGGGTGCTCTGCTGGAGCCAGCCTGGCTCTGGCATCACGTGCTGGTGGTGATGGCAGCTCCTGAGCCCGGCTCCCCTCTGGACATGGTCAGTCTGGCCAGGCAGGAGCTGGGGCCGTGCCCCTGGGGTGGTGGCACTGAGGAGCAGAGATGCTGTGAGACCCTGGGCTGTGGCAGCCACCCCCTCCCCACTGCTGGGCACACGYGGGGGACACATCCTCTCATGCAGGTGGCCCTGGGGATGATATGAGCCCCTGCACCCCWCTGGGGCYTGGGGAGAGCCCTCCAGGGGATGGGGCCCTGAGGAGGAAGGCTGGTCCTGACTGCCCAGTACCCTCCCTGCTCAGGAGGGATGTAGGAGCATGGGGCTGGCACTACCCGTGTCCCCTCCCCAGAGTCCTACCTGTGGTCGCCAGCTTTGGGAGTGCTGTGCAATGTCCCCTGTTCCGTGTGGCTCTGTGCCATGGAGGCAGCGAGGGGACTGTGTGAACAGACCTCAGGTCAGTCATTAGCAGCTGCAAAAGAAACAACCAACGCAGCAAGGGAGAGAAACAGGGCACCGTCCTCAGGCAAGGAGCCTGGCAGGAGGGTTGGGCACGGMCCTCCCTGTCCCTGTCCCCTTGCAGAGTGCAGGAGCTGAACCAGGCACAGGGGGGCATCGGAACCACCGCACCAGAGATGGTGGCAATGCCCCAAACTGTCCCTACCTGTTGCTGCAACCCCCACACTGGAGGCAGGGACTGATTTTCACTGCCTCTGCCACTTCTGCTGCCACCTCTACCCCTGCCGTGTGGTCAAGCTGTGTCACCGGGACCCTGCGGTTCCACTGGTTAAAAACTGGGACGACTGGTGGTCACAGCCGCGCTGCTGTGGGCGCTGCTCCATCTCCTCGGGGATTTGGGGACACCGTGGCCGGTGCCAGCAGCCAGCCCGTGTCTGTGCCCTGCCCTGCCCTGCCCTGCCCTGCCCGCCTGGGCAAACCAGGAGCGGCAGCGGCTCCCGGGGGAGCGGGGGCCGTGATGACTCTGCAGTTCAGCTGCGGAGCCGCTCCCGCTTCCCACGGCTCATTGTCACCACCACACGCCGCGGGCGCTGCCGCCGGGACGGTCCCTCCCGTGGGGACAGCACGTCCAGGCGGCATTTGCGACCCAGCTGCGGTGGGGCCGAGCAGCAGGAATGAGCTGCGGAGGTACCGCTGAGCATCTGGCGAATGGATCCCCTGCCTGGATCCGGGAGGGAGGCGCCTGCGGTGGGGCAGGAGGGACGTGACGGCGGCAGGATGGCCTCTGTGGCCTGGGAATGAGGCACATCCCCAGGAGACAGGGAGGGGAAATCAATTCTGTGCGGGCAGGACTCACCTAAACACTCGCCTTGGCAGCGAGCTTGAGCCGCCCCTGCCACACGCGTGGGTGGCACAAACAGTGGCCCTGGGGGGCTGGGCAGGCGAATTAAAAGGGGGCTAAACCCCCTCCTCGAGTGAGGAGGGAGGGAGGGAGAGGAGCACAAGCTCCACTTCAGGCAAGGGCAGGGAGATGAGGGCACGGCAGTGCCGTGACATATCCCAGAGAGACGATCTCTGGGATGTGGCATCCGGGCACCCTGACCCCTCAGATCCCAGCGGGGYGGTCAGACACCCCGGCCCTGTGCCCTGCCAGCGCTGCCCGACCCTCRCTGCCCATCCAGCRGAGCCCAGGCCCCGGCACAGCCCAGGCTCCGGTGCTGCTGCAGCGGTGCCAGGCGCTGCCGCCTTTGTCTGCAGCTCTGGGGCCGGGCWGCCCGGCAGAAGGGGGGTGCGAGGGTGTGAAAGGCTCCTTGCAAGCCCACAAATCCTGAAAAYGTGATTATTTCTGGGCTCCTCCTGGCTCCTCCGGGCAGGACCTRCCCGCACGCACAAAAGGCTGCGAGACAATGAGGGAGAGAAAATGGCTCCGCAAGGAGAGCATCTGCCCAGGTTAACTCTGAGGGGAAGGRAGGGCTGTGCTGTGCCCTGGGGCTGCTGGCCCCAGCCTCGCCTCTAACCCCCGCCTAGGATCACCAGCYTCAGGAGAAAACGGGGGCTTCGAGACAAAGCACTAAAACAGCATTTTGGCTACAAATCCTCCCAGGAGCATTGAAAATCGCGCAAGAATCCATTTACCTGGCAGGAGCCCTATTCTTGATGAGGATTCTGAAAAAAAAAAAAAAAAATACAAACAAGCGGTGCAGCAGTTAGTTCTGATTTGGCCCGGGGGCTGCAAGCGGTGCCCAAGAGGGGGCCAGGCTGCCCAGCGCTGCCTCCGGACCGGGACCACCGGGACCGGGCCGGGATGTGGCCGGGAACACGCTGCGGGATGCGCGGCTGCTCCTGCCCTAACAAAGGGAGGGGGCCCGGTCTGCCCCGGCCTGGCACCCCCGGGGAACGGGGGGTTCCTGCCGCAGGGGGGGGCCTCTCGTGGCATTATTTATAACCAGGGAATAATATGTTGAAAAGGAGGGTGTTTTGGGGGCATGGAGAAGAGGGAGCAGCCGCGTTCGCCAGCTCCGCGCCTCCCGGAGCGCTGCCCGCAGGATCCCCCAATCCCGGGGCGACCTCGCCCCCCGCTCCCGCCCGGAGGTGAGGGCGGTCCCCGGGCTCCCCGCGCCCCCAGACCCCGCCGGAGCCCCATCCCCGTCCGCAGGGAGCGGAGCCATGTCCGCGGTGCGTTACCTGCTCCCGGAGGCCCGGGCTGGGGGGCTCCGGTTCCGCTCTGCTCCTGCTCTCCGCGCCGCTCCTTTGTGCTGGAGCTTTCCCAGAGCATCCCTGAGGAAGAGGCGGCCAAGCAAACTCCTCCTCCAGCAGCCCCCGGCCCCCCCGGCCCTACCTACGGCGCAGGAGGATGCTGCAACTCGCATTAAATTTTAATGCTGGAAATGGGGCCGAGTCACCTTTTCCCAGCACCGCTCCCGCTCTGCTCCCGCACCGCTCCTGCATCACTCCCAGCACTTCTCCCGCATCATTCCCAGCACCGCTCCCGCATCACTCCCAGCACCGCTCCCGCATCACTCCCAGCACCGCTCCCGCATCACTCCCGCACCGCTCCCGCTCCACTCCCGCACCGTCTCCGCACCGCTCCCTCTAAGAGAGACCCTGGGATGCCACGACAGCCGCCGCAAAGGCCGCTGTCACCCCCCTGTTTCATCGTGTCACGGGCTCCCCACAGCCATAGGTGTGACCCGGGGGACACGGGGACAAGGGGCTGGCGGGCACACCCCTGGGGACGTGGCGGGCAGGATGCGGCCGGGCTCGGTGGGGATGGGTGGCAGAGAGATCAGCTCGGCTTGGGGACACAGCCGTGCCCGAGGACAGCCCTCCCCCGCCATGCCGGGGGTTGTGACATCGCCTCCGCAGCGCTGTGCAGCTGCTGGGCTCCCGCATTGTTCTCCRAGTCCCCGCCGGGTCCCCGGGGGACCTCTGGTCTCGCCGCCAGCTGCCCACCGTGCCTGGCCATGTGCTGGCCCCGCTCCCGGACCCCTCGCCTCCCCSCAGGGCTCCGGAGCTGCGCAGGGASAGGGACAGGGACCYAGGACGGGAGTCCCCCACYGCTGTGGCMRTRGAGCTGACGGGAAGCTCCGCTCCTGGGTCTGGCTGCCGACCCTGGAAGGGTTTGCCCTGGGGCACAGCAGGGTTTCACTCAGCCCACCCCAAAACTTTTTGTTTCTTCTTCTATTTTGCCTTTTTAATTGTGATTTKAGAATCCCTTGCTGGGCAGCATTCCCTCCGCTGGTGGCCTTGCTGCTGCAAATGTCATAGGATGGGACATTTTCACCACATCAAACCTTTTCTCCAGAGCTCTTCTGAAAYGAGGAATTTTTCCAGAGCAGCCTTTCCCTGCTGCATTCCCAGCTTTGGCTGCACACCGGMTGTGCGGGAGTGAGGGATGGGTGCCGGGTTGGGCGCAGGGGTGTGTACAGGTGTGTGAGAGTGCTGGSATGGRCACAGSGTGTGAATGGATGTRGGGACAGGTGCACRCTTGCTTGATTCTGCAGCTCCTTTCAGCCCCTGGCAGGTGCTGGAAAGAGCAGATGGTGTCTGTGGGGTGGTGGGATGTGGGGGTCCTGCAGAACCCCTGCAGCCGGGCAGAAAAACTCCCCTCCACCTCATCCCCTGCCCCTGCAGAGCCACTCTCTGCCCCCGGGAGTGGCGTCACCCCCGGCCACGCACCCCCGCGACCCCATCCCCAACTGCCAGCGCCGCCKTGGACAACCGAGCCTTTATTGAGCTTTGTCCCCGCCGCCCCGCGGGACAGACGGTGCCCGGGGCGCGGGGGCTGCGGCACCGCGGTCACTGCTGGACCCTGCGGATGGACTGCACCTGGCCCGTCTGGGCGTGGGACCCCCACTCCCGCACGTGCTTGTACTCGCCCGCGGGGCTGTCGCTCTCCAGGAGGTACTGGAAGCCCCGGTAGCCCGGGTACTGCGAGCAGACCCACCTGCGACAGAGCAGAGAGCGGCGCTGGCTCGGGGCCGGCGGCACCGCGGAGCCTCCGAGCTGCGGGGCTGGGGGGCAGCGGGAGGGTCCCGGCAGCTGCCGGAGCATCCCCGGCTCCGCTGCGAGCCCCGGCGGTCCCGGCAGGCTGCAAGCCCCCGGGTACTCACGCTCCGGAGCGGACAAGGAAGGAGCCCACGGTGCTGCTGCCCCAGCCCAGGGCGGGCAGCGAGGGGCAGTCGTCGCTCATCTCCGCCCGCTTGCCCTGGAAGTTCTCCTGCTCGAAGAGCATCAACCTGCTCCGTCCGTGGTCCTGCGGCCGAGACGGGCRCGGCTTTGGCATTGCCACCCTGTCCCTGGCCAGTGGTGGGCTCCGGGGGCCTCCCCGCGGTGGGGAGCCGGGGCGGGGGCACTCACGGCGCAGGCGATGGGGCGGAAGGAGCACATCCTCTCCACGTGGTAGGCGTTGCTGCCGCTCCACGCCTCCCAGCACGGGTACTCGCCGCGCTCCAGCACGAACTGCTGCCCCTGGAAGCCGCAGTGCTCGAAGCCTGCCCACCTGCCGGGGCGGGAGGGGGTGAGACCCCCGGGGTGCCCACCGCCCCGCTCACAGCCGGGCTGTGCTCGCTGCACCCAGCGGGGCCCAGAGGAGGCAGCTCGGACAGCAAAAGGCACTGGAGGCCTCCATCCTCCAACCCCCCCTGCTGTCCGTGGGGTCCCGCAGCACCGTGGGGTGGCAGTGCCCCGGGAACCCCCCCCACTCACGCCCCGCTCTCGATCTTGCAGGAGCGCACGGTGCTGAAGCCGTGCTCCGGGGTGCTGTAGCAGTCGGTGGTGAACTCGTGCTTCTTGCCCTGGAAGAAAGGCTCATCCCACACCACGATCTGGGGTAGGAATAGAGGGAGTCAGGGGTCTCTGGGAGTGCCAAGGCCCCGAGCAGACGCTGCAGCCCCGCGTTCACAGGGCACGGTGCTGGTCCTGCTGCCGTACCTTCCAGAGACCGGAGGATTTCTTGCAGCGGTGGGTCATGGTGGCTCTGCCAGAGCACGGGGGAAGGGGACRGTTAAAGCTGCCTCTCTGCCCAGATGAAAATGACCTCAGGAGCCCACGCGTATTGCTTCACCAGCAGCGCGGGGGACAACAAAGGGGTTGCTCCACGCTGGAGCGGATGAAGAGCTTTGTGGCTCTCCCTGCCCAGCCGGAGCTGCCACCAGGGCCATGTGGAGCAGCGGGCACCTGGCCCAGTGGGCACCTGGCCCTGGCAGACATCCCTGCCCGTGCCCAGGGAAACTCCTCCTCCCACTGGCAGCTCCCTGAGCCAAGGCCGTGGCGCTGGCAGCCGGTGCAGGCGGGGCAGTGCTGAGCTGGGCGTGCTGTGGAGGCGGCTGCGTGCCCACACTGAGCATCAACACCCTGCCACAGCCAGGGACAGCCCCCGCTTCCCCGATCCCCAACCCCCCACCACAGCTCCTGGTGATGAGAAGAGGTCTAGCCCAGGATTTTGGATGCTCCTCCACCTGTTCCTGCAGCTGCTCACTGCCATGAGCACGGGGCAGCTGCCCCAGGCTCCAGCGCTTACCTGGGGTGAGGCACTCGTGCCCAGGGAGGTGACATGTCCGGCAGCCTCCGGCTGGGTTTTTATAGCCTCCAGATAGAGACAGAGCCCAGGAGAGCATTACTGAAACCCCTAACTCAGCACATGGCGGGGAGGAGGGACCGGCCAGAACAAAGGCGCCGTGTCAGAGACGCTGATGAGCCGGGATGTCGRGCTGGCCCACCGGGCACGGGCTCTGACCCCCACCCCACAGCTCCAGAGCCGGGGCATCGCCCCCACGCTCTGCCAGCGCTCCTGCCATGTGCCCTCCCTGCCGTGGGGCTGGGCTGGGGCCGTGTCCCAGCTCTGGCAGCGCTCCCCCTGCCCGCAGGCAGCGCTGCCGGCACTGGGGGTGCAGGGAGGTTCCCTGACCTGTTTCTGGGAAGTAGGAGGAAGGACACGTTTCCACTTGCTCTCCCTACAAGGGCAGAGCAGCTCTCCCCAAAATCTGGGGCAGCTCGCTGCAGGTTGGGCACACAAGAGCCATGGACACCATAAGAAGTRGGGACCAGGGGCATGGRAAGTGGTACGGGGGTGTTGAAAAGYCRTGAGAGGGACTGGAGGTGCRGGTCATGACTTGGGAAGAGCTGCAGCAGCCTCCTGCCTCTSTGTGCTGGAAAGACTCTACTGCCASCACATTTTGGGGACCCAAACACCTTCCATCTTTGCTCACAGAGTGACCTACACACCTCACAAATCATCCCGGGGTGGTGCCAGGGCTCCAAAGGCCTGGCAGAGGCACCCACCCAGCCTGGCCCTTGGAGCAGGCAGCAGGCAATGGAGGCTCTTGAGCCCATTGGGAAAACCCGTGTTCCCAGGGAGTGCAGTGTTTTGAGACAGAATTTGCCAGAAGACTGCCAGCAGGCTGAGCCAGAGTGCCCCTCATGCAGCTGCAGCAGCTCTGTGAGAGGCAGAGCAGGGCAGCTGGGGAGGCTCAGCACAACAGGCTGCCCCAGGGCACAGCAGGGCTGCACGGGCTGTCCCTGCCACCTGCAACCGCAGCAAAAGCCCTCTTGGCACTGGYGCAATTTGTCCCTGGCCTCTCCCTGTGGCCTGAGCTAAACTCAGCTTGTGCTGGCCACCAGCACAGTGACCACCACTCGCTCGCTGTCCACACCCTGTCCTGGCAGCAGGACATGGCCATTGGAGCCCGAGCTGTGCCCCCACGATGCCACTCAGCGCCAGGCAGGGCTGCAGCAGCAGATCTGCAGGCAGTGGGATTCACCAGGGCAGGACAAACCCTCGTGCCTGTGCCCTCCATGGCCACGCTGTGCCAGCTCTGGCCGTCTGCTCCTGGGGAGCTCTGTGCTCTCCTGGAGCTGTGCATCCCACAGGCTCACCCGTGCCAGGGAGGGGTGGTGCAGTGAGGGGCTTTAAAGGGCACTGGGTCCATGGCAGGGCAGAGATTTTGTGTCTGGGGGGCTCAGGAATGGCCAAGGATCGATCCCTGCTRTCAKYCCTGCCACAGCACTGGCTCAGGGAAAGCCACGGGGATGCTGAGTGCCCAGTAACGAGCAAAGCAGCCATCAGGAGCAGAGCTCGGCCCCTCCGAGCTGGTTTCCCAAGGCCCAGATTCAAAGGTGCTGGAGATTGGGAGGGGAAACAGAGTCAGGAGTGTGGGGGAGACCWGCTGATTAATGCCCAGGAGGCATAAGGGAGGCAGCACAGGGAGAACTCCCACTCTGGCTGTGGGAGGAAGAGAGGGCAGGTTAAATTAGAAATCTGGATAAAAAACCATGGAAACAAGAGCAAATTGAAACTGTGAATCATAAAACACTGCTTCAAGGTGAGAACCAGGCTGGGCCAGTGCCCAGGGTAACAGGGCGGCAGACCCCACACCCAGCCGCGTCACGGGCACAGCACACCTCCCGAAAAACCTCGGGAAAAGAAGGGATCAATCCATTCTTTTTGTTCGGGGGTTTTGCGCAACAGCCCGGAGGGTGCAGCTGGGATCCCACCGCTGCTGGGTGACGCGTGAGAGGAACAAAAGAGGAGGGCAGCGCACGGGGCTCTGAGCCCTCTGCCCGCACACCCTCGGGGGAGGCTCTGCCGGTGCTGGATGCTGCGGGAAGCTGCGGGTGCTGGATGGGGTGTGGGGGTGCAGAAGCGCTGACCAGAGGCTCAGAGGGACTCAGGGGAAGGTCCCCCCGAGGTGCCAKGGGGTGGGGGAGATGTGGCACCAGAGGCTGAGCTGCTGCAGGGACTGGTGTCAGTGCATCCCCAAYCAGCCACACCACGACCCTCCCGAACCAGTCAGACAGAGCTGATGCCCCAAAACCATGGGTGTGGGGGTGGCAGAACCAGGGGTGGTGCAGGGTGACTGCAGCACGGGGAAAATGGGCGAAAAAAAGCAAAAGAAGAGCTCTGCCAGTGAGCAGGGCAGCACAAACACTGTTTTCAGGCACTCAGGTGGTTCGGAATGTGTCAGCTTCGATTACACATCGTTTGGAAAAAAACCCTAACTCCTGAAGCATTTCAGAACACTCAGGACTCGCTTYCTGGCATCTCCAGGGCAGCGCTGCCGGCGCTTGCGGGCACGGAGTGATGCTCAAAGCGAGAGGTTCAGTGTTTGGAGGGGAGGAACGGGCACACCGCGGGCCGGGTCCGGMGGTGGCAGCGGCACGGGGAGTGGAGTGTCACCGCGGGCCCGGGGAGCTGGGCTGGGGAGGTGTTCCTGTGCCGGTGCCGGCGGCGGCCGGGCCGTGCCAGGGCTATATATGCCCTGCCGGGGCGGCCGCACGCAGGGCAGCGGGTGCCGGGCGCGCTGCAAAGTGGCACGGTCAGGTCTTCTGTTGTGCCGGGGGCACAAAGGAAAGTGCTGGGTTCAGCGGCTGGGCACGGGGCCGGGGAGAGGCTTCCAGCTCGCCCAGCGCTTTGCAGGATGTGATGACTGGGCGGCCGCGCAGACACTGATGAGCTGGCAGTTCCTTTGTGCGCCCGCCCGGGGGTCTGCCCTTGCCAGGCTATAAAGTGGGGGCCTCGCGGCGCCCCGAAACACAAGCCCGCTCACTCCAACAAGAAGCAGCAGCTGCCCAGGTAAGAGGACAAAGTCCCCGGGCACCGGGCTGCAACCGGACCCGAGGTGGGGAGAGGGAAACTCAGGGTCTAAGCCGTGGTCACCGCTGTGGTGGTCAGGTCTGGGATCACCTCTGTGCCCAGCATCCCACCGCCCTGCACTSCCCGGGGAGCTGCTGGTGACACTCACCTGAGGGCCACAGCAGAGTGCCAGCTGTAGGGCYTCAGCACACCAGGGCTGTCCCCTKCCCACCCCTCACACGCTGCCCTGGTGCCCCCTGTGCTCCCAGATGCACCCCATGCAGGATGGCCCCAGTGCCTGGCACAGCATCAGGCCCCATCCCTGGGCATCATCCCTGGGACCATGCTCAGAGCTGTCCTGATCACAGAAGGAGAGTGTGGACTCCAGGACGTCCTGTGATCCCCCTGGCGAAGGCAGGACCCCTGCCTGTGCCTGCTGGAAAACATTCCAGCAGCTCCTTTCCTGGCCCTGCCCATCCACCCCATCGAGAGTCCCCATCCAGATGTTACYGTTCCTGGGGTGGGTTGTGGGTACCCATTTCCATGCCTCCCTCTAACCTGCTGCTGGTGCCCTGTCACAGACTTGAGCCCACCACCGCGATGTCTGAGACCACGAAACCCGCTGCTCCCGGCCAGGCTGCRGATGAGAAGGAGAAGGCAGCTCCTGCACCAACCCCATCCCTCGACCCTGCTCCTGTCGCAAACAGCAAGGGCGAGGAGCCSTCCCCAGAAGCCTTCAGGGTAAGCCCTGTGGCTCCCCATGTGCAGGGACATGCTCCGGACTGAGGGACAAGGGCAGCATCTCTGGGGCAGGAGGAGTGTGCAAGTGTGGGTGATGCCATCCCTGCTCTGACTGTCTGACAGCAGGCACAGGATTTGGGCAGMTGCTGCAGGAGGAACAGTTTGAGGGTCCCTTGGCCAGGACAGCTTGCTGGGGACCACAGGCTTTGGAAGTGCTCTCCCCTGGGTTGTGGTGTCACCCCAGCTGGCTGCTGCCACCTGCTCCCTCTGATCACCCCTTGTATGCAGGGGTCCTGTGGGGAGGTGGAGGGGACACTAGGGGTGGCAGGGCCAGCATTGAATTGCCACAGTGATGCCAGGTCAGCATGCCACTGAGGCACTGCAGCAGGGCTGGCATGGGGGGCAAGTGTTGCAAGGGCTCCGGTGACAGGATGAGAAGGTCACAGTGCAGATGGAGCACCTGGAGGAGCAGCTCCTTCCAGTGTGGGCACCTGCAGCAGCAAAACCASGGGCAGGATGAGGCCATCTTGGAGCAGGAACAGCTGTTGGGGGGAACCTTCCTGTGCTCAGCCTGGGCTGGGCATGCCCATACACAGAGCCCAGCTCAGCATGGGCTGGCACCACATCTGAGAAGGTGCAGGAAGGCTTGGAGAGCCGAGGGGGACACATGGGGCAGTGGGCTCAGGCATGCAGGGTCACACAGCACCAGCCTGCCCTCCCTGAGCATGCCTGTCCTCATCCAACCCTTTCCTTGCACCCCCAGATCGTTGTCTTCGACCAGGAGAACTTCCAGGGCAGGCAGATGGAGTTCACTGCCGAGTGCCTGAACCTGGCTGACCGTGGCTTCGACCGGGTGCGCAGTGTCATTGTCACCTCTGGACCGTAAGTGACACCAGCCACGGAGGGGGCCGTGTCCCTGGGGGTGTYCCTGGYGGGTGGGGACACAGTGTGACRTGCAGGGGCATTTCCCTGCCGCCTGGGCAGAGCGCAGCGGGGCCAGCACAGGAGCAGGGCGGGCATCCCGGATCTCCTTCGAGGAGGATGGGAGGGCCAAGATGGGTGGGAAGGATGCCAGGGCCACATGCAAAGCAAAGGGCATCAGAGGCAAAGCCAAGGGCTGAGGAAAAGTGTCCATCATTTCAGCCACCTGGAGCTGTCCGTGGAATACAAGGGACCTGCAGATTTTAGAGGAGTCAAGGTGAAATGAGGTGGCATCCTTGGACCAGGCTGGAGCAGGCAGGGACGGGCAGGGACAAGAACATTCCTGCACCCAGGCAGCTGAGCAGCAACAAGGGGGGCTGGGCAGGTCTCAAAGCCGTGGGAACAGTTGACACAGGCAGGGACAAAAACGATCCCCAAAGCAGATAACCGAGCAGACAGATGATCTCCATGTTTGAAAGAGCATCCCACCGTGCCGTGCCTGGCTGSAAACAGCGTGGCCAGGAATGCAGGGGGGCTGGTAATGCTGTGGGGGGGATGCACAGGACATGGCTCGTCCTGACAGCATCCCTGAGGGACCTGGAGGGTGACCTGGAATGACACCACRCAGCACTGCTGACTTTTTTATAAGGAATCCAGAATATCCAACTCTTCTTGAAGCAAATGGGGGATGGAGCAGCCTGGAAGGAGCYCAGATATTATACCAGGGAAGCTGCRCTAGGCATAGAAAGGGTGAAAYAYRGAGRRCAGAGAACCTGGATGTCATTGGGGTCCTTAGAAGCTTCTTGGGCCTCTGCACCTAAAAATGTGCTTAGGGAAAGATGAAAGCAAAACAAGCTTTAGCAGTCAGCTTGAGGCTGYRCAGCCTGGGGTACCTGARCACATCTCCTGCCAGTAGGAAAACCACTGCTGGCATCTGCAGGGAAAACTGTTTTGCAGGGAAAGGGGAAACAGCAAATGCAGGACTGCTGTGGTGCCGGGGGCTTCTGAGGCCCCACACCCATGACATTCCCAGCACGGCAGCACCTCGTGGCTCTGCTAAAGAGGTGACATTGCAGCTGAGTGAGGCCCATKCCCAGCAGTGGGACAGGTGCCAGCGCTGGCTGGCGCTGGAGCAGTGAAGCGTGCAGGCGTGCCAGGATTGCACAGCCCAGGCAGGAGGGACAACAGAGTCCTGAGCTGACTCTGCAGGGTCACCAGCTGTGCAGGGGTCCTGCTGCTCCCCAGCTGAGGAAGAGGAGCGCTGTGAGTGCTGGTGCCTGCTGCCAGTCTGGGCACACACACCAGTGAGCTTCCAGCTGGGAGCCCATGGCTGGCTCTGCAATGGCCACAGTGTCTGGGCTGGGAGAAAGATGGGAGCAGCATGGTGGGGCCACATTTTGGAGACCCCTCCACTGTCCTGCAAGCTGGCTGAGCAGGAATGGAACTGCTGGGTGGCATCTGACCYGCTCTTTGTCCAACTCTCTCCCCAGCTGGGTGGCCTACGAGCAGGCCAACATGCGTGGGGAGATGTTCATCCTGGAGAAGGGCGAGTACCCTCGCTGGGACACCTGGTCCAGCAGCTACCGGAGCGACTGCTTCATGTCCATGCGTCCCATCAAAATGGTGAGTGCTCAGGAGCAGAGAGCCCCAGGGCTCTGCCTGGCCGTGCTGCTTGATTCCTCACTGCAGCAAAGCTCCAGGGCTTCAGCTGCACTGCCCAGCCTCTTCCCTCTGTCTTTCCCCAGGAGGCTGAGGACCACAAAATCTCCCTCTACGAGTCTGCTGACTTCAAGGGCAACAAGATGGAAATCCAGGAGGACGACGTGCCCAGCCTCTGGGCTTATGGCTTCTGCGACCGTGTGGGCAGCGTGCAGGTGCCCAGTGGAACGTAAGCTGGGCTGCAGAAGCAGCTGCCTCGTGCCAGGCTCCCTGTCCTCCCCTACTGGCTGCCGTGGGCTCTCAGGCAGACAGAAAGCGCTGCATGGCTGATTTTGGTGGCATGTCTGATTTTGGTGGCATGGCTGTTTCTGGTGGTGTGGCTGTTTCTGGCGGTGTGGCTATTTCTGGCGGTGTGGCTGTTTTGGGTGGTGTGGGTTCCTGGTGGCATGGCCCGTCCCCCAGAGGTTGGTGCCCAGTGCAGGGAAGCCCCACCAGCCCCCTGAGAGCACGCCAGCCGTGTGGCTGCTGCCTGGAGCGGCCGACCTCGCTCAGGCGCCCTCGTGTTTGCTCTCCCTGCAGTTGGGTCGGGTACCAGTACCCTGGCTACAGAGGCTACCAGTACCTCTTTGAGACCGGAGACTTCCGACACTGGAACGAGTGGTCTGCCTTCCAGCCGCAGATCCAGTCCATCCGCCGCATCCGGGACATGCAGTGGGACCAGAAGGGCACCTTTGTCACCCCCGACGCGCCCTCCGACTGAGCGTGCCGCCTGCTAGCTACCGAGTCCCGGGCCCCGTGGGGCACCCCCGCCTCCCCTCGCGCTCGCCTGCCCAGCACTTTCCTTGTACATTGCACATTCCCTGGATGTACTCTACCTTGTGAGGCAAATTAAAAAAAAACCAGAAGATTAGAACCGCTCGGGGGTCGGTGGTGCATGAACGCGGCTSGGGGTGTGCCAGCCTTGCGCTGGAGGTGGGTGGGATGTGGTGGAGGGGGGGTGGTTTTGCCATGGAGTTGGTCTCATGCAGGAACATCCCGTGCTGGGGCTGGGACACAGGAGACCCTGGGTGTGGGAGAAGGGGGTGGAAGAGGCCCTGCAGCCCGACCCCACCAGCCCCCGAGGGGAGCCTCTCAGTTGCGGGGCTCAGGGTGCCCCGGGAGCGGCGGGATCAGGGCGGGCTCCTGGCTCTGTCCGCGCCTAAGGGATCGGCTGGGCTGCGAGGGGTCCTGGGTCCTACCGGTGGGATCTGGGCACTAATGAACAGCCGAAATTGCAGTCAATCAAAGATCAATTCACTTTCAAGGAGGGTTTTTTCCCCTTCGGATGCTGTCCCTCCTCACCGGGCACTTCTTCGCGGCCTCATCCCCCCTTCCCATCCCGTCGCCTCCCGGTGGGGCACACCTCGGGGTGGCATTTCCCTGCGCTCCCACGCCGCTAATTAGCGATTAATTACAGCGATAGCAGTGACGGCAGCGCTGCACACAGGCGGCACCGGGAGCGGGGCGGGGACCGGGGATAACGGTGAGGCCGCGCGGTGCGGCGGCGCTGCTGGCAACCGGCGGGGACGGCTGCGCGGCCACGGCCGGTACCGGCACGGCCAACGGGCTGTGACACGGGCTGTGACACGGGCTGTGACACGGGCTGTGACACGGGCTGGGGCTCGGTGCCGGGTTCGGTGCCGGGCTCGGTTCCCGGCTCGGTTCGCCCCCGGTGCCGCCCGGTGCCCGGCGCGCGCGGCGCACGCGCGGAGCGGCGGGCGGGGGATCCCGGCCCCTCGTGCGCGTGACGTCGCCGCGTCTCGCGCCGCTCCGGGCCGGCGGCGGCCCCGGTGAGTGCGGGGGGCACCGGGCAGGGGAGGGGGAAGCGGCCCGGCCCGGCCCGGCCCCGGTACCGCCCGTGCCACTGCCGTTTGTCCCCCCCAAGCCGAGCAGGCCGGCAGGTGACAGCGGCCGGGCGGTGCCTGGTACCGGCTCGGGGCTCGGTGGGCGGCGCGGGCGAAGCGAACGGGGCGCGGAGCGGCGGGGGATGCTCGGTGCGCAGTGCGGAGGGGGGGGCGGTGCTCGGTGCCTGGGACGCCGGGCGGTGATGCGTGATCGGAAGGGTGCAGGGTGTTCGGTGCCGGGGACACAGAGCGGCGCTGGGTTTGCGGTGCTGCGGACACAGAGCGGTCCTCGGTGCTGGGGACACAGAGCGGTCCTCGGTGCTGGGGAYACAGAGYGGTCCTSGGTGCTGGGTGTGCGGTGCAGAGTGCTCAGAGCGGTGCTRGGTGCTCAGTRCAGGATGCTCGGTGCAGGGTGTTCWGSGCAGGATGCTCRGTGCTGGGCTCACGAGTGGTGCTTAGAGCAGGATGCTCAGTGCTGGGCTCACGAGTGGTGCTGGGTGCGGGGTGTTCAGGGCAGGATGCTCAGTGCTCAGTTCTCAAATGGTGCTGGGTGTTCAGTGCTCAGTTCTCAAGTGGTGCTGGTGCAGGGTGTTCAGTGCTGGGTTCAGAAATGGTGCTGGGTGTTCAGTGCTGGGTTCACGAGCGGTGCTGGGTACTCAGTGCAGTGCAGGGTGTGCTGAGATGGCCAATGAGAGGGTGCTCATTCCACAGAACACAGTGCAGGTGGGACAAGGTGCTCAGCACAGGGTCCTCCTCATACTTTTGTCCTGCCATTCTGCTGTTTGGCACCACACAGTCCCCTCTCCCTGTTCCCATGGCACCCCTCTGGCAGCCCAGTACCAAGCTGTGCCCCCACAACCTGAGCACTGCCACACACAGTCACCCAAGGGCTGTCCATCTGTCCAGGTGTCCAGAGTTCAGCCAGGGTTGGAACTGCCCTCCCATACCGGGATGAGCGTGGTGGCCTGGGCAGGTGGGTGCCCAGTGAGAGGCTGTGCCTGCAGGTGTCAGGCAGCATCAGCCTCTGCTGAGGCTGAAGAGGTGTTGGCAGCGCCGAGGTCGGGGTGGCTGTGGGATGTGGGTTCCCCCTTGCCAGGGGATTCACACGGGCTTCTGAGCAGCTGCGTTGGCACCTTGCAGCCCACCCTAGCTACTCAGCTGTGCGTGACAGGGATGGGATGTGACCTCCCTGCTTTGTCCAGCCCAAGTTCCTTCGGACTCGTGGCTGGAGTTGCTGGCACYGGGGCCGGCAGCGTGAGCTGGGCTGCCCTCCTCTGCAGGCAGGGGATGGTTTGCATCACAGAGGCCTTTGCTCTGTCCCTCGCTGTGTTTGTTTGCATGCTCTGGCTCTGTCCAAAAATCATCTCACAGCTTGAAACCCCTTCAGACGCCTCCCTCTGCCAGGCCCCGCCAGCTGCTTGGACTCGGTTTCGGGAGGCGAGCCCCCCCCTCAGCACAGCCCTACTGCTCCCTCCTGCTCTGGTGAGTGGGGAGATCCCAATGACTGGTGCTAACAGGTTTCCAGTGTGTTTTGTGGGAATGCTTTAGGGTGCTCGTGGGGAGCTGTCAAGTGCCAGCGCGGGCGCCTGCGAGCGGGGTKTGCCATCGCGTGCCGGTGGCAGCTGGTGGCCCGAGGCTGCTGCGTGTGGCGCCGCAGGAGCAGCTGTGCTGCAGAGCCCAAAGGGAGCCCAAAGGGTCTGTRCAGAGTCACACGAGAGAGGCAGCCTGGAATTTGGGAGACAGCAGCTGAACTGAGCGCTGTGCGGGTCCTCCCCAGCATCGCCCACAGCAGCTGGCATTGGGGGGCTTCACTGCGGGGGGATGGGGCGGGCTGGGGTCTCTGCAGGGCAGTGGTGGGCTCACCAGCACGGCCAAGCTCGTGCCACTGCCRTCCTCCGCCTGTAGGTTTTACAAACTGTATTAGTAATTCCTGTCGCTATTTTAAGGAGATTTTTTTTCCAAAGGCAGTTTGCACTACGGGTACGCTGAGCCTTCGGGGATGTGTGGGATGGCAGGAGCGCTGCTAAAACGCGGGGACTGTCAAGAAGATTTTCRGAGAGAGAAAACAAACCCCCAGCAGGTGGTTTTATTTGGCACCGYACAGATGTGCCTTGTGATGGATTTGTGATGCCTTGAGGAGCCGCAGCCTCATGCYTCAGACGAGCACATTTCCTTCCAGATTCCACAGGCACACAGAASCCGGGAGAAGCTTGCCCTGGTGTCGGCTGCCTGCTTCGGTTCRCTCTGTTTTCCAAGCCTTTAGTGCCCTGTCTGCCTCCAGAATTCCTGCAGGAATTCTCTCAAAGATTTCGTCTCTCAAGGCGAACAATGCCCTTGTTTTCCCCGTTTTTGTCCCCAGTGCTGTGGTGCCTCACGGTGTGGGTGCAAGGCAGGAGGGTGGCCGGTGCTGGCCCTGCCGCAGGAGCCCCTTGTCCCCTCCCAGGGACAGCAAACAAGAGCAGCARCGGGGGTTGCTCAACGCTCGGAAGTGAAGCAAGCGGCCGCTTCCCACCGCACATTCCCAGGCAGTGACCCCAGAGCGGGGCTCCGAAAGGGCCGAAGCATCCAGGTGCTTCTCCACGGAGGAATGGCCACGGGCACGTTGGCTCTGCAGCTGCAGGCTGCCGTGCTAGGGCAGGGGAAGCTTTTCCTGCTCGGTGCTGGGGAGGGATCCTGCGGTGTGAGTGGCTTTGCTGGCAGCGGCTGAGCTGCAAGGGGGGGGTGCCAGGGCAGCTGTGCTCACAGCTGGATGCGGGCCAGCCCGGCCGGGTGGCACTCAGGGCACRGGCCTCGGTGGCCCAGCGTTTGCAGAGGCGAGTGGCAGCAGAGGAGGAGCAGGGCTCGCAGCTGGGCTGTGCAGACAGGAAGGCGCTCGGACGTGCCGTGCACSGTGGTTTGGCTGACGAGGCGGCAGCGGCGGCGCAGGCTCGGAAGGACCCGGTTCCGTTTCTYCCACCGGTGGTTTCACAAGGGCTTTCTCCCCTGCCAGGGCTTGGGGGGTGCTCATTGGGGCTGGGAGCGGGGGGATGCAAACTCACGCATTGTTGAAGCGGGTGCTGGTGCTTCCCAAAGTTTCTGGCTTTGTGGAGATGCCAAATGCTTKCTGTTATGGCATCCGTTGTGCCGAGCGTGGCTGGGCATTGCTGGCGATCCCGGGGCTGGTCTGTGCTTCAGACTGTGTTCCTGAGGGAGCTGCAGGAAACAGGATAAGAACGAGCAGAAGAGCTGAGGAAGATGGGGAGGTGCAGCAGTGTCCCCTTTGCCTTCCCTGCCTGCAGAGTGAGCAGTGGCACCTCGGTCCTTGCTGCCCTGCCYTGCCCTCAGGCAGTGCCTCCAGGGCTGCTGCTGCTGCTGCTGCACGGGGAAATAAAACACTTTGATTGTGTTTCTTAAGCAAATTTGAGGTTTTGGRGTTTGTCTTGCAGAAACAACTTTTTATTTGCAGATCCCGATCTTTGTGCGTGCAAGAATGGAGCTTGTTGAGACTTAGGGTTTGGCGTGTGGATTGGGAAAATATTTTTTGAAGATACTTAGTGTTTTTTCTAGCAGTTCCTCTGACTTCTCTTTCTCCCTCTTGTATGGCAGGCTCTGACCACCCACATTCCTGCAGGGAGTGTTTGTGCGGTTTTGTGAGGGAAGAGCTGTGTTTGCATCAGGCGTGGTGAGTGAACAGGGGGGCTGCAACCCCTGGCTCCCCTTGCCCGGTRCCCCTCTCCCATGGGGATCCCCAGGACATCCCCTGGATGAGGGGTGAGAGGTGGAGGGACCTGCTCAGAGGTATGGAGAGTAATCATAGCATTGCCACAGGATCATGGAATGGTTTGGGTTGGAAGGGATCTTAAAGATCTTCTAGTTCCACTCTCCTTCCATGGGCAGGGACACCTTCCACTAGACCAGGTTGCTCAGACCTCCACCCAGCCTGGCCATGGACACTTGCAGGGATGAGGCAGCCACAGCTTCCCTGGGCAGGAGGAGCTGGGGGAGAGCTCAGTGCTTTCCCCGACCCCATCCTCCAGCAGGACAGTGGAGTCACTGGTCARGGCACAAGGGGAGCCAACGTGGGAGTGTCACTGTCAGTGGCACCTGTGCTGGCTTTGCCGTTGTCCCCCTGAGGCAGCAGCTGCAGATTAATTAAGGAAGGGTGAAGCTCTGTGGGTTAATTAAAAGTCAGGAGCTCCYTCTGAAGTGCAGAGCTCGTGTCCCATTTCACCACAAGTGTGTCTGACGTGCTGGGGCCTTGCTGYRGYGYGGTGCCAGGTGCTGGGGAGTGGGTRGGTGCCTCCATCCCTGTGTCCTGCCAGCAGCTTTCCCCTTTTTCCACAATTAATCTGCCCCTCTGAGCTGAAGGCCRTGTCCCTGTGAGCTTGGCAGGGTGAATGCTGATGTTTCCATCTCTGGAAGATAAAGTGCAGTCGCTGTGCTTGGAACGAGGGATGGGTGGAGGGGACTTACTGTAAACTGGTGGGATTTTTATTGTTTGAGGAACACTGTTCCATTGAGCAGGATAATAAAATGTTTTGCTAATCGTAGCGGCCTTGAGGCGATAAASCAGCAGTCTGTTTGTGCTGTGAAGTGTCTGTGGATTCTCTGCTGATGTGATTTAGAGCCTGCTGCAGCTGGCTGGCACACAGTGCCCGTATCCCCGGCTGGGCTCTCTGGGATACAGGGCAGGGATGCAGGGCAGGGATGGGTGGTGTGGCTCAGGGCTCTCACCTTGCTTTTCTGAGCCAGAAAGTGCTTGTATTTGGCACACACGGTCTTAATCCTCAGGGCAGGATTCTGCAGAACCAGCGGGTTCTGCTGGTTTATTTTTGAGGTCCTCAGCAGTGAGAGTAAATTCCCCTTTGCCCCCTGAGCCTGTTGGGTGCTAAGATGCAGCTGCAGCAGCCTCTGTGTGGTTTGGGTGCTGAGGTGGCTGCATGAACACTCATCCCTCAACTCYTCTGACTGTTAGTTTTCCCTGGGATGATGGCGGCGGTGCAAGTGTAAACCACAGGGCTGTCAGTGCTGTTTGGGSATTTTCCAAGGGACACAGAGCTCCAGAGTGCTCCAGACCACAGGTGTTTTTGCTAGGATTGGTTGTACTTTCACTGGAATTGGCCTCTGTTCCAATGGATGCCCTAGGTTCATGACCTGCAGTGCAGCTTCAGTTTTGGTCACCAGACCCATCCTGCTCTCAGTGGTGCCGCTCTCACCACATGGTGGCTGACAGCAGCTCCTTTTCTGTCGTGTGGGTTTTATTTTTGAGCGCAGCAGCTTCATTTTCATATTTTCCCTCCGAGCCTCAGGGCCATGGCTCACTTGCAGCAGAGGTATGTGCAGAGTATGTCCCACCCCTGGGMTGGGTGGGTTGGACCCTGTTCCTGCTCTCCCGTGGGATTGATCCCGSTCTGTGCAGTGCTGGGGTGGAGGAGCATGAGCTGGGGGTTGTGCAACAGCGCTGACGCTGCACTCGGTGACCACAGCCACCCCCGTGGTGCCTCTGTGGGCTCCTGGTGGAGATTGGGGCTGGCCCCRTGCTCCATGCTCGCTGCATTCCAGTCCTGCTGAGAGAGATACTTGGGGAATGTTTGGAAATGTGCCGTACAAGTTGCTCTCAGGAGCATCTGGAGGAGCAGAGCTGCCATCAGCAGTGCCAGCCTTGGACTGAGCTCAGGTTAGGGTGAAGCAGCGGCCCTCAGGCAAGCTGTGTTTATTTTTGTAAATGAACTGGAGACTATCAATTCAGTAATTAAATATTGCTGATTTGTAAAGATGTGAGTTGGATAYGTTGGGGCTTTTCTTGCTGACCACAGTTTCTGCTGCTGTTCCGCCACAAGGGTGCCTGCAGATCCTCACCCTTTTATTARGCACCAACAAATTGAGCTCAAATTTTCCGGGCCACACCTACGTCTTTTGGGGAGGCTGCACTTTATGACAATCATTTCTGAGAATGGTTTGAAGAAAAAATGCAGCTTTTGATCCTGTGGGGCTTTTTGTAGAAACTGGTTTTGTGGTTGTTTGTAACTCCAACAAATGGTGTTTCCTCGCTGCTGAGGGTGCTGTGCTGGCACAGGGGCTGCCCTGGGGGTGGTTTTTACCCGTTCCCAGTGCAGGTGCTAAGGTCAGGGGTTTCACTCAGGGGTTTTGGTCGGAGCTGTTGTTGGAGCCCAGCTGGTGGYGACGCCCTGCACAGCATCAGGAAGGAAGTCACAGAGAAGCGTGTGTCCGTGTATCTGTCCGTGTGTCTGTGCTGGAGCCATTTCCGGAGCGGGGTGAGTCAGGTGGGCTGTTAAACCACCCCTGTGCCTGCACTTCAGCCCTTGTGGCTTGACCCAGGGATGCAGCTGCTGCTCTGTGGAGCTGCAGCCTGGTCAGGAGCTGGAATCCTGCAGTCCATGGAGGCCAGGCTGAGCAGGAAGCCTCGCAGGGAAGCGCCTGCACTGCAGATAAGCCCTTGCAGAGTTCATGCTGGGTGGAGTTTCCCTCTGGTTTCTCCTCWGTGCTGAGGCAGAGGGGCTGGTGACACTCGATGGCAGGAGAGGAGACTGGAGTGGCTGGAATAGTCATTAGTGTAATGACTGGAATTGTTCTCAGGAACATCCTGCTGTTCAGCCAGGGGCAGCTGCTGACTGGGAATGTCCCAGCAGCGGTGACCCCATGATGGTCCCATGTCGTGATCCTGGGAGCAGAGTGACATCCTGTGATCCTGCTGGGACCTGGCCCCTCCGGGTGCTCTGCTGCAGCTCCGGGTCCCAGACTGTCCCCAGGATGTGTTTGCAGGACAGCTTTGGCCAAGGCTGTTTGGCTCCTTGGCATGGAGTAGTCCTTGTGGGTGCATGTGCTGTGTCCTTGAGGGAAGCACAGTGTCCAGGGGTTTGGTTCCCAACCTGGAGGGATTTCCATGCTGTAAGTGGCTGGTATTTGGCAGGTGGTGAGGCTGGAGAGAGTTTTGTTCCTTGGGCTGGAGCCAAGAGGTCCTGCCAGGCCTGCAGGTCCTCTGGGCTCTGTCTCCTTTCACTGTCACTGATCTGGGAGCTCTGCTCATAGTCTGACTGGTGCCTGATCTCAGCATYTGCAGCAGGCRACTCTGGAGCTGCTTCCTCTGATCAAAGCTGTTGTGCTGCTCGGTGTGTGCTGGAGTTGTGCCCAGTTGGATTGTCATCCCCTGGGCTTTGAACATCCCGGCTGCTCGGGTCCCCCTCAGGCCTCTCCCTTCCAGGAGGCTGCATTTCCTCAAACAGCAGCTGCCCTGCTGCTTTCCCTCTGTGTGTCCTGSCTTGGCTGTGCTCTGTGAGCAGTGCTGGTGTCCCAGGGCGGGTGTGCCAGGTCCTSACCATGAGCTGAGACCACCAGCCCTGCCAGGAACACCCCTCCCTGGGGCTCAGAGGAGGCTGTGGGCAGGAGGGGAAGGTGCTGAGGAGGAGAGCAGATGCAYGTGCTAAATAAATAAACAAATCAACTTTGGCTTCTCTTCCCCACCAGGTGTTTCAGTGGCCGTGGGCTCAGTATGAAGCTCAACTAGCAGCACAATGACTGTACAGGGGAAAGGTAAGAGCAAACATGGATGTGTGGTTCCCCTGGGATGCTGGGTGGCTGCCACACATCTGTCTGATGATGTTACACATCTGTCCACACCACCACYGGTGCCCCGTTCATCCTGTGTTGCTTTCACAAGCTGGCAGGGCACAGTGTCAGCTTTGTTCATGGTCAAGTCCAATCAGCATGGGAATAAGGGATGATTTGCTGCCTGTAGGACCTCTTGTCACTCTGCTGTCACTTCCCTATCCTTCCCCAYGCTCTGGGTGCCAGCCTTGCCCTGATGCTGGCCAGGGACAGAGCTCCTGGCCCTGGGCCACATCCCTGTCCTGCTGTGTCCAAGCTGCATTCAAGGACTTCAGCCCTGGATTACTGCTGGCACTTTGATTTCTGCTGCCATGTCACCATTCCCTGCCACCATGTGCCAGAGTAGCCTTTGAGAGCTCCCTAATTCCTGCTTGTGGGAAGCTCTCAGAGCCAGCTTGGGCATCTGAAAGGGTGTTGTCTCTGCAAGGGCTGTCTCTGCTCAGACAGCCCTGCACCTAATTACACCATGATTCCAGCACAGTGTCTGCTGGGGAGGAAATGACCCATCCTTCTTCCCTCACAGACTAATGAGACCCATAAATTTTAGGGAATTCTCAGTGGAGGATTGCACAAAAGAGCTGAGAACCCGCTGRGCCGTTTGCGGTTGCCCCCGGCCCRCGGCCAGGCACGCTCTGGATGTTGTTCAGCCCTCCCAGCACATTGGGGTGATCCCAGGCTGATCCCAGCAGAGAGGTTTGTCCCATTCCAGCCCTCCCGGGGCCAGGGGCTGCCGTGCAGGGGCAGAGCCAAGCTCCAGAGCTCAGCAGTGGGGAGAAGCCATGCCCCTGTGGGCACCTCCCTTTCCCACTCCCCACACAAAGTGGGAGCTTCCCCACACTGGTGGYGTTGGGTGGGAGCAGTGGGGGCTGTGTCCCTGCCTGCTCACAGAATCCCCAGGGACTCACAGAGTCCCAGGATCATTCAKGTTGGAAAAGCCCTTCCAGACCACTGAATCCATCCTGTGCCCAGTCCCCACCTTGTCACAGCTCAGAGTGCCRCATCCAGGCATTCCATGGACACCTCCAGRGATGACGACTCCAAAYYTCCCTGGRAAGCCCCTTCCAAAGCCCGACCACTCTTTTCCATGAGGAAATTCCTCCTGATGTCCRACCTGAACCTCCCCTGRCRCAGCTGGCAGCCCCAGCTGCCCTCCCATCACACACAATATGAGAGTCCCTTTGTTCCCTCCGCAGCTCAGCTGGAGCTGCTGGAGCATCTCGGTGGGAACTGCTCCCTGTCAGCTGGTTCTCCTGGAGAACAGAGCACTTCTGTGCTCCAGCCTCCTTTCACGATGCAGCCTTTGCTGCTAATTAGCCTGTCTTGGTCTGCATAGCCTTAATTATTCYAGTTGGCCCTAAATCCTGCCTGCTCCTCTGCCATCCTTTGAAATGGGTCTTGTGGCATTTGCAATTATTTTGGGGTGAGCATTTGAATGTATTTACATGACTGAAACAGATGAAGAGAGCAGGAAGGAGCAGCACTTGTCTTGTTAATGGCTCTGACTCTGCTTGGTGCCGAGAAAATGCCAGAGCTGTTGAGTGTCCCTCTGATCCACATCCCAACAAATCCACCCACTTTATCTCATACCTGGGGATGCAGTTGAGGCTGTTTAGCTCTGGTATGTTACCATGCAGCTGGTCAGGGTGAACCAGGGAGTAAAGAGCCACAAAAATACTTCTGGTGGTGATGTTGCTGTGCTGCCGGGTTGGGGAAGGGCACCCCTGGGCTGGCAGAGAGGCGCTGCCTGGGCAGGAGTGGATTAAAGCTGATGGGTGGATGGCAGCAGTCCAGGATGGTGGAGAGGGATGTCAGGAACTGGAATGGGGGAGCGGAGCAAGTTCCTGAATGCCTGGCAGGAAGGGCAGGAGCAGGGAAGCTGCCCAGCTCCAGGCTCTCTCCTGCCTGCTCCCTGCTCCGCATGGGCTGCTGCACAATGTGTTCCTTCGTGGAGGGGAGAAAACGCTTTTCTGGAGCAGCTCTTTGGCCTGTCAGCAAAACAGAATCCATGGACGGCCCGTTCTTTCCACTCCATTCAGCTCCTGCCCCAGCCTCATAATCACAAAGAACTGGAAATCCCGGGGTGAGCCCAGGGGAGGATTGCAAAACCCGCACTCGCAACTGGGGCGGCCGGGGGGGAGGGGGCGGGAAGCGGTGCCAGCATTCCCGGGAGTTCCTCCGGGCACGCAGCTGAGCTGGGCACTCACAGAGGCTGCAGCCTTCCTGCTGGATGTCCTGCCGAGCCGTGGAAAGCCCCAAAAAGTCTCGGTGCCAGATGAAGTTTCACGGATTTCTCCGTCAGGTCAGTTCCCGAGGCAGGGCAGGGTGGTGAACGCTGCGTGTGGCTGTTCACTCTCAGCTGGTTGAATTTCTCAGTGTTTCATTCTAACGGTTTCTCCTGGCTCAGRCTCTTAAGGCTGGCATGAGAGGCTTTTGTTTTTCTCTTATTTCAGCTTCCCCCTCCCCTGTGACCGCAGGGCTAAAATAAACAAAATGTAGGGAGGATGCAGGTGGCTGAGAGGTGAGCAGTGCTGGAGTGCTGRCTTGGGTTTGGGAGGAATAACCTCACTGAGGGTCTGGGCTTCAGCTGGGACTGAACAGGCTCTCTGTAAAGAATTTGTTTGAAGGAGTTCCTGAGTATACAGGGCCAGTCCTCTCCAAAACGTTCCTGGAGCTTTKCTCCAGCCGTAAACCTGTGTTTCTGGGAGCACAAACAGCGCAGAAATTCTCTCTTTGGGTGTGCACTGAGGCAGACTCTAATTACCTGCTGGGTGTAAGGCACCAAGCCTGGGAGGTGCTGATAAGCGAAGGAGGTGATGAAATCCAGGGATGGTGTCAGCATCCCATGGGGAGCAGRGCCGGCCCCGCTGCTCTGACAGTGCTGTTTTCCCTTGCAGATGCCCGTGGGGTTGGACACTCGGTAGCAGAGAGCTGAAGCCCCCCAAGCCTGTGCCCAGGAGAAGCAGGATGCGGGTCACCACGCGCAGGGTGCTGCTGCTGGTGGGCTCGGTGGCGGCGCTGATGGTGACCCTGCACCTCGGGCAGCAGGTCCTGGAGTGCCAGCAGGTCCTGAGCGAGAGGAGGCACAGGCTGATGAGGCCCGAGAGCGAGGAGCTGGTGATGGTGGACGCCAACCACGTGGAGTACCGCTACAGCAAGGACATGCCCCTCATCTTCATCGGCGGCGTGCCCCGCAGCGGCACCACGCTGATGAGGGCCATGCTGGACGCCCACCCCGAGGTGCGCTGCGGSGAGGAGACGCGCATCATCCCCCGCGTGCTGGCCATGCGCCAGGCCTGGTCCAAGTCCGGCCGCGAGAAGATGCGCCTGGACGAGGCGGGGGTGACGGACGCGGTGCTGGACGCGGCCATGCAGGCCTTCATCCTGGAGGTGATCGCCAAGCACGGCGAGCCCGCCAGGTACCTGTGCAACAAGGACCCCTTCACGCTCAAGTCCTCCGTGTACCTGTCGCGGCTGTTCCCCAACTCCAAGTTCCTGCTGATGGTGCGGGACGGGCGCGCCTCGGTGCACTCCATGATCACGCGCAAGGTSACCATCGCCGGCTTCGACCTCAACAGCTACCGGGACTGCCTGACCAAGTGGAACAAGGCCATCGAGGTGATGTATTCCCAGTGCCTGGAGATCGGCCGCGCCCGCTGCCTGCCCGTCTACTACGAGCAGCTGGTGCTGCACCCCGAGCAGTCCATGCACAACATCATGAGGTTCCTGGACATCTCCTGGAGCGACACGGTGCTGCACCACGAGGAGCTGATCGGGAAGCCCGGCGGGGTGTCCCTCTCCAAGTGAGTCTCGGCTCCTTCCTCGGCTTTTCRAGGAGTGTTTTCGTTACACAAAGCAGGTTAAAGCTGTGGCTGGGGTTTGTGTGTGATTTTGGGGGAGGGAGGAGTGAAAGCACATTGCACTGCGGTGGGGTTTGTGTTCCTGAGTGAGAGGTGGCTTTAATGCTCCCAATCTGTTGTACTCCACAGAACAGCTTGTCAAGCAAGGATTTCAGGAGCAGGTGACTGYTTAATCTCTCTTGACACTGCAGAAATTATTTCAGTCTCTAATTTGCAAAGAGCTGCTCGCTCCGGAACGTGAGCTCTTTAATGCCTCTTTCTCCACCCGTCCTCAGATGCCTCCTCGGTGTGATTAGTTGTGCAGCTAATGATGATGAGCTGCAGTTCTTGCCAGGTCTGGGGCYGGTATTGCAGAATAAAAGCAATACCTGCTCAGTGGAGGCACACCCAGCACTCCCTCCTGGCCTCTCCATGTGTGTGGGGGGCGTTTACCTTCTCCCACTTTCTTTTCCTTTTTTAGTGCTGTTTCTTTTCTAAATGGAAGCTTAAGTCAGGCTTAGAAAATTTTAATCAGCTGTGTAAGGGAATTACCCAAGTCTCCATATCAGTTGCTGGTGCCCCAGTGTTGGGGGCACAGGAGTCACAGGGGATGAGCAGCTGCTCCAGTTTTCCGGGATGCCCTGGGAATGCAGCTGGCTCTGCTTCCCTGTTTGCTCAGRGTTAATTGGTCCAGGTTGCTTAGATCAGGTTTTGCATATTCATAGGGGTCACCGGGTGTATCTGTGCTACAGCCCCCACATCTTCGTTTTTTTCCTCTGATAAGCAGAGGTGTCCTGGTGAAACCCCCTGTCCCAGGCAGGATGGAAAAGAGGAAGCAGCCTCAAGTTGTGCCAGAGGAGGTTTAGGTTGGATAAAAAGGAGAATTCCTTCCCTGAAAGGATAGTTAAGCACTGGAACAGAACAGTGGTAGAGTCACCATCCCTGAAGGAATTTAAAAGCTGTGTGGATATGGCTGGGGACATGGTGGCTTTAGCAGTGCTAGGGGAATGGTTGGACTCACTGGTCTTAGAGGGCTTTTCCAACCCTAATGATKCCATGATTCTGAACAGGAGAACCCAGSCTCTGGGGCTGTGGAACCCCTTGCCAGTGTCTGCTTCCCCAGAGCAGGGCTGTGAGGGACAGAAGCTGTGGCTACCCCATCCAAGGAAGTGCCCAAAGCCAGGTGGGACAGGACTTGGAGCAACCTGGGATAGTGGGAGGTGTCTGTGCCTTGTGGCAGGRAGTGGGATTGGGATGGGATTTAAGGTCCCATCCTGTGATTCTCTGTGGAGGTGGCAGCGAGTTGTCTGTGAGCCCAGCACGTGTGCAAAATCCAACCCATTGTGCCTCGTTTTTTTCCTCTTTCTTTTCCCCAGGATAGAAAGGTCAACAGACCAGGTGATCAAGCCGGTGAACATGGAGGCGTTATCCAAATGGATYGGGCACATCCCGGGGGATGTGCTGCAGGACATGGCCCACATCGCCCCCATGCTGGCCAGGCTGGGCTACGACCCCTACGCCAACCCCCCCAACTACGGCCACCCCGACCCCCTGGTGGTCAACAACACGCACAGAGTGAGTGCCACTGCCGTGGGGGGCACGGGCCAGGGGCTCACTGAGCCCTCCAGAGCAAGGGGAGCTTCTGAACCGGGGTGGGGATAGAGCAGGGGGAAACAGACTCACACAGGGAGAACACAGAATCACAGAATTCTGGGATCATCCCAGTTGGCAAAGGCTTCCCAGAAGGATCGAGTCCCCACCTTGTCACCAGCCCAGAGCACTGAGTGCCACATCGAACATGTTCCTTGGACACCTACAGGGAGGGGGGCTTCCAAGGCCTGACCACCCCTTTCCATGAGGAAATTCCTGCTGATGGTCCAACCTGACCCTCCCCTGGCACAGTGTGATGCAGTTTGCTCTCCTCCTGTCCCTGTTCCATGGGAGCAGAGCTCGACCCTCCCTGGCTGTCCCCTCCTGGCAGGGAGTTGTGCAGAGCCACAAGGTSCCCCCTGAGCCTCCTTTTCCCCAAGCTGAGCCCCTTTCCCGGCTCCTTCAGCCACTCCTGGTGCTCCAGCCCCTTCCCCAGCTCTGTTCCTTTCCCTGGACATGCTCCAACCCCTTAGAGAGAGTGACCCAGAGCAGGACAGAGCACTGAAGGTGCAGCCATTTCCCTGGGAAAGCTGGCAATGGCTGACAGCAGTGACCCAGAGGTGTTTGCACTGCCCCAGGGGCTCACTCCAGGTTCTCTTTCCTACAGGTTTTAAAGGGGGATTATAAAACACCGGCCAATCTCAAAGGTCACCTGCAGGTAAGAGCCGGGCGTACCCTGAGGGTTTGGGACACACTGGGGTGCCTGGACCCTGCTCCCTTCCCTGGGGAATGCTGGCTCAGAGCTGACCCTTCTCTTTTGGGGCTCTTCCAGGTGACTCAGAACACGTCATCTTCTCACTAAGAAAATTAATGATTTCCAGGTAAGACCCTGTTTACCTAATTTTTGGGATTTGAGCAAATTCGCCTGCGTTGCTCCAGGCCTGAACACTTGGTTTGTGTGATTTCTGTGGGGTTCCAGGCACACTCATGGTACCAGGGATCCTTCACAGTCGCCTCAGATCTTACCACACAATGCTGCTGTGTTGGGACCATTTGTAAGGAATTCTTTTCCTGAGCTCTGGGAACAGGATTAAAGCTGCAAAATGAAACTCAGCCGCTTGGGAGGGTTATTGCAGCCCATCCCCGCAGGCAGCTGGGGCACATGGAATGTGTGGATGAGCTGAGCTGCTCCCCAGCTGCCTCCAAGGACGTGCCATGGACCTGAGGAAGGGGATAGAAAACAAAGGAAAACATGATGGAAAACAAAGCTGCTGCCTTGGGCTTCTGCTCCAGAGACAACTGTTGATGTGTTGGATGTTCCTCCTCCATGCTAAAGCATAAAATACCATTCTTAGTACTAAAACGAATCCTTTAAGAGCAAGTTTCTGTGTACAAGCAGATGGTTGGGCTAGAAAAAGATCAGAAGCACTGAGGGAAGATCAGGAATTGTGTGTCCCCTGTCCTGGGCTGAAAATTGGTTCCTTTCTGGCTGCTTTTTGTGTCACAGGGGCTTTAAACTCTCAGGCAGGCATTGTTGTGATAGTCTGAGGGGATCCTGCTCCTTAAGGGATCCTGCTCCCAAGGGGATCCTGTTTCTGAGAGGTTCCTGCTCCTTAAGGGATCCTGCTCCTGAGGGGATCCTGTTTCTGAGGAGATCCTGTCTCTGAGGGGATCCTGTCCCTGAGGGGTTCCTGCTCCCAAGAGAATCCTGCCCCTGAGGGTTTTCTGCTCCTGAGGGGATCCTATCCCTGAGGGTTTTGTGCTCCTGAAGGGATCCTGTCCCTGAGGGTTTTCTGCTCCTGAGAGGATCCTGTCCCTGAGGGTTTTCTGCTCCTGAGGAGATCCTGTTCCTCAGGGGATCCTGCTCCCGAGGGGATCCCGCCCTGAGGGAATCCTGCTCCTTAAGGAATCCTATTCCTGAGGGGACCCTGCCCCTGAGGTTCTGTGTTTTGTCTCTTCCAGAACGCTGCCAAAGGCCTATTGYCGCCCGAGAAGGAAGAGGGTGCAGCGGGCCCATGGAAATCGGTTCTCCAAGCATATTGCTTGCTCCTTACTGTTGCCAAATGACTGCGCTCCAGGAATGTATTTGCATTTATTTGCAAAGGCCAAAACGTGCTCCACGGCACGGGAACGTGCCCGGCCTCTCCCAGCGCTCCGTGGGGATSGCAGCTGTGGGAATCCGGACTCGGGGTGTCGGGGGGAAAGGGGGCCGTGAGGAGATTCCCTGTGCCGTGTCTGGAGGACTCCGTACATCGCGTTCGTGTCTCTGTGACCTGTTCCCCGTCCCCGGTGTGGGGAACAGCCTTCCCATCCCTGTTGTTCCGTCTCGCTGGGATCGGGAAGAGCCGCCCTGCTCCGGCTGTTCCCAATTCCCAGGGTCAGGAACGGCCCCCTGGCCCTGCAGAGCCTTTGTGGTGCGTGTGCCCTCCCCATCCCCTCCCCGACCCTGCAGAGGCTATTGCAGAGTTAATATATGCCCCCCCTCTACCCCCGGTGTCGAACACCATTAAAGTGTTGATTTGATATTTAATATTTTAATTATTAATCGCGCGGGCTCCGCCCCCTCTACCCCGCCRGGCCACAAGGCGGCGCTGCCGCAGCGGCCGCTCCGCTCCTGGCGACGATGGCCAAGGTGGGGCTTGCGCGGGGCCGGAAGCGGACCGGAAGTGAATGGGGCGCTTCCGGCTTGGCGGCACGGCCGGGGCCGTTYTTGGGGTCCCTGAGCGGGCCGGGGGTTCCGGGCCGGGGATTATTGAACGGGCCGGGCGTCCCGGCGGTGCCCGGGTCAGGAGTTCTTGAGCGGGCCGGGGATCCCTGTGCGGGCCGGGGGGGGGGTCCCGGCGGTGCCGCGATGTCGATGTCGCACCTGTACGGCACGGACGGAGACGATGGCGTGGAGATGGAGAGCTTCGAGGTGTCGGACTGGGACCTGCAGAACGAGTTCAACCCGCACCGCCAGCGSCACCGCCAGACCAAGGAGGAAGCGACCTACGGCGTGTGGGCCGAGCGMGACTCGGACGAGGAGCGGCCCAGCTTCGGCGGGAAGCGGTACGGCCGGGCTGGGACCCCCGGCCCGYTCGGGGACCCCRGGAGCTGCCCCGGCTGCGGAGCATCCCCGTTCCCGTCATCTTCYCCCYGTTCCCCGCATCTTCCCCCYGTTCCCCGCATCTTCCCCCCATTCCCTGGRCTTTTCCCGGCTGTGGACACCCACCCGATCAGCCCATCCCGGGCCGGGACCCYCTCAGYTSTAGAGATTTTCCCTGTGTTCGCTCCCTGCCGCGGGGAGGAGGATGGGGATTGCCTGGCAAAAGCRGGGTTAAACACCTCGACAGCGTTTAGTATGTCATTTTTGGGGGGTGTAAGGCACCAGGCTCCTGCAGGAATGTGTCCTGGAGCAGAATTCCCTCTCGTTTCGCAGCTCCAGGGATTACTCGGCCCCCGTGAACTTYGTCAGTGCCGGGCTGAGAAAGGGGGCAGCCGAGGAGTTCTCGGACGAGGACTCGGATGACAATGAGAAGCCTGTGAAGCAGGAGGAGATTCCCAAGGAGTTTGTGCCCAAGAAGTTAAAAACAGTGAGTYCTCCAGGAAATTTACTRTTCTTTGTTTTATATTTATGAAACTCAGGCTGTGGTGGAGGGCAGTGAAACTGTAATAGAGCACTAAAAAAAGGAGAAATAATTAAACCAGAGACCCAAATGTGTCATTAAGGGAAGCGTTTGCTCCTTTCTCATTTGAGCAATTTCAGGGATCTCCATAGGTCCTTCATGGATGCACAGGCAAGGTTCCAGTGAGCTGGAATCACTTCTGGGAAGAACTTTCTGAGGGGAGTTTTGCACACTTTGGTTTTTTGAAGCCTCAGGGCTGCAGGTTTTTGTGTGTTTGTTTTTGACAGGGTGGAAATTTCAAGCCCAGCCAGAAAGGCTTCGTAGGGGGCTCCAAGTCCTTCGTGGATTTTGGCAGCTGGGAGAGACACACRAAAGGAATTGGGCAGAAGCTTCTCCAGAAGATGGGCTATGTCCCTGGAAGGGGTCTGGGGAAGAATGCTCAAGGTACTGTCAGTGTGTTTGGTGCTTCATTATTAACTGGAAATTTGGAGGAGAGGTTGGATTCCTGAAAGAACTGCCAGCCCCAGGTGGCTTKAACTTCCTTCTTGTTTTCCTGCCAGTGATCCTGTGGTGATGGTCAGGGGTGTTCAAACTGACCTGTGGTCATTTGCTCCTCTGGGTATTTTGCAAGAGAAAAWGAGGAAGAAAAAAGGCAGTAAATTCCAAAGCAGTCATCCCTTGGAAAAGGAGATGCTGTTTTACATGGCAGAATAAAAAGTGAAATGTGGCTGGGAGTAAGGCTGTGCTTTGGCAGTTTGGGATGAAGTGATTTTGTAGGGAATTGGTGGTGTTGGAGGTACCCCGGTGCTGCAGGCAGTGCCAGGGAGGGTGTTGGTGCTGATCTGGTAACTCTTAGGGAAAGCCTGGCTGTTCTGCTCTCTCCCAGCACACAAACTGCTCCTCCTGACCCCATTCCCATCCTGCCAGGAATCATCAATCCCATCGAGGCCAAGCAGAGGAAAGGCAAAGGTGCTGTGGGCGCTTACGGCTCCGAGAGGACCACGCAGTCCYTGCAGGACTTCCCTGTGGTGGACTCAGAAGAGGAAGCTGAGGAGGTATTTCTGGGGTTCTTGCTATTTCCCTGCTGTTCTGTGTGTACAAAATCCATTTTTCTTAATTTCTGTGTCAGAGAAAACTGTTTGGCCTCATTCTAGATAAGATGCCAAACAGAGCACATGGATTTCATTTAGGCAGATCTTTCTTGTCACTGTAATGTTCTTTGTTGTTTTTGGCTCTTTCTATTTCAGTAGCTTTGCTAGAATCCCTCCTTTGAAGAGTCCYCCATGTAAATAGTCTTTGTCTTTTGYTTAAATTAWAAAAAAAAAAGACCAGGAACATCCTGTTCATTTAATCCATGGAGTGGGTGACTGGCCYACAGCATCCAAGCTGGTYTGGCATGAGCTTTTCCACTTCCCAGTTATTTCCTGTRCAAATTCCTCATTGATCTGATGGTTATTTTCCTGTAAAAAGAGRCAGATTTGGGGTGTGACAAAGAGCAGCCACCACAACTCTGCTGTTTTTTGTCCAGGAGTTCCAGAAGGAGCTCAGCCAGTGGCGGAAGGACCCGAGTGGAGGCAAGAAAAAGCCCAAGTACAGCTACAAGACAGTGGAAGAGCTGAAGGCCAAGGGCAGGATCAGCAAGCAGCTTGCAGCCCCTCAGAAGGAGCTGTCCCAGGTCAAGGTGAGGTTGATAAGCCAAGAGRTGACCCCTGAGGAACAGTTTGGGCCCTTTGGTGTCACCAGCACATTTTAGCCACTGGTAACCTCAGTAAAGCCAGTCCTAGGAGCTGCCTGTGCAGCCTCATGGAACTCATCTCTGAGCCATGAAATAGCTCTGTGCCACCTGGAAGTGGTGACAGATTAGATTAAATGTGAGTGTGTRTAGGGGGTTAATTGCAATTTAAATTTAATTGTTTCACTTTTGTCACAATTGACACTCACCCATTTCTGAAAGCACATTTGTCCTTTCTGGGATTGTTTGAGCCATCTTCTACCTCAAAGGGACAGTAAGGGATTTGTCTGGTGTGCACTAATAAAGTTAAGAATCTGAAATGAAAGTGTATTTATAAAATTATAAAAGTTCCAAGTGCAATAACTAATAGTGTAACTAATGGCAAGATCACTGCTTGTAGAATCATTCAGTGAAACTGGGATGAGGTGAGGAGATTCTTCTGGCTCTGACTCCAGATTGTCTCTTATTTGTTCTAACTCCTTGTGCCTGGAGAAGGTCATTGTGGAGGCAGTCCTCTCATTCAAACACAGCCTCCTGGAGTAATTAAGGTCCTTGGAAATCTCCAGATTTCATTTTGGAGTCAGGGATTTCCTCCTTTTTTGAAGGTAAGAGAGTTTTTTGTAAGAGAGTTCACTGTTCGTGTGCTGGCAGGTGATTGACATGACGGGCCGGGAGCAGAAGGTTTATTACAGCTACAGCCAGATCAGCCACAAGCACAACATCCCAGATGACAGCCCCCAGCAGCCCCTGGGCAAGGACTCCAAGCCCCAGGGCTTTGCCCTGCCCGAGCTGGAGCACAACCTGCAGCTGCTCATCGACATCACGGAGCAGGAGATCATCCAGAGCGACCGGCAGCTGCAGTACGAGAGGGACATGGTGGTCAACCTGAGCCACGAGATCCAGAAGATGGCTGAGGTGCTGTCCCACGAGGAGAAGGCCATCAGCAACCTCAGCAAGGTGCTGGACATGGTGGAGGAGTGTGAGAGGAGGATGCAGCCGGGCTGTGAGAACCCTCTGACCCTGGATGAGTGTGCAAAGATCTTTGAGACCCTGCAGGACAAGTACTACGAGGAGTACAGGATGTCAGACAGGGTGGACCTGGCAGTGGCCATAGTTTATCCTCTCATGAAGGAATACTTCAAGAACTGGGATCCCCTCAAGGTGTGTGTTGGTTTTGAGTAATCTGCAGTTCTCACTTGRTGGCTCCAGGAGTCTTTGTTACCTTGTCCCAAGTGTCCTGGTCTAGTGGGAACTCTGCCCATGGCAGGGGGTGGAATGAGATGAGCTTTAAGGTCCCTTCAAATCCAAACCAGTCTGGGATTCTGGGATTCTAAATTCCTGATCAGTCTGGAGAAAAAGAGACAAAATGTTGCCCTGTACTGTCCCCACTCTCAGACATTCACTGGGTAAAAATTTAGGAGTTTGTAAGGTTGAAACCAATTCCTTTTATGAGTGTTGGGATGAAAAATTTGGTGAAAAACAAATCTCTAGCTGTTTTTTAGCAAAAGCAGGAGAGGACTGTCAGGTATCAGATGCACAGTCTGTTCTCAGTGCCGTTTAGGCTGGATCTCTCTGTACACATGGAAAAGTTCAGTTCTTTTCTCTCCCTGGAGGTGTATTAATACTATAAGGTGGGATTTTTCTCTGGCAGGACTTTACTAAAAAGTCATTTAAGAATGATGAACATGGCACTGAGTGCTCTGGGCTGGTGACAGGGTGGGGAGAGGTCACAGATTGGGCCCAATGGTCTGGGAGTTCTTTTCCAACTTCAATGATTGTGGGGTTCTGGAATTAAGAYTGCAGGCTCCTGGCTTGCCCTGAGAGGAGGGGAGAAGGCTGGCTGTGCTCAGCACACCATCAGCCTGCTCTGTGCAGATCCCAGCTGGAATGAATGGAAAAGGATAAGGACCATTTGTGCCCTGTCATTCCCAGGACTGTACATATGGCACGGAGATCATAGCCAAGTGGAAGAGCCTTCTGGAAAATGATCAGCTGTTATCCCATGGTGGGCAGGACCTGTCAACAGATGCTTTTCACAGGTAAAGAACAAATGATTTTACTTTGTGCAGCATCTTCCTGTGCTGCTTCCTCAGGGATGGAAAAGAGCAGACACAAGGGAGCTTTTCGCAAGGATTCCCTTGCTGGGCCTGTTAAAATCCAGTTTGCAGCTACAGAAAAGAAGCAGGTTTAACTAACAGCTCCCATTTGGTTTATTTAGACCCAGGCTGTAGCTTTGAGCTTCACTTAGATTTATTTGGGGTTTCTTCACAGACTGATGTGGGAGATCTGGATGCCATATGTCAGAAACATCGTGGCGCGGTGGCAGCCGAGGAACTGTGGATCCATGGTGGATTTCTTGGATAGCTGGGTGAACGTTGTTCCTGTGTGGATCCTGGATAACATTCTGGATCAGCTCATCTTCCCCAAGCTGCAGAAGGAGGTGAGAGGAGAGGGCTGGGGAGAGCAAAGCCATGCTCTGAACCTGTGTGTGAATTCCAGCTGGAACTCCCAAACACCGGCGCGCGGCTTCTGCCGACGGTTTGAGGAGTCAGCAGAGCTCTTTGTGCTTCAAATAAACTTGCTGCTGGTGGCTGGCCTCAGTTAATCTTCCCTGCTGTGCCCCAAGGTGGAGAGCTGGAACCCCCTGACGGACACGGTGCCCATCCACTCGTGGATCCACCCCTGGCTGCCGCTGATGCAGGCGCGGCTGGAGCCGCTGTACTCGCCCATCCGCAACAAGCTGGCCAACGCCCTGCAGAAGTGGCACCCCAGCGACTCCTCTGCCAAGCTCATCCTCCAGCCCTGGAAGGATGTGTTCACTCCTGGCTCCTGGGAGGCTTTCATGGTCAAGAACATCGTGCCTAAACTCGGTGAGGCAATAGGCAGTGCTGGATTTTGGGAATCTGCTGGCGGCACCTTCCCTCTGATGCCAAGGAAAGTTCCCTGCTTATGTGGGAGCCAGTGTTACATCAGAGGTTGTTGTTGGTGAGGTTAGGCCAAGCTTGCCTCTGATCCAAGATTAGAGAAATAGGAGTGATTCTGGTTATTCTCTAGGTTTTCTGTCTTATTTTTTATAAATCATCCATCTCCAGCTGGCAGGAATATCTGACAGCTGTCAGGTAGGACCAGGCTGTAGGATGTCTCTCTGTTACTCTTGAATTCCATGGTCTGTTCTAATGTTTCACCATGAGTTTCGTAATGCAAAGGGGCTCAAAGGTTAAAAAATAGTCAAGTGTTTTTAGAATCTCAATTCTGRCAGCAAATTGTGATCACTGGAAATGGAAATGCACCATTTTGTGGCAGGATCAGTCAAAGATCCCCACTGTCCCATAGGATAACAAAAAGGTGCTGCTCAAGTTCTGTGTATTGGTAGTGAAAGAGGTCAGGGCACTGATAAAACTGAGTGAGGCTTTTCTCTAACTGTCCTCTCCTTTCCCAGGAATGTGTCTGAATGAGCTCATCATCAACCCTCACCAGCAGCACATGGATGCCTTTTACTGGGTGATCGACTGGGAGGGGATGATTTCTGTCTCCAGCCTCGTTGGGCTGCTGGAGAAACACTTCTTCCCAAAGTGGCTGCAGGTAAGACACTGAGGGCTGAGGAAAGAGGTTTGATTAACTGGGGACTGTTTTAGTGATTCCTGTCCAGAAATTGCTGTCCTGCTGCTGAACTGGGCTGGTTCCCATTCACAGCTCAGTAGTCATTGGAAGAGTTCCTCCTTTTACTGACACTCAGTAATAAACCAAGTGGTAAATTTGGTAAAAAGGGATTCAGGTTGGACATCAAGAGGAATTTCCTCATGGAAAGGGTGGCCAGGCACTGGAAGGGGCTGCCCAGGTAGGTTTGGAGTCCCCATCCTTGGAGGTGTCTGAAGTATGCCTGGATGTGGCACTCAGTGCTCTGGGCTGGTTGATAAGGGGCTGGTCACACATTGGACTTGATACTCTTGGAGTCTTTTCCATGTTAAATGACTCTGGGATTCTGTGCAGAGGCCTCTCCTGCACAACCATCCCTGTGCTGCCTTTGACCTGTCCCTYGCTCTGCAGGTGCTCTGCTCCTGGCTCAGTAACAGCCCCAACTAYGAAGAGATCACCAAGTGGTACCTGGGCTGGAAGTCCATGTTCTCAGACCAGGTGCTGGCACATCCCTCCATCAAAGACAAGTTCAATGAAGCCCTTGACATCATGAACCGGGCCGTGTCCTCCAGCGTGGGTAGGTGGCTCGTGGGGGTGGCTCTGCTGCTCTGTGCTGGCAGCACAGTCACATGTGTCTCCTGGGAGGCTGGTTGGGGCATGGCCCTGCTGGCAGCACRGCAGCAGCTCCCATGAGCAGTGAAATTCAATGGGCTCTGCCTTGGTGTGTCTTTAAAGAACACCTCTGAGGTGCTGCTCAATAGTTCTGGACTGCAATGAAGCAGAAACAGATTTTTGGTGGCTTTCTGGGCCACTGATCCTCTCCCAGCCTTGCCCTGAGAGTCAGATATCACCCTTTAGGGCTTGACTTCTAAGCTGTCATTACTGGGTATTTTTTTCTTTATGGTGAGATACCGGTTCTTTTCCTTA
>CADDXX010000486.1:455880-479047 GCA_902810485.1 Alauda arvensis
ACCGGCGGCGGGAGCGAGGAATCCTCCCGGAGCATCCCGGAACCGTGCGGAGCATCCCCGAGCCGGCCAGGAGCCTCCCGCAGCCATGGCCCGCCCCGCCGCGCCCGGCCCCGCGCCATGGTGAGCCCCTTCCCCTTCCCCGGCCCGAGYCCCGCTCCGCGCTCCCGCCTCCCGCCCACGCGTGCCCGGGACCCGGGAAGCACCTCCGGCCCTTTGCTGACCGCTGTCCCCGCTGCTGGGGGAGGTCTGGGGCTCAGCAGCTCGGTGCCGGTCCGTGGGTCGCTCCGGGGCCGTGGAGGGGCGGTCCGGGAGCGGATCCAGCTCCCGCTCCTGGCCCGGCAGCAGCGCGGGTTCCTCGGGGCCGCCTTGGAGCCAGCCTGGGCTGTTCCTACGGCAAAAGTCCCGCACGAAGCTCGTTCCGAGCTCCCGACTGACAGAACGGGATGAAAAGTGTTACTGAATACGTGCATTCCAGAAATTATGAGCGTCACATCTTTAGAGGGACCCCGCTGTCTCTTGCTCTCTTGGGGTCAGGCAGCATCTGGGAGCTGTTTGGGATGCACAGGGATAATGCTTCTCGATARTTATCCCGTGGGCTGAGGGTACAATGTCTCGCAAATCCACTTTTCCTTCTGCGTGTCTGAGAGGTGGAGTTGTAGAACCTATTTTAAACTCACAAAAGTGGTCAGATTGAGTCGTGAGGGACGTTTTTGGTGCTGCTTTTGGTCTAAACTTGGTGTGATTGTACAAAGAATTAGGCCTCTCAATTTGCAATAAGCTTTTGTTGCTCTTGCAAAGAAATGAGAGGGAAAAGGGTAACAGTTTTCAAACACACAATCGTTTCTGCCAATGTTTTTTAGGTGGAATTACTTTTTCCTCTATGATGGCTCAAAAGTGAAGGAGGAAGGGGATCCTACGAGTGCTGGGATCTGTTATTTTTACCCTTCCCAGGTAATGTCTGCTGTATTTCAGTACCTGTAAAGGGGTGCTGATGGTTCTGGATTGGGAGGGGTTGGGCTCCCAGGTGGTTTGGATTAATCCTTGCTTAGTAGTCACGAAAGTTTTAAGAAATTTTTGAAGAAATCCCAATTATCAGTTAGCTCCAGGTGGAGCAGGGCTGGGCTCCATCAGGCTCAGGGCACAGCAATGGGGTTACACTGTTCCCTCTCTGAGGAATGGGTCAGCACAGGCCAGGTCTGTCCTGGTGATGTGAATAAACACACACAAGGGATGCAATTTCCTCTCCATAAGCCTCAGGCCCTTGTGCTGCCTGGAAAAAGCAATCCAATCATTTTTCTCCCAGAAATTTGCCTGTCCTACTGCGTGTGATTTATAGAATCCCAGAGTGGTCAAGGTTAGAGCAGACCTTTAAAACCAAGTCCAGCCMTGAACCCAGCASCCTCTTCACCACTAAACCTTGTCCCCAAGTGCCACACCCACACATTCTCTGRACACTCCCAGGAATGGTGACTCCACCACTGCCCTGGGCAGCCAATACCTGACAACTCTTTCTGTAAATTGAGTTGAAATGAAAATTACTTTTTATTTATACCTGAAAACAGCAGTGATTTTTTTTTTTTCCTGAGTTCTTTTAATGGGAAGTTAAAGCCTTTGCTCCCTGGCAGACCCTCCCAGAGCAGCAGGAGCTGCTGTGTGGGCAGATGGCCGGGGTTGTTCGCTGCTTCACCGACATCTCCGGGGCCCCTCCCAGCCTCGTCCGCCTCAGGAAGCTCAAGTTTGCCGTGGTGGTGGATGGAGATTTTCTSTGGGTGAGTTCAGSAGCTCTGGGRCAGTCACAGGGTGAAAACAGCCAGGGGCTGGATCAGACAAAGAGGGTTTATTTTTCAGGATGTGTGCTGCAGCCAGGGAGAGCTGGGGAGGGTCCKTGCAGTGCACAAAGGTAACCTCAATTCTGTTTTCTGTGGCCTGGCAGTCGCTTCAGCTTCCTGCAGAAAAATTTTAAGTACCTCATTTGTGTGCCCACACCCAAAGGGATTTCTTAAGATGTTCCTGGCTGGAAACAGAATCCCAAAATCCCAGACTGGTTTGGGTTGGAAGGGASTTAAAGCTCATCCAGTTCCACCCCYTGCYRTGGGCAGAGACACTTTCCACTYATCCTGCTCTTAGCTCAGTCCAGCCTGGCCTTGGACACTTCCAGGGATGGGCCATAACAGSATTCCATGTGCTGCAGTTTGTAAAGACACAGTCACTGTTTGATTGTTTTTTTCCTTCTAGCCCTCAGCATCCCCAGAGCTTTGTCAGTGTCCACAGACATTTAGGATACAAAGAGCAGCATGTGGCACTTGTGACAAAACCATCCCCTGGGAACTGGGCTGAGGCCACTCAGCCCCATTTAACTGGCACTGCTGCTTCTGTTTCAGCAACTCAAAAACCAAATGGAGCATCATTGTAATATAAATAATGAGTTAATTTGTGTATTTTGAAGTACTTAGCTTCAGGAAAATGTTCTTAGCTATTAAAGCACCAAGTTAGGTCATCTAACGTGGGAAGTGAGTGTGTCTGAAGCGCTGCATTTCTGATATTTATTTATCCTGTCTGTGCCAGGGCTCTTGTGTGGGTATGTTTGCATTTCCTTTCCCTGTGGCTGTGATTCCAAGGGGTGTTTGCCTGCACAGAGTTGCCTGTCCCCGTGTGAAAGCAGTGAGGGCTGGGCTGTTCTCACTTGTCGTGCCCGAGTTCTGTCAGGAAACGTTCTCCATCCCTTGCTGTGGCTGCTGCAGGTCCTGGGCTGTGCTGTGGAGCTGCCTGACGTGAGCTGCCGGCGCCTCCTGGAGCAGCTCATCGGCCTCTTCACCTTCTACCAGGGCCCCGTGCGTGCTGCATACACGGTAACCAGGGGCTGGGGACACGGGGACACAGTAACAAGAGACTGGGACAGGGTAACGAGACTGGGACATGGTAACGAGGGACTGGGACATGGTAACGAGAGACTGGGACATGGTAATGGGAGACTGGGACATGGTAATGAGGGACCTGGTAATGAGGGACTGGGAACACGCTGACTTTTGGGGAGATTTAAACACTGTCCCAGCTCTGCAGTGTTCCCTTGTGCTGCCTTCCTCCTGCCAAAGGTCCCACATTCCAAGAAGTGGGACCTGGRAAAGTGAGCAGGTCATCCCAGCCATTGCTCTGAGGTGCTGTGGAGCTCTGTTGAACCTTTCTCAGATGTTTGCTCTAAACAGCTTCCCCTCAGTATTTTCTCCCAACTTTTCCTGACCTTTTCCTGGCAGGCCCTGTCCCATGTGGATTGCATCTCCCATCCTGAGTGCATGGACACTTTGCAGTGACAGTGTGGGGGGTTTTTGTCACCCACAGGCGTTTTCCCAGGAGGAGCTGAGCAGGGAGTGGGACAGGTACATTGAACACATCCAAAAAAGCACCAGTGACCTCCACAGGATTTTCAATTCTCTCTGGCACCTGGACAAAACCAAGGTAAGAGCCTGTCCTCTGCAGTGCCTGGCTCTAGAGCTGCCCCAGTGCCACTGTGTTTGTTTATTTGCTGCTCTGAGGTTTCCCAGGGTTCTGTGGCCTCACTGCCCTGCTTCTCCCTGCCCAGGTGGATCCCCTGCTTTTGCTGAAGGCAGCTCTCATCCTGCAGACGTGCCAGCGCTCTCCCCATGTCCTGGCAGGCTGCATCCTCTACAAAGGCTCGTGAGTAACCAGGTGTTCCCTGCAGGGTTAAATCCACCCCTTCCCATGCTTTGGAGTGCATGGATGGAGCAGAGCAAGGGCTCAAGGGCTKCTCTCGGTTGTTGGCAGGGACATCAGAGTTTCATGCCTGGCAGTCCCTGTCTGTCTGTGTGTCACTGAGACTGTGGTTTGTGGATTCATGGGATCATGGAATGGCTTGGATTGGAAGGGATCTTAAATCCCATCCTGTTCCACCCCCTGCCATGGACAGGGATGCCTTCCACTATCCCAGGCTGCTCCAAGCCCCAGTGTCCAACCTGGCCTTGGACACTTCCAGGGATCCAGGGGCAGCCACAGCTTCTCTGGGCACCCTGTGCCAAGGCCTCACCACCCTCACAGGGAATAATTCCTTCCTAATATCCCATCTAACCCTGCCCTCTGGCAGTCTGAATCCATTGCCCCTCTGTCCTGTCACTCCAGGCCTTTGTGAACAGTCTCTCCAAGGTTATCTGTGCTCATCACCATCAAGGAGTTCAAGGCTTGGGTTTTAGTAGAAATCTGCTGGTTTTGATACTCAGCAGGATGTGAGGACTGAATTTCTGGGGCTTTTTAGGGGGAAGTCACCAAGGAAAAGGGAGATGAGTGGATGTTGTGCTTTCCCAGCAGTGTTCCCTCTGCAGTTCAGGGCAGGTGTGTCTGTGTGTCCCTGGGTTTGTCTGACCTGCTGGCCAGTCTGTACTGACAGGAAAACACAGAGGGATGAGCCAGGATTCACCATGAGAAATTCCAGCTTCTTTCAATCAAAGATGACTGAATGACTTCAAGGAAAGCCTCCAAGGTGGACCTGAAAGACAGGAGGTGGGGAATTCTGAGAATCCCTTGGCAGCAGCACTCAAGTGCCATTTTTCTTTGGCATGAACTATTCCAGTGACACTCTTTACGAGCACTGGAAATGTGCCACAGGGAGAGCATCTGCCAGGGAGTGACCTCATAGCTGCAGGCAGGACACTGGAGTGAGTCACTGCAGCACCTCAGAGTGCAGGGACCTGGACATTTGACTTGATGAGAGACTTGGGAGCCTTGTCCTGCACCAGGATGTGTCACCTTGTGTCTCTGCTCTGTCTGGGAGAGATATTTTCTCACCAAATGTCTTCAGAGTTCTCTGAACTGATGATCTGTAAGCTCCTCCTTAAGCCAAAAACCATTCTGTGCTTCTCTGACTTTGCTTTGTCCTTCCAGGATTGTGAGCACCCAGCTGCCACCTCCACTCACTGCCAAAGTCCTCCTGCAAGGCAGCGAGTCCCCAAGCCAGGTATGGTTCTGAACACGTTCCCTGCCAGCAGATTCCTGTGAGGATGTGCTGTGGGAGCTCYTGTCACACAGTTCTGGCATGTGTCACCACAGGGAAGGACAAATATTGGTGCTGATGCTTAAAGCTTTTATTAGTTATGATTGGAAAAGGTTCCAAGATTTCTGCACTAGGAATTAGGGTTTGTTTTTTTTTTCTGAGTCTTTAACTTACTGAATTTGTGAGTTCTCATTTATGTGATGTTTTGACTGGCTTTTTAAGCAGGTTTTGGTATTTACTGGGAAATCCACCAAATGAGCGTCTGAAAGGGATAAACAGCAGTTTTCATCTGCTTTAAAGCTTGTCAAAAGTTGTTATTTATGTGATCAACATCTTCTATTAAAAAGCCATCAGTATGCAGATATGAAGGCAACCTTTGCTGGTTTTCTGCTTGAATGAAGGGARTTTCTGTGCCCTGAGCAGGTGGTGATGATAAACCTGGGCTGTGTCCTGACTTTTAGCTGTATTTTGGTTTTTGGGAAGGTCCCCTTGGCTTTGAGGAACAAAACCCTTCACAGCACTAAGCATTCCCAACATTTGCTGGGGGTTAGTGTGGGTTCTGCTGCAGCCTTGGGGGACTGGGAGGGTGACAGAGGTGTCCTGGTGTCCCTGACAGACAGCAGAGCTGATTCTTGGCTTTTGTTGCAGAGCAAGCCCGGAGCTGAGGAGCCACAGGAGCATGGTGAGCATCCAGCTGCATCCTGTGGGCTGCCTTCCCTGCATGGGGGCACAAGCTGGCTCTCTGGGATTCACATCCAAGCTGTGCTGGGTGCTGGAGGATCTCCAGAATATCCCAGAGGGTGTTGCTGCCACCAGCCAGCCTGTGCTGTGTGATCAGAACCAGCTCCTTCTGCCGGGTTTGCTCTTTTTGGGTTTGATTCCAGTTCCGCAGATTCCCAGCCATGCCTGCCTTAATTCCAGCTCCCCATGTGGCCACTTGGCCACTGCCAGGCCCTGACAGCAGATGGCTGGTGCTTGCAGTCCAAAACCTCCAGCCTTTCCCTCTCAGCATCAGTGTGGAGATGATCTGCCAGGCTGGAAACACTGGGGGGAAATGTAACTGTGTCAGGCATGAAGGGGATGAGCAGGGTGGGAAAAGGCTGGGAGGGTGGGAAAAGGATGCCCAGCTCCCTTGGGATGCAGGATCATGGCAGGCCTGCAGCTCCTGCAGAAGCCTTTGGGCTGATGAGGTCTGGTTTCTGTTTTTAAGCTGGCACATGTTGAATCCTCACCCCTCCCCTGCTCTTGCAGAGTCTCTGCTGCCTCCAGGCGTCCGAATTATCCCGGTGTTCCTGACAGGAGAGGAAATCTCCGTGCTCCGGGACTTCCCCGTGGAGTGGATGGCCAGGTAGGAAAGCAGCCTGAGCCAGAGGCAGGGTTTGCAACAGAAGCTCACACCAGGCACTGTGTCCCTGTTGACACTGTCACTGTTTTCCCTGGAGCTAACTCAGGCTCTGTCACTGCCTCAGGCTGGGCAGAATTCCCGTGTCCATATCCCTGCTGKGAGCAGCCTGGAGCAGAGCTGCTTTCCCCAGACCAGCTGTGATCTGTTGTCCCTCAGCTCACAGCACTGCTTTGKGGTCAAGGGAGGGACATTCCCAGGAGCCTGCAGTGTAAAATTCCCAGGCTTTTCACCTCTGTTAGACCTTATCCCATCCTTTTCCCAGGTCTCTTTKTAGCAGGAGATGGATCAGCCATTGATCAGTGCCAGGAGCCAGTGGGGTTATCAGCTATGGGATGACTCCACACAGATCCTGCTCAGTGTTTAACCCATTTGTCATCTCCCACTAGGTCACCCATGTCCTCAGCAGGCCCCAGAGGAGAGGAGAGTGCTCTCTGCTCCCAGGCAGTTCCAGAATCAACAGGAGCTCATGGAAACCAAGCCCTGGATGGAMTCTCTGTGCAGGAATCCCATGAGGATGCTTCAGGCACACCTGYCCCGGGAGATGCTGTGCAGTTGGGCAGCCCTGCAAGTCCTCTGATGGACTTCTCTGGGATGGGAGCCAGCACAAGGAATTCTCCAGCTGCACACCTCAGTGGAGCAGGCAGTGAAAGCTCAGAGCTCAGCAGGAAAACWTCCTTCCCCTCAGAGAGTGACACGGAGCAGCTCCCAAGCCCTTCCTCACTCCAGACTGAACGTGCTTGGACTGCAGGTCCATACCTGGAAGGCTTTTCCTTTCCCAACCCTTACTCCTGGGAGCAGGARAGCCAGGACAAGGGGGAATCCCCTGCGGATTCTGACACTGGTCACTGTGCTTCCCAAAATTCCCTTTCAGTCAGCCACAATCCAGCTGCTCCCTCTCCTGCACAGGACCTGAGCAGAAAAAAACCCAGTGAGCAGAACAAACCATGGACTGTGAGCCAGGACCGTGTGTCTGGAGGCAGTGACAGTACAGCTGGTGGCCACGCATGGGGCTTGGATTGTCCAGGCCCTGCTGGACATGCACAGCTTCAGGCTGGGACACAGCTGCTGGCTCCAGGGCTTCAGGAGGCTCTGCCCAGTGACCCTGCAGGGGACAGGCCACATCCCAGCAGCGGGGAGAGCCGCTGGGACAGGCTGGGCGGCAGAGGGGGTGAGCCAACCCAGCTGAGCCTCTACGTTCACAGCATCCAGGGGCTGGTGCTGTCGCTGCTGGCCGAGGATCGGCTGCGCCAGGACCGCAGCGCCGTGGAGGATGTGGTGAGTGGGAAAGCTGTGCCCCCACTGCAGCTGCACAGCTGAGGAGAGAGCACTGAACGGTGCTCCCTGTCCCTCCATCACCTGCTCTGAGCTGTGCCAGGCTCCGGGCTCGGCAGCCGTGCCTGCGTGGGAGCTGTCGGAGCGGGGCGGGGACAGCCGCGTCTCGCAGGCAGCTCCCGGTGCTGCTGTTGTCTGGCACTGCCGGCACCGGAGCAGAGCGTGTGGGTGTGACAGACAGCCACGGGCTGCCAGGGGCCCGCTCTGGAGCTGGCATTCGCTGGGGATCCCCTGTCAGTGTGGAGCTTTYTGGGAAGCCAGGTCGGTTGTGTTGAACCCCCGCCCTCGGGGAGCGCCGCAGACGCGGCTGGCAGCAGGTCCCGGAGGGGTTCCCTTGGCTGGGGGAGCCTCCAGGCTGCTCCCTGGGGCTGGGGAGAGGGATGCCATGTGGGCACTGCACATGGGTAACGCCAGAGCAATCCCAAATTTGCCTGTGGTGAGGTTTGGGTGCCCAGGCTCTCCCCTGTGAGCAGAGTAACGGGGCTGCAGGGGCAGGATGTGCCCCCATCTTTCCTGGGAAGCATCAGCTGCAGAGCTGCTGCATGGCCTCTGCCTCCCTACCAGGAGCTGAGTCAAAGCTGCAGAGCCCYGTTTGATATGCCAGTTGCCATAGGAACAACCTAATTTCCTTACCCAGCCAGACTGGGAGGTGGAGGAGAGCTCAGACTAATGCAGAGCCTCAAGGTTGCTCCTTCCCCTCGGAGCTGTGGGACACCTGGGGCCCCGGGAGCTGGGGAATGTCTGCTCTGCACAGCAGGGCTGATGTGCCTGGGTCGGGATTGCTGCCAAATCAGCCGAGCCCGGAGGTGCAGCCAGGGCCCTTTGCACCACACATGGCACTTAGTCCCCTTTCTGCTCGTCTGGAGCAGCAGGGGGGACACAGGCAGGTGGGAATTGTCACATTGCAGAGTGGAATCCCTACTGCACAGGGATGGCACAGTCCATTTTCCTTGATGTCTTGCCCTGGGGCTGACAAGCTCTCATTCCATTCAGGTTCCTCTTTTCCCAAACCTCCTGCTTCCATCTCATGTACCCTTGTTTTGGAGCTCACCAAAACTGCACTGTCACACAGCTTGGATTTCAGCTGTGACTGGGCTTTTCTGCTGAACCCTCCCATGATTGTCCCTTAGGAAGGGTGCCCTGCATGTCCCATTGTCCCAGGAGGAAGAGCAGTGTCTGAGGAGATGCAGCTGGGCTCTGCTGCTGGTGGATTTGAGGCACAACCTCAGCTTGTCTGTCCCTTTGTTTATCTGTAGGTTAAAAATGACCCTCARCTCGCAGGGATGTCAAAGCTGAGTTACAATTAATGTTTTTTTGAATGCTTTGAGGCCCCCAAATGACACCAAAGAAGGGTAAAATATGCTACTTGTGCAGCTGCGAACCTCTGGGAGGGCGGGTTCCATCCCAGACTTTCCCTGTGCAGTGGGAGGCTCTTGGCCTCGCCTCCTGCTGCTCTTTAGGTCTTATCCCTCCATTTCACTGCACAGAAAAGAAAATCTGTGCTGTAACAGGGGTCAAGGGTAGGCCAGGCACTGCAGCCCTGCCGAACAAAGCCTTGATCCTCTCCCCAGTAGGGGAAAGCGCTTTGGCAGGATGAGGATTATGGAGTTAATCTTCCCAGGAGTGGTGGAGGACCCCTGCCTGTGCCCTGCCTGTGCCCAGGGAGCCTCAGCATGATCAGGGCCTCTAGACTACTGAAAATCCATCCAGAACAGCAGCTTGGCATTCATTCAGTGCTTTGCTGTGTGTGTTTGTGCTGCCCGGTGTAAGCAAAGGAATGTCCCTTGCTGGGGCTGTAAATCATGTGAAATGAGCCCTGGAGGGTAATGGTTGATAGTAAACTAATGGGGCCTTGCTTTTTCCTGTAATTAGTAGCATCAGGTGGCTTAATGGCTGATTTTCAGGTTGGAGGGCCCTTTGCTSAGTTGTAGAACCCCAGACTGGTTTGGRTTGGGAGGGACMTAAAAGCCCATCCTGTTCCAACTCCTGCCATRGGCAGGGACAGCTCCCACYGGACCAGGTTGCTCAGAGCCCCATCACTGCCTTGGGAGCTCTGTGATTTGTCTGCTTCCCTCCATGCCCAAATTTTCCAGCCATTCCAGGTGGAAGCCTGGACAGCAGAGCAAGCAAGGGTCAGGTCCTTCTGTCACCTTATCTCTCTCCAGCACCTCCTTGCAGCCCAGGTGAGGCACAGGTGAGGCTCTGAGCTTTTCCTTTCCCTCTGCCCACAGTACCACAGCAGCCTGGCCTCCCTAAATGGCCTGGAGGTTCACCTGAGGGAGACTCTGCCCAAGGACTCCTCAGCCAGGACAAACTACAGCTTCACACACTACGACAGTGTCCAGAACGTCCTCACGGGTGAGCCTTCCTCTTCTGGGACTGCAGGAGGGAACAGTGAGGAGAATGGGATTTATGGGAACCTTTTCTCATGCTCAGACACCTCCTCAGGAGCATTTCTCAGCAGAGCTCCCACCACARAGCCCAGATCGAAGGCCCTGTTGGGGGAGCTTTAGTCTGTTGGGATTGAGGGTGTCCCCAGGCTGTGTTGCAGCTGTCCAGGGTCTGTGGTGAGCTCCAGAGCCTTTCCCTGCTCAGTGAACGTGGGCACACTGCAGGGTGGGTTTTTAACACCCCCTTTCTCCTGTCAYGCAGCCAACTTGCCCCACACCCCCGGGCCCCTGGACCGGCACTTCCTGAGGGCGGCCACRCTCATCCACTCCGACTTCAGCCAGCTCCCCACGGCCTCAGAAGTGATCATCAGGTAAGGGGTGCTCACAGCCCTCCTGGCCCAGGCACAGGGGTGGTCWCTGAAGGGCAGAGCCCCTTCCCAAGGCTGGTTTTTGACACAGGTTGTGACCACACCCAAGGACCAGTCGTGTTTGYTTTGACTTTTGGGTTCCTTCATGCTCTGCCTGGATGTTGAGAGGCTGCAGTGGCACCAGGAGGGCACAGCTGAGTGGTGCCATGGCTTGGATTAAGATGCAGCACTCACACAGTTGCCAGTTGCTGGCACCATAAGGGTTCTACGACGCAGATTTAAATTTAGCTGTTCCTAATAAATTTGTGTCTCGGCAGGGAGCCAGAGGTGCCCAGAATTGGCAACCTAGATATTGTTTTCTTGCACGGGTTGGAAACACACTGTGATGGAAACTCCATTGTGATGTGCCAGGCAGGATGGTCTTACCACACCTAGAGCCCTTCCCAAAATCCARAGCTTTTCCTGACATCCAGAGCCCTTCCCCAGGCCACGGCTGAAGTGGACACCCCTTTCCCCAGCTGAGCTGGGATTGCACAGATTCCACCCACCTGATCCTGCTTGTTTGTCCAAAATATGATGAGATAAAGATGCTCCTGGGAATGACATGGTTTCACTGCTCTGGCACCGCTTGCCAAGGGAATGTGAATCACACACTTCAGTGCTGGAGGATTCCTTGTTTAGCATGAGCTTTGCTGGCTCCTTAAATCCAATCCTAAACTGACTGGCTAAGCTGGCATGTTCCCTGTTACCCCGAAAAAAGCAACTCCATGTGTGAATCAGCCTGAGTAACAGGATGACTAAAACTGCTTTCTTTTATGGAGAGTTGTCACAGAAGGGTGTCAGCAAACATAGCAGTTGCTTTCCTCCTTCGAGGAGCAATCCAGGGTCCTTGGCTTTGCTCCCTGCCAGCCCTCCAGCAGGGAATACTCCAGGAGGGGGGATTCTTAGTYGTAATTAATGTTTTTAATCAAGCTTTGGTGGTGACTGAATCTGACTCTTGTCTGAGTTTCATCACACCTGTGACTGAACACGAGGTTCCTGCTGCGAGGTGCTGTGCTGGGATTTGGTTGTGGCCAGCAGCAGTAGGGAGGAGGAATGTCTGGTTCCAGGCTYGTGGTGTCCTGGGCTGGGCTGGCAGCAAGGGGAATTTTTGGGGCATGGCCACACACAGAATCCCAGAATCATTCAGTTTGGAAAAGCCCTCCCAGACCATCGTGTCCAATCCCCACCTTGTCACCAGCCCAGAGCACTGAGCTAGACTTGGTCACAGGTTGGACTTGATGGTCTTGRAGGTCTTTCCTAAACKRAATGATTTTTGATATCCCACTTTCCCTTTTAARGATGCCAGGACCCTTTAGAAAGAGGGTCTGGTTCCCTGTGGCCTTCAGGGGTKTGGTGCCTGTTCAGCCCCATGTTCCCGTGCTGAGACACCTCCAAGTCCCTCTCAAAACTTGTGAGCCCAGTGCCCAGCTATGAATCTTGCCCAAAGCTGTCAGTCTGAACCCTGCCTTTCCCTGTCCCTCCAGGAATGCCTCCACAGCCGTGTATGCCTGCCGGAATCCTGTCCAGGAGACCTACTTCCAGCAGCTGGGAGCTCCCCTCCGCAACTCAGGCGTCCCCAACCCGCACGACAGTGCCTTCAGCCTGCCCAGCAAGGCCAAGCAGAAGCTGCTGAAGCATGGGGTGAACCTGCTGTGAGCTGCTTGTGCCCAGACAGCAGCTCAGCCCTCTGGAATGTTCATCTCCAGTAAGGAAAATCTCAGCTGTTTGTGCCGACAGAGGCAGGAGGCCCTGCCCTGCCTCTGTGGAGTCTCCTGCCTGGCCCTGAGGAAGGGATGCTCCTTGCCCTGTCCTGCAGCACGTTTTGGGGCAGTGCAGGTGTCACTGACAGCATTTACCAAAGACTGAGGACAGAACACAGCGTCTTGGGGCACTTGGTTTACATGGACTTTACAGGGACTGTCTTGGTGCTCTGCAGACTCSCCACGTGCCTTGATCTGAGGTAAAGCCTCACCTTGCTCTGAGTYACACAGCTCCCAGGCAGTGCTGGCTTTCAGAGATGTCAGTCAGCCACTGTCTGTGCCTGCACTTGCCCTGGCCAGACTTTGGCCAGACTTTATTTATATCCCTTAATCCRTGGGAATGATCCTGCCATGATGTAGTGCCTTACCCTGCTTAGCAGTGCCTGCCTGTTCTCACACAGGAGCAGAACAAGAGCTGCAGAGCTCACAGTCCCCCTTTGGGTGCTCCCAGGAGGTTTTTACACCATAGGTGACTCTGGAGGGATGTCCCTGTCCCTCCACACCTCCCTGGTCAGTGATGGTTCAGCCCAGCCCAGCCCTCCTTGTGCCCAGCTGGCCCTGCAGTCTCACAGGGGCTGGATGATGGTGATGATGGTGGTGTGAGTATCCCTCAGCCTTGTGCTCACTCCCTCCTGCTGCAGAACCTCACTTCACTGCTCTTACTGCTCCGTTTGCCCACACTCTGCAGACCCTGAAGTTGCCTTTTAGCTRATGGGACCAAAGAGGTTTTGTGTCCCCTCAGCAGCTGTTCCCTTTCTGCTCTGGCAGTGTCCCCAGTCACTGATGGCATGGGGGGCCCGTGGTGGTGGCTGCTTAGACTGAGGGATGGACACCTGTGTCTGGCTGGGCTTGGAACCTGCTGCTGGTGCAGACACACCCCTCAGTGTGACTGTGGCAATAAAGGAGTCTCCAAGGCTCATCCCAGCACTGTGTGTCAGCAGCCAGAGTCACGTTGTTGTCATGTCTGTGGTTCCTGGTGTGATGGGCTGGGCAGTGGGAGCTGTTCCCTGTTCAGCTCCATGCCAAGGGTGGTTCCTGCAGTGCTGGGGTTGAACAGGCAGAGCCTGTTGGYTCAATCATTCCTGCAGAGCAGCTGCTTGGAAGCTTCCTGAGGGGTAAATGTGTGACTGGTGTCACCAAGAGATGGTGAGAGAGATGTGAACATGGGGAGGTGCTCATGTCACCATCAGAGCTGGGCACAGGAAGGTCACCACTGCCACAGCTTCTGGTCCCACTCCAGCACAGACAGTTCCCAAGGTCACTCTGCCATCCCAGGGCTGCTCTGTAGGCATTGCTGGGAATTTCAGAGGACTCCAGAGGACAAGCCAGCTGCTTGCTCAGGGGTGGCTGGGCACAAATGCCACCAATCTGCCAGCCCCAGCAGCTGAGGAGSTGTTTCAGCAGGAGCAGAGTCATGTGACACTGCTCCCATCCTGGGCATGGATGGGAGCAGTGTCACATGGAAGGACTGTCAGGAGCCTGTTGGCAGCATAGGAGTGAAAACTCCATGGGAATTCTGAGCTGGAGCCACCCTGGTGACCTCCTGCTTCAGTGACATCCGTGTGGAAGATGGCACAAGGTAAGGTGCTGCTTCCYTGGTGACTTCCCTGCACAYTTCCACTKGRTGATGGACAAACTGCTGTGGYTGTGGAGGGAGCACAGGGATCATCRTGAGGAAGAACATCAGGGAGGCTTTGTGGGGTGGGAGAAGGCAGGAGGGATGTGGGTTGTGTGCTCTGGGATCCCTGCTCAGCTGAGCCAAGGAGATGCTGCTCAGCCTGTCCCTTCTGTGCCCCCAGCAGATCTGGCTTCCCTCTGCAATTCCCAGGAGAGGAAGCCTTGGAGCAGCAGAGCAGCTCCAGCCTGCTCTGCTCCCCGGGGAGATCTGCCTGGATCCTGCCTGGGCGCTTGGGAAGTGCTTGTGTGCTCTGGCAGGAAACACAGAGAAGTGGAAGGAAAAGCCTGAGARAGACAGGAGGGAGATTTGGCACAGCAGCAAAGCACAAACTGGATGGATGCTCCTGCCTGCTGCCGTCAGGGATCTTCTGCTGCAATCTGCCGAGCCGTCTGCCAGCCAGGAACAGCTGGGCTGGCTCTGCTCCTTCAGCTGCTCCGGGCTGCATCTGCCCACCCAGCCCATGCCTGCTCACCCAGCCCATGCCTGGCCACCCAGCCCACTCCTGCCCTGTGCTGCTCAGGAGGGAACAGCACACAGRGAGCTCCTGGCCCGTGGAGCAGTGGCTGTGCTGGAAAGGATTAAAAATGGGCCATCGTGAGCATCAGGGGATGAGGAGTATCTGGGCCTGTCTAACCGCTGCCAGGGAGGGGCTCGTGGGGAGTAATTCCTGCCCTGCCACACTGGTTTTGTGCTTAAGAGGGTGAAGCATTGGTTTTCAGGCAGTTGGGTGGGATTTGAGCAGCACCCTCTGCCCTGGAGCTGCTCCTGGGAAGCTGCTGCCTTTGATGCATCAGTGCAGGCAGCTGGAAGGAATTCCTGAAATGGTTTGTGGATRCTCTGGCAAGGCCGATGGCTTCTGTAGGGCCCAGGGAGGTTCAGGCCTGCAGCTGCTCCTGGGGATGGCTGCGGACAGTCTTTGCTGCCCTGGGGCAGGCAGTGGGGTAGAACCCACCAGCAGGCTGTGGGAGATGCTCCTTGGCAGCCTGGGCTCCACTGACATCACAGAATCCCAGAATGGTTTGGGTTGGAAAGSACCTCAAATAYCCATTTGCAAGTCCCTGCCATGGGCAAGGATTCAGGTTGCTCAGGGCCCCATCSAACCTGGYCAAATCYGGGCCTGGGAGGCTGTAACTGGTCAGGACAGAGTTTCCATGGGTCGGGTATTTTAGAGCACTATCCTCACTCATTGTATCACCGGCAAACAGGCCCCTGTCCCCTCCCACCCTGCAGCTCCTGCTCTTTCCAGGCCACTTCTCCCCACCAGCAGCCAGATAAGCAGGACCCAACCCCTCAATGTTTGCTTGACCCTGGAATCACTAGAGCAGCAGGCAAAGCCCAATTCTGTTTTCAGCACAACTGTTTATTGATAATCTTTGCTTATCCACTGTATGAATGTTACCAACCTTCGGACAGAGCCAGCCTGCTTCCCCAGGGCCTGTGTCCAGGTAGCCAATGCGTGTAGAAATCATGCACTTCAGGTAGTCTGTAACAAGACGGGTGTAAAAAATATCTCAGATGTATTTGAAATCTCTGCCTCATCTTGCAATCGAATCACTGAAAAGTCTGTGAAGAAGTTGTTGGGGGACAGGGCTGGTCCCTCTCGAGCAGAGCAGAGCTGTGAGCATCCACCACACACTGTGCTTTRGGGGGGTGTTATAAACCAGCCCCCRGACCCCAAACAAACCCTGGTGCTGGGGGGCTTCAGGAAAAGTGTGGTGGTCCCTGGGTAGGACCCCAGGGTGGGGGCTCATTGCTCAGGCTGCAGAATTAACCCCCCTTGGGAGCCTCTCCTGTGGTGGTGTCAGGTCCATGGGAGCTGCTGCTGTGTGTGCCTGCCCTGGCTCGAGGAAAAGAGAAGATGGAGCAGCAGAAGGAATGGTGACCTCCTTTCTTCCTACGGACAGACAGAACCCCCWTTCTCTGTTCCCAAACAGCATCCCTGCCTCTGCAGGGCCTACCAGCTGGAGCTGGGAAAACAGGGTTGCAGATAAAGCAAGGAAGGGATATGGCAATTGCTAACACCCTTGGTCAGACYGAAGAGCACGACTGCGTGTGCTGTTCCCTCAGCAGGGTGGAGGTCGGGACTCCTGCCGTGCTGGGCTGGCGGTGAACTCTGCTCCCTGCCTGGGTCACAAAAGGGTTTTCTGAGGGCAGGAGGGCTGGGGAGCCCCAGCTGGCATATGGAGGAGGAAGCAGGAGCCCCAGGAGGGCTCCTTGTGGGCAGAGCTGTGCCCTGCCTGCCCCATCACACCCAGCCTGGGGGGAGCACAGTGCCCATGGCAGCCCCCAGTGTCCGTCTGTCYGTCCATGCGGGACCGCAGCCAGGCAGGGCAGGCTGGTTGGCTGTTATGGCGTGGCTGTGTGTGTGTTGTTCCTTTGATGACCACGAGAAAAATTTTACATTACATTCAAACGAGCACCCTTGGGTTTGTTACTCTACTTCTGAACACCGCAAAAAACACAGTTAGCAACAGAACACGAACGGAGCAGGGAGCGGGGAGCAGCGAGCCCCGGCGGGGGCCGAGGCGCCGGCGGCTTGGAAAAGAATCCCTGAAGCCAACGATGGAGGAAGGAGATGGGCGCGGATAACACGTCACAGTTTCCATTTACAACATCCCCCCCGGGAGGGAGCACCGAGGCCCGGAGCCGGGACAAGGCCCCGGCCGAGCTGCCCTGAACCCACCAAGGCCGGGCAGCGCCGTCACCGTCCCGGCGCGAAGATGAAGTCGAGGGCTTGGCGCTCGGCCGCSGCCACGTTGGGGTGCCACAGGTCCACCATGAACACCACGCGGGGACCTTCCTCAGGGGCACCTGTGGGGGTGGAAGCGCAGGGTGAGGGAGGAAAGGCACCTCCCCAGTGCTGCTTACTGGGAGCTCAGGAAACGCGGGGCAGGCTCGTCCCTGCCAGGCAGCCGGAGGATTCCTGAGGATCCGTGTGGGGAGCGGCTGCTGCGCCACTCCGGCCTTCCCGGCCCTGCACGGGAGCTGTGCTTCCCAATCCCACCGCAGGTTTGATCGTGGAAGCAACAGCTTTTSTTCTCCCACTCTCTCCGCACGCTCTCCCCTCTGTGTAGAACAGCTCTGCCTGATGCTTTTGTGCCACGGGCGACTAATGCCGGGTAATCCGGGAGAGCTGGAGCGGAACAGCCTCCGTCAGAGCTTGGAGGGAGGAACAATCCWGAGGGCGTGAGGCTGGGGAGACAAAGGCGCCGCTGGCACGTCAGCACCGAGARCAGGCCCYGCAACAGGCCCASAGGAGGCCGAGGCCGTGSCATCGCAGCCAGAGCYGCCCTGCAGAGCTCAGCAATGGAGGAAGCTGGGTTGCTGTATCAGGGAGAGGGTCAGCAGGCCCTGTGCTGGGCTGGCGGTGCTGTGGCAGCACCATGGGCTGGCTGAGGGGGCTCCAGGGGTGTGCCAGGATGTCCCAGCACCCTGAGGCAAAGGGAGCGCGGTCATGGGGAGCCCTGCTATGCCAGGAACAAGGGCTGCTCCCACCTGGGGCCGGCCAGGGCAGCAGGGGCCTGAGCCCCACACGACAGAAGGGGCTGGACATGATTGCCGTCCCCAACTCATCCGCAGTCCCCGACACCAGAGGGGACACCTCGAGGCCCCGCACGCTGAACTCACCTTCGTGGAACGCCGTGTGCAGGAAGGAGTCGTCGAAGAGCAGGCACCGGCCCTCAGCCCAGCACTGGGGCTCGCCCCCCACCACCAGTTCGCAGTTGCTGGGCGTCTTCAGACCTTCAGGCACAAAGAGAGAGGACAGGGAGGGTCAGGCCGTGCCGAGGTCCCTGTGGTGGGGCAGCAGGGAGCAAACAGTGAGCTCTGTGTGAGCCCCACGCTGCTGCTGAGGGGCTGCTCCCCTGCACGGAGTCACCTGAACCCCAAGCCTGGAGCAGCTCAGTCCCTGCCCGCTCMCTGTCTGCTTCCTCCTGCCCTTTCACTGTCCCCAGCAAGCTCAGAACTGCAGGCACTGCTTTCATATCTGGAACASCTTCCCAGTCCCCAGAGCCCATGGCCCTGAGGTGTGCACAGGGAGCCAGGCTCATGGGATATTTTCCAACTTCAGGACCAAAGGCAGATCCTGCCTGCTCCTTCCTTCAGGGCTGCAGGATGCCCCAGGCAAAGCTGGGGGAACAGGAATTGTACAGGGGCTGGAAAATGGGCTCAGTTGTGGCTCTGCMACAAGCTCCCCATGGACCTACACTATCCCTTGGTTCCCAACCAAGATTCTGCCTCAGGGTGACCCAGGGGGCKGCAAGAACAGAAATCCAGGGGGGAATCACAAAACGCTCACAGAGAAGCAGCTCTGTGAGGGCCACATGAAGGACAATCATAGAAATAAAATGGGTCTTTTCTTAAAATACCAGCRCAAGCCAAGGCAGTTTGGCAGGGGTTGATCCCATCACCTCCTGCACCAGGACTGTCACCCCCTGCAGTTTCTGGGGACGCTGGAGCTGCTGCAGGGCCATCCTGCCCCAAAGATGGGGCTGTGGCAGAGAAAGGGGTCAGGGCTCACGTGGCTCCCGAACGGTAACGATGCAGCAAACGAGCAGGAGGGATCCAAGAGCAATGCCAAACCCAGCGAGCACAGCAGGGACTCCCAGCTGCCCGGCAAAGCTGGGACTACAAAGCTGCTGTTTCAAAGGCTGAAAAACCCAAAGCCGTTTCCCTGCACAACAGCCTCAGCTGGAGGTGCTGGAACAGGGAAGCTGAGCTGCAGGAGAATGTGGGGAGGGAGCAGCTTGCAGCCCTTCCATCCCACCTGCACCCTCAGGATGCTGCCCTGGCCCATGGATGCTACCTGTTCCTGAAGTAAATCCTCAGGATTGACCCCACTGGTGGCTGTACTGGCTTTGCAGATCCAGCTGCCTGAAAGGTTGTGCCTTAAACACATCCATGCCCTGGGCACAGCAAGMGCTGCATTCCCAGCCCCAAGGTGGGGGTGCCAGTGTGCCCCCAGCCCAGTGTAGAGTCCCAGTGGAACGACAAGTAAATTACCTGTGTCATTCCTCTGCTCAGGGCGTGTGTGCTCCAGCTGTGCTCACCTGAGCACCAGGAGCTCCCAGGAACCTCTCCCAGCCCCTCATGAGGGAAGCACATCCCCCACCACCCCAGAGAGAGGGGTTCAGTGACAGGCTTCCTCCWGGCACCAGCAAGGGCAGGTCCCAGCTGCCCAGCAGCTCCCGGCATCAGCTCGGAACACAATTCCCATTCCAAACAAATGGCCAGCAGTGCCTGGGCTGTGTTTACCCGAGCTGTTGGCTGAACAGGCGTGGTTGGTGTTTGCCAGCCGGGCCCGTGCGGTGCCTCCCCCGGCACGGCCGGTGCTGTGCCAGCCCGACCATCTGTGCCGCGTGGGCTCTCCCCGTCCCTGCCCGCCGAGCAGGGAGCACTGTGCCACCAACCCAGCGCCTGACCCGCCGCAGGGGACACTCCAGGACTGCCCCCCACACCCTCACTTGCAGCTTCGCAAACCCCACAGCAGCATCTCTGCTCCCGTTCACGCATGTCCCATGCAGAGCACCCGAGATTCCAGGAGAGGGGAGCTGCAAGCAGCACAACACAGTCCTGGAGCAGCGCTGCAGGCTGCCTCACATCCCGGGATGGGACAGGGACCTGCCTGCAGAGTGGGGGATGTTCAGAGACCCCTATGTAAAATCAGCCCTATATCACACACCAGCAAGCATCCACAGCCCTGGGTCAGCAGGAGGAGGAGGTGAAACCCTCCTGCTGCTGATCTGGAGTCCCTGGGGATGTCAGGTACCCAGGGACTGAGCACTGGCCTCTCCTGAGGATAGCCACCACCAAAGCCCCAAAACCTCCCTCTGRMCAAAGCAGAGCAGGTGTCTGAGCCYCAAGGGGCRCCAGAAGCTTTTTRGGGGCTCCTGCACCCAGGCATGGCTGCAACCCTCCACACCCTCCCGACACACAAACCACGGCGCTGGACACTCACCGAGGTGGCAGCGGATGCGGATGTTGGTGGGCCCGTAGTGCTCGGCGATGACGGTGCCCGGGCTCAGCACAGAGATGCAGGCGTTCCCAAAGACATTGTTGCCAATGCAGGTACGGAGGCTCCCGAGCAAGCGGTACGTCCGTGGGCATCTCCGGCAGTTCCTGGGCACGCACATGCCCTGGTTCACCAGGTAGAAGGTGAACCACTCCCCGCTGGGCGTGCTGTTCATTTTCCATCCTTGCGGGAGGCTGCAGTTTGAGAAYGCCTTGTACAGGGTCTCAAACTCGCACAGGATGGTCTGGAAGTTGCGCTCCAGCAACTCCACGTCGTGCTTTTGAGTGTCCCGGGAGAAGTAGGGCGTGGTGGGCAAGTCGGGCAGGAAGAAGACCTCTGGCTTCTGGATGGAGGGCCGGCTGTTGAGGTAGCGGCCCTGCTCGCGGATGCCCTTGTGGATCCTGCCCATGCCGGACCAGGAGTAGCGCTTGGCGTACTCCTGCAGGTTGTGGTAGAGTTTCTGGTTGAGGCCGTCGTGGTGCGAGCAGCGCACGCACTCGGGCGACTGGCAGTACACGAACCCGTTCTGCATCCCGTTGGCCTCGGCGCTCTGCATCAGCGCGTTCACYGTGGCGTAGGCGCGGGGCTGCTCCCGCCCCACGTGGTAGCAGTACCACACGAAGAGGACCAGCAGGCAGGCCACYGCCACCAGGGCCGTGGCGTCGCAGTCGCGGAAAGACTGGATGCCGGTGGCAATGAAATCCCGGAGTCCGTCCAGGGACAAGCTCCAGTCCATCAGCCACTCCAAAGACATGGTGGTGGTGCTGGGAGCGCRCAGCGGGGCCCGGAGGTCACTGCTCGTGGGGCTCAGGGGCACCCACACCATGCAGGCGGGGCTGGGCGCGGCAGGAAGGGGCTGCCATGGGCGAGCGGAGCGGCGGCTCTGCCCTGCATTGGCAGCAGTGGCCGGCAACACCCCTGGGTCAGCAGCCACGTGGCCAGAGGGTCCCCGCCAGCCCTGCTGGGCCCATCATCCTGAAAGTGCTGGAGGGAGGTTCTGGGGAGAGAAACCCAGAGGTATTAGGGAGAGAGCTGCTCCGTGGGGTCCCTGCTGGGGTYAGTGCACAGGACACAGCYGGAGCTGTGCGCTGGGACTGTCGGGGGCACTGGCTCCTCACGGAGGGRATGGTGGGTAAGGAGCCAAACATGCTGAGTAAATCCCCCAGTGCTCTCAACAGCATCTTCTACAAATACSCWAATAAAAGGCAGRGGRGAGACTCAGACCCCATCTCCCACARCCCCAGTGACCATCTGCCCTCCTGCTCACCCTCCAGTTTCTAAGTGGCTGCCTTATCATGTCTGAAATCTGGCTGCTAAGTGAATGTACACTGAGAGTAGACACTTCACTGCCCTATCTGGCAGCACATCAGCTTATCCCCTCCATCTGATGGCTCTGAAGTGACTCTCCCTCCAGAGACTGAGCTGTGGGAGAGCCCAGAGCTCAGGCAGCTGGGTCAGACATGGCCATGGGAGCAGGCCAGGGTGGTGGCAACAGGGGCAGGTCAGGTTGGCTTGTTTGATTTCACCAGCTCATCGGTAAGAGCACTGACTCTAAGTAGCAGGATGGGTYTGTGAGCCAGGGAAGCTATCCAAACCCTCCCTAGCCCTTCCTGCCAAGGTCCTGCAGCCTCTCAACGTGCATTTCCTTATCAATGGTGATGGGGATGGGCTGCAGATGGGATCTGACCCTACAGCAGAGACATGCTGCAGGGCTGGAGACCTGGGATTCAGGCAGTGTTACACCCCAGGCAGGAACATCCACACACCCGGCCTCCCTCCACCCTACTTCCTTGTAGCATGCTGCCTGCGTGCCCCATCCTGAGATCTGCAGCCCACGTGGCATGTCACAGCCTCCCGGGAATCTCAAGATAACTTTCCTCCATCTCCACGGCTGGCATCCCTCCAGACACTCCCGCTTCTCCCGCCCAGGCCTCCGTTCCTGGGGTGCAACCAYAGAGTCGGTCCCAGGGCTGTCCCCGAGGCCAGCACAACCCCCGTGCTTCCTGCAGCACTGGAGYATGAGAGGGAAGGAGCAGAGCCCTGGGTGATGTGTACTCAGGGTGGCTCCTGCCCTACAAGGGGAACTGCTCAGCCACAGCAGCCACGCTCGGTCAGAGCTGATGGCAATGCAAAGGCACAGAGGGAACAGAGCTGGGGGGGTCCCCAGGTCAGAGTCACGCCCTGCAAGGGAGGCACAGCACAAACACAGCCCCACTGCTGCCCCAGGGATGCAGGCAACACCTCAGATCAGGGGGAATCCATCAGTGCAGCAAGAAATCCAAGCCGCCGTGCCCACACACTGCCTGCCTGACCCCAGAGAGCCCGGGAGCCTCGGGCTGCAGAGCCCTGGGGTTCTCTGGGCACAGTCTCCGTGGGACCAGCCCAGGAGCTGTCTCCTGTGCCAGCACGGGCACCCCACTGCAAAGCTGATCAAACCCAYCTCCACAGGGGCTGTGCCAGCGCTGGGGCACGGCCCCAAACACGGGCACTGCTCCCATGGGACACACACATCGTATGCCTGAGGCTGCACGGGGCACCCAGTGGGTGCTGTCACYTCCCAGCCACGGCCCTGCACTGAGACAGGTCACATCCAGCACCCCTGGCCTGAGATCCCAGAAAAGCTAATGCTAATGGCAGAGCCATTCCAGGCAGCGGAGATCAATTCCACGTTGCACCGAAGTTGTGCAGGACGTGGAGGCGAGCACCGTGCCAGCAGCAGCCGCGTTACATAAGGAAGGCAGAGGCTTCGATGCAGCACAAAGTTGCATCTCGGTGGCTCCGTGGTGGCCCCGGCATCTCCTGGAGGCAGCGGGTTCCGCTCAGCCCGGCCAGGGTCCCCGGGCCGTGGGCCTGACGGGGACGCGTGGCGGGGATGTCCTCGGCTCGGCGCGGCTGGTGTCGCCTTTGGGAGCAGCACGAGGAGCAGGAGCCTCGGGCTGAGCGCGGGATGCCCGCTGCCACTCCGAAACCGGAGCAGCGGCTGCTCCCTTCACCCTCTCCTGAGCACGCCACCCCGCCGGTGCCACCGGAGTAAGTGCCACCCGCGCGCTGCTCTCACCCAGAGTGACGGTGTCACCCGGCGTGGCGGCGTCAGCGGGTGTCACCGGTGTGGCCGCATCACCCGGCGCGGCAATGGCACGGCCGTGCCGCCGTCCCATCGCCCGGCGCTCCGGTGGCACCTGC
>CADDXX010000486.1:479456-505314 GCA_902810485.1 Alauda arvensis
CCGCCGGGAGGGGCCCGGAGGGGCGGGGGAGCCGCGGGGTTGCGGCACTCGGGAGGGGTCCCGCGGATGGAGGCGGCGATGGTCCCCGAGGGAGAGCCCATCCCGGCCGCGGGCACCCCGGGACGCGGGGACGAGGCCCCGGGGACGCGGGGGTTGGGTGGCGGCGGTGCGGGGGCAGCGGGGGTGCAGCGGGACGCGCAGGGACAGTGGCTGCAAGGATTCAGGCGCTGGGGGATGCAGCAGTCTGGRGATGCTGGTCCCAGGGGTGGGAGCACGCAGGGATGCAGCCACCAAGGGAATGGGGATTGGCTCCAGGGACACAGGCGGTTAGGGATGCAGCAGTTGGGATGTGCAGGATTCTGGTTCCAGGGATGCATGAACGCAGTGATTCAGGGAGCAGGGAATACTGGCTCCGGGGATTCCGGCCCCTTGTGCTGCGGCCCTCGGGCTGCAGAGGTTGCTTGTCTCCAAAAATAAACGCGTCTGGCATGCAGGGGACAGGAGCTCCCCAGCGAGGCGATGCCCAAGACGCAGGCAGCCAGGGAATGCCTCAGCGAGGATGTGAGGGTGTGCTGCGGCGCCAGGGATAGGGGGGTTGAGGGGGTCCCGTTCCCAGGTTGGGGCGCCCCTTTACAACTCTTCTACTGGATAAACTGTTGTGAGTCTTCTTGTTCGCTTTTTTTCCTCCCCAACCCATTTCCTGTTCCCCTAAGCCAATGCTGTCAGTTCCGGGGGCCCCAGGGGATGCAGTGCTCCGGCCCTTCTTCCTCCATTGCCCAGATGCCGGATGAGGGGCTGAGCTGAGCTCCCCGCAGGCAGATCCCGGGTCCAGGCGGATCCCGGTTGCAGGCAGAGCCCTGGTAGTGCTGCCCTGCCCTGCCCTGCCCTGCCGTGTGGCAGTGCCACGTTGAGCCGCGTGGGACACATGTCACTGCTCCTGGCACAAGGAAAGCCCTGCCTTGTTTTGCAGATTTTGCCATCCTTTGCCCACGTATCCTCCCCTGGCAGTGCTCTGGAAGTGGAAGCAGGGCTGTCCTGCACAKCCCCTCAGGTGTGTGTGTGCTTCCTCTGAGCAGCTTCATCCCTGGCAGTCCTAAAATGAGCTTTGTTTTCCATCCTGGCACATTATTTTGCCTCCTGCCGGCTCCTGCTGCTTCCCCGTGCTCCCACCAGCACATTCCCCAGCCCGGTGTGCTGCTGCAGGGCCCTGGTAGCGTTGTGTGTTGCAGGGTGAAAGGAACAGGAGTTTTTTCCACTCTGCTCCTTTCCAGACCCCTCCAGCCTCAGCCACAGCTCCTGCTCCTGGCAGACAGCGCATCCTCCTGTCGGCACTCACAGGCTCTGCGGCTCTGGGCTCTCCCCTCCTTCCTCCCCTGCCTTCTGAGCTYTCTGCTGCCTCTGGACCAGCCCCTGGTCCCCAGCTCTGCCACTCCTCTCTTCCCTGCAGATCAGCCTGGCTTTCCTGCAGGGCTCCAAGAGAGCTGRAGAGGGATTTGRATGAGGGYRTGGAGTGACAGGRCAAGGARGGACTGGCTKGAAACTGAGAATAGGTTTAGATGGCATATTGAAAAGAAATTCCTCCCTGGGAGARTAGTGAGGCCCTGGCACCTGACCAGAGAAGCTGTGGCTGCTCCATCCCTGGAAGTGTCCAAGGCCAGGTTGGATGGGGCTTGGAGCAGCCTGGGGTAGTGGAAGGTGTCCCTGCCCATGGCAAGGGGTTGGAGCAAGATGCACTTTAAAGGTCCTTTGCAACCCAATGATTCCATGCTTCTGTGATTCCTCAGCACAGGGAGGGCCCCTCCAGGAGCACTGTCCCAGCTCCAGCCTAAACATTCCAGGAAATCCCAGCCCTGGCAGAACATAAGCACAGTTTTGGCAACAGCTGAGGGAAGGACACTGGTAGTGTCTGCCCCAGGAGGACATCTCGGGAAAAGGGAGAAGGAACCACTGGAGCCAGGAGGCTGCCCACAGACTGGGCTCCTGCCAGGGTGTCGCTGGCAGAGCTGTGCCAAGTGCATCCCAGGGCTTTTCCCAGCCTTCTGGGCTGTGCAGGGATGCTGTGCCTGACCCAGGCTGTGCAGGGATGCTGTGCCTGACCCAGGCTGTGCAGGGATGCTGTGCCTGACCTGCGCAGGGATGCTGTTGCCTCACCAGCCTCCAGTGCAGCTTGCAAGGAATCAAGGGGTCCCTGCTGCTCCATCCCTGACCTTGTGGGTCCCTCAGCTGTGTGACTGCCGTGGCACGGCCCCAGGCAGGGGGAGGCTGTTGTGGCCGAGGCTGCTGGGCCCAGACAAAGCTCCATCCGCAGCACAACGCCTGAGGCCAGAGATTGGCTCCGGCTTTACGTCACCGAGGAGGAACGGCAGCATCAAGGGCTTTTTTTTTTTTTTTTTTTCCCTTCATTTTAATTCTCTTGCAATCTCTGTCCAAAAATAACCCAAGCTCCCTCCCCCAGGAATGCTCTTCATCAGAGCTTTGGCTCCCTCGCCCCCTGTGCATTAGGCTGGCAGCTGCTGAGCAAAGCCATTATCGATGTCACCGCGTAACCTTGGCTAAAAGCACGTCTGGGGAGGGCAGCGCTGTTGCATYGTTGTGGGTGCGGAGGGGCAGGGACAGATGGGAAGCTCCAGGTTTCCTCGGCCGGGCATTTCCCCGGGTGCGGGGTGGGCTGAGCATCCACCTCCCTCCCCGCTGCCACTTGGGATTGCTGGCATCAGGGAATGCTGTTCCAGCTGGGGTGTCCCGGTGGCGCTGCTCCTTGGCGAGGTGACAGTCACCGTGCTGCCACCACGCTGCCACCACGCTCTCAGGCAGGGCTGTGCTCAGGGCGCTCAGACCTTGCCCTGCCCACGCCTGATGCTGGAGGAAAACCTCGTGGGAATTCGCTTCTGCCCCCACTGGAGCAGCTCAGCCCGGAGAGGCTCCCAGGGAGCAGGGGGGGGGACTTTTCCCACCCAGCCCCGGGATCCTCCCAAGCTGTGCCTGCCTGCTCCATGTGGAGTCATACCGGGGGCAGGCGAGGCAGCCCCCTCTTGTCCCCCCAGTGGTCTCCCAGTAGTTTTGGGGACTGCCCCGCCCCAGCTCCCATAGGAGCTGCCAGGCGATAGCCACAGGTGAGCAGGGCACAGGCAGGATGGGTCCCTACAGACCCCCCTGCCCAACGGGGTTGGGCTACCAGGGCTCACAGAAACGTTCTGCATGTCCTCTGTGACATGTCCCCATGTGCCTCGGGGCAGCCCCCAGCCCCCCACCCACTCTGTGAGACATCACTGGGCTGGGCTGGCACGGGAGGGGGCAATGCTGAGTTCACAGCACTGGCTCCTGTGGGGTGACCCACAGAGGGGAGATGTCCCTGGGGCCATGCCAGGTCACCTCATGTCCCAGCAGGGCTCAGATGTCTCCATCCCACAGGATCAGGGGCCAATGTGGGGCTGCATCAGGGCAGGACCTGGCACTCAGAGCCAGGCCAGTGGCATTGGGCCACCATCCCACAGTGGGGCATGTGGCGTGCCCRGCCCTCACCCTGCCCTGCATGGCTGCAGCCAGAGTCTCTGCAAACTGATTTCAGACATTTAAAAATACAGAACAATTGTTATCGAGGTTATACTGAACGCTAGAGCTTCCCACGGAACTACTTTATCATGTTCAAAAATATTTAATCCCAGCAATTTTCACATTGTTCTTATAAAAACAGACATGTATGAAGGGAAATGAAATGCTTCGTACATTTTTTGGCACATTTTTTTTCTCTTTTTTTTTTTTTCTTTTTTTTTTTTTTTAACCGTTACAAATTACAAACACACATTCGTTGTTTTGAAAGGAAAACCCCTAAATCCCAGCTGTACACCGCAGAGCTGCACCAACCACCCCGAGCTCACCCAGCCTCCCGCGCTCGCGATTGTTCTACAAGGACAAAAGAAGGACRCCAGCAGCCAAGGGTGTGGCGGTGGCTTCGCCGCCCTCCCCAGGGGCTGGCTGGGGGTACAAACGAGGACGGGGTGGCCCTTTGGGGTCCGTGTCCCCACCGCTGTGTGGCTCTGGCAGGGGTGATGCAGTGGAGGAGKGCAGGGGATGACAAAGGTGGGGCCGATTTCTGCCTGTTGTGCTCCCCACGGAGCTCCTGTGCTGGAGCCTCCGCACATCCCACCTGCCTCTTCTCCCCAACACCTCCACCTTCACCCCCTGCCCGGCTGTGGGACCCAGCCAGGCGTGGATCTGGGAGGTGCTGGGAGGGCAGCGCRGCACAACCCGCCCCCGGCCCCTCCTGCAGCAGGAGCCAGGGAGCCCAGCCCATCCTGCTTACCCTGAGAGATGCTGCCAAGGGGGGCAAAGAGCGACCTCCGGTCGTGCCGGGTCGGGGAGTTCCCGGCGGGGTGACGGGAAGTGCTGCTGGAGAGGAACAACAGGCAGRGAGGCACCAGCTGGGAGCTCTGCTGGCTTGCAGGGTGGCTTCCAGGGCTCCCAGCTGCGCTGGCCCGGCGGCTGGGTGGCACTGGCTGCTGCTTCTCCACAGAGCATCACCCCGGCGTCCTGGCTGGCTGCTTCTCCACATCCAAAGCGAAGTGGGAAAAGAAAGCAGCACGTACCTCGTGTGTGCCAGGCCGTCCCTGCTGCTGAGCCCTGCAGCGAGGACGGACCCTGGGCCGGTGCCCCCCGAGCTCCCCCCCCGGGGGAGGGTCCCACTTTGGGAGCCGGGAGCTGCGGGATGGGGCCCTGCGGGGGGACCCTGCGCCACCTCAGCTCCCAGCAATCAACCGCAGGCTCTTGCAATGGAGACATCTTTAATTTTTAACAACATCAGAACCGCAAAAAAAAAAAATCCCCCTGCGTCTGTGCGGGCAGTGCCGAGGGACGCTCCGCCACGGAGGGGGACATTCTGCCACGGCGGGGGACACGGCAGTGCCCCCGTGCCCCCCTGGCCTCACCAGGACCCAGCTCTGCCCCGGCTCCCGCTGCTGCCTGTGCCCAGGGCTGGGCAGCACACCTATCGCAGTTTAAATAGAATAAATACAGTGAAGAAAACAGTAAAATCTTCAAGAGAGAGGCAAAAGGAAAGACAACAGCAGGTCCGGGGGTCCAACCAAACTCCACGTGGTCTCTGGATTAGTTACTGAGGAAGTTCTATGAGAGCACATTAAGTTCGCTGCTGGAGACTCTCTTAYCGCTGTCCTTATATCGAAACCTCGTATTCTCGTGTTTCCTGCAAGCAAGGAAAAGCCAGTTGAGGGCAGCAGCTGCATTTCATGATCACCTCCCATTCCCAGGCAGCAAGAGAGATCCTGGGGGGTTGTTTTGTTCCCAGGGGAGCGATGCCCTCTCAGCCAGGACCCCTCAGCCCCCTGTGCGTCCCAACCCACACGGATGGACTCGTCTCCCATTGCTCAGCGCTCCAGCAGAGCCTGGCTGGACGCATCCCATGGCTGCCCAACCAGCCGAGACCCTCAGGAGCGTCCCTAGCGAGGACAGGCACAGCAGGACTCACCCCTGTCTCATAAATCGGGTTGTCAAACTCCGTTTCTACCGTGATCTGGCTGTAGGGGTGGGAGTACATGAGGGGCAGGCGGAGGCTGGAGTAGTACCGACACCTGCGGGGAGAGGCGGAGTCACCGGGCTGCAGGGACTGATTCCAGAGCCRCATCCCCTCATCCCAGCTCCTCCCAGTGCCCCGGAGCGCTGCCAGCCCCCTGCAGCCCCACCTGGTGAGATAGATGTACGCTCCTCCCAGCAGCAGGGAGATGATCAGCACCGGGATGAAGATGGCCAAGGCCATGTTTCCCCCCTCRAGCGACGTCTCTGCAGCAGCTTCTGCTACTGAAAGGACAAGATCTATTATGTTGGCATTTGCAGGCACCGAGTGACGCCCTCTCTGCCTCTCCCCCTCCTCCCAGGCTCCACCAGGATCCTGCGCATCAAGGAAATCCACGTCACTCACCTTCGAGAGCGTGTTCAAAGCTGTCTTGGTTCACTGGAAGAGAGATGGAGAGTTACTGGTCTGTAGCTGGGTTTGACTGGCTGCTGCCAGCTGTTGCCTGCTGGGAAACCCAAACCTGGGATCTCCTGCCCCRTTTGGTCCCAAACCACACTGCAAAYTCCCARTTTTTAATAAGCTCTTGGTGTCTGTGGCCAGGACTGAGCAGGCTGGGCTGAGCAGAGCCCAGATCCAGGGAAGCTCCAGGTCTCAGCTGAGTTCAGCTCCCAGCCAGGGCTGCAGCCAGACTAAGGTCCCCAGGCTGTCCCCTGGGGACAGAGGTACTGGATGTCCTCTTGCCCCCCATCCCCTTCCCTGTTACCTTTGCAGATGGGCAGGGGGCCGCTCCAGTGGGATGGCTGGCCCAGGATGCATTTGATGGTCACCTCCCCCATGAGTTCAAAGCCCTCATAGCACATGAAGGTCAGGGACTCTCCTGGCAGGTAGAGGCGCTTATAAAGAATTTGGTACCCGTTTTCTGGCAGTCCTGGGTTATCACAGGCCAGCGACTCCTCAGCTGAAAGGGAATGAAACACATCCAGGGTGAGCCCAGGGCTGCTGAGGGAAGGAGAGAAGGAGCCTGGGGGCAGTGAGGAAGCACGCAAGCTCTCACCCCACCCTGCTTCCAGGTAGCTCAAGGATCTGCAGCACCCCCACAGCTGGGCAGGGTCCTGTCTGCAAGGAATCACTACCCAGGACCCCCAGAGAGGAGCTGGACTGCAGGGGAGCAGGAGAGACCGCCCGGACTTACAGACGCAGTGCGGGAGCCGCGAGGTCCAGATGGGGGTSCCGGTCTCGCGGCTGTAGCAGGTGAGCAGGGAGCTGCCCTCCAGCACGAAGCCRGGGTTGCAGGTGTACTGGATGGTGGTGCCCACCAGCAGCACCGGGTCCGAGATGAGGCGGGTGGAGTGCTCCACCTCCCCCGGGTCCGTGCAGTACATAACTGGGGAGAGAGGGGGGCTGAGTGGTGAGCCCCTCGGGGCTGGGAGCCTCCCAGAACTGGGAGCCCCTTAGAGCCCCTCGGAGCTGGGAGCCCCTCAAAGTGGGACTGGCGCTGTTACAGGGTGTGGGACAGGGACAGCAGCACYTTCCTGTGGGGCACTCACTCTTTTCACAGAAGGGGGGGTCGCTGCTCCAGCTGAGGTCCCACTGGCAGGTGAGGGTGTCACTGCCCACGATGTCGTAGCCCGGGTCACACTGGTAGGTGATCTTGGCCCCTCTCACCAGCTCTGTGTGTGACGTGGTCTTCCAGCCGTTCTGGATCTCRGGCAGGTCAGAGCAGGAGTCGTTGCGGGACACCTCTGCAGCCAAGAGAGATCCTGGCTGTCACCCACAGAGCAGGACCCACGGCACCGCCCTCCCCAGAGCCACCCCAGCTGGACACACGGCTCTTCACAAGGGCCTGTCCCTCCCCACAGCTCCCCAAATGGCACAGCTGGGCTGTGAACAGCATCCCCTGGGCACAGGGAAAGGGGAGCAGCAGGGGACAGAGGCTCTTTGAAGCCTCCCCAGCCCTGAACCTACAGGCAGGCAGAGGGCTGGGCTGGTAAAAACGTGGCAGTGTCTGTGCTGGGGTCAGGATAACCTGGGAACACCAGGCTCAGCTCCAGCCGTGGGTGCAGGAGAGGTGCCAGCACCACAGTCACAGATTGTTTGCTCACGGGAGGATTTGTTCCCTGCTCCCCCCAGGCTGGTTTGCTCAGGAGGGGCTGTGCCCTGCCCTCCCCAGCCCCGTGTTCTGCAGAGCACCGAGCAGGGCCCTGCAGCCTCCCCGGTGCTCTGCATTGCAGCTTGCTCTGCCGTAGCCAGGGCTGCCAGCAGTGCAAGGAAAACCTGCCTGGAAGGAGTCTGGCATGGGAAGCGGGGTGGGGCAGAGGSAGCCAGAGGCCACAGGGGATGGAATGCCTTTCCCAGTCCTTGTCCCTGCCGTGAGGACCCACAGCCCCAGCCTGGCAGGCACAGCTGCCCTAAGGACAGATGTCTCCAGGTGCAGTCCAAGCCTCTTTGGAGCAAAGAGATGGGAACACCCATCTCCAGAGCCCACCCAGGGACTGGCTTCAGTGACCAGCCCTGCCTGACAGGGTGTGTGGGGAGATCCTGCATCCCTGTTCCCAGCAATTCCTTTCCCTCTGGGCCACAGCAGGGACCAAAAATGCCTTGTTGCCAGCCTGAAGGAGGGGATACWTAYAGGGACACCCCAGAAGTKACTGACCCAGAGACCTGCAGYTGGGCTGGGRGTTCTGCAGGASGTTCAGGGTGGGATGTGAAGGGGKTRCTGGTGCCTCAGAGACTCCCTGCTWCCASASCCTGTGTCACAYCCTCTCACCAGCACCCTGCTCCCCRTACCTATGTAGTTCATGATGAATCCTTGCCCCTTCCCAAAGATGAGYCCAGCAGGGTCCGAGTGGAACTGGATGGTGAGGTCGGGGCTGGAGGAGTAGAGCTTCTGGGGGCCGCTGCTGCCCACGTACTGCCCCAGGATGCGGGAGGAGAGCTCGTCCCCGTCGTAGATGGTGAGGATGTCGCTGTTGGTGATGTTCAGGCTGGGAGGAGAGTTTKGTTAGAGAGCAGCGTGTGCCGGGAGCCCGGGCAGGACACAGCAGTGCGGGGCTCGAGGGGCAGCCCAGTGACCTCCCTCGGGGTCACCTCCCTCCGAGGGGATTCGAGGCCGGGCGGTGCCGGCGGCTCCCGGGACCCTGCGTTTGGAAGCGCCGATCCCGGCGGAGCCGCGCTTGTCCCCGCGGCCACCAGAGCGCAGTGGCGGCCCGCGGATGGCGGGGACAGCCGGGGACACCGAGCAGGGATGGCTGCAGCCTCCGTTCATCCCGGGAATGCGGCTGCCCTGGAGCCGAAGGGGATGGGAGGGCTTCGCCGCTCTCCCCCCGCTTCAAGACCAAGGGCAGCGGATGGATGCACACGCCAGGGGACACGCAGCTCTGGTGTCGGGAGCGTTCTCTGGGTGCCCGGGGCTGGCAGCGATGTGAAAGATCACATCCACCCCGAGGGTGGGCAATGGCGCCCCTTCCCCGCTCGCTGCCCTGCCGTGTCCACGCCCCAGCAAGGCTCCCCGGGGCTGGGAGCACAGCCAGTGCCCTGCTGCCGGCTGGCACAGGAGGGACTGGGGCAGCGACAACCCTCCTGCCCTTCCCTGGGGGCAAAAGAGCCAGAGGAGAGCACCGGGATGCTCCCAGCCTCACAGGAGATGCCTGAGCTGATCCCCRAACGTTTTATTAGGAATGTTCTTGGAGGGAGCCCAGCTAATCCCCATGGCAAGCTGACATTTGTAGTAAATCTCTGCTTTCTGTCAAACACGATTTTCTCAGTGACATTTAAGCCTGATGACTTCAAATCACTCGGCCTCCAGTCCTGCTCGGCCCAAGCACCCACAGAGCTGGGAGAGGTGTGCTGGAAGCTCCCACTTGGGATTTTTATGGGGAGCTTTAAAATCTTTATGACTCTAAGCCTCTACTTGAAACACGTCCTCCTCTTGAAAACCCAAAATAACATCAAAGGAGGCTCCTGCTGCAGCAGCAGCATTACCATGCCAAGAGCTCTCAGCCTGGCATTGGATCCCATTCCCCTCTGACCCCAGCATGTTCAGCCTGGGATTGCTGGGTGGCTCCGCTCCCTTAGTGCCTGTATTTCCCATTCAGCCCAAAGACTGAGCTGTTTCCATTTCATGGATGCCTCCAGGCTCTCCTAATCCCACATGACCCAGCTCCTGACWGTGCTGGGTGTCACCCCAGTAGCACGTGGCCATGTACTGCTGTGGCACCGCTCCCTGTGGAGAATTCCAAAGCCATTGGAGCAGCAATTAACTGCTGCTATGGGTCGTGTAACGGTGCTTTGAACTCAGGGAGCACCACTCAGTCCTTCCCAGGGTGCCAAGTACATCAAAGGRGGTTATGGAAGCTCTGAGAGGGAGAACAGGACATGGCAAGGCTCTTCCCTGTGAGGGTGCTGAGGCCTTAGCACAGGGTGCCCAGAGAAGCTGTGGCTGCCCCATCATTGGAAGCATTCAAGGCCAGGTTAGAAGGGCCTTGGAGGAACCTGGGATAGTGGAAGGTGTCCCTGCCCGTGGGAGATCAGCTTAAATCTCCCTTCCACCCAAAACTGCTCTGGGATTYTGTGATTCCACGGTGGAGGCAAAGGGAGCAGGATACGGCAGCAAAATGAGGCAGAGACAGGCACTGAGCTCCTGGGCTACTCACAGCTGGATGTCCAGGAAGAGCCGCTTCTCCTCACCCACATGGATCCTCCAGATGCAATCCTCCCCCTCCGTGTAGGGCTCCGGCCAGTTGGGGGACAGGATCACCCCAGCCACGGCAGTCAGCTCCCCTCCACACGTGGCTGTGGGGGTAAGGGGGGCTCAGCGAGGACCCTCAGGGGTGCCCACCCCACACCCAGCACTGCCCCAGGGGCAGCACTGACCTCGGCACAGCGGCTCCGTGTCGTTCCAGTAGGGGTCCCTCATGTTGATGCACTCGATGACRGCGGGGCCCTGCTCCAGGGAGTGCCCGGGGTCGCAGGTGAACTCCACGGTGGTGCCCAGGTTGTAGGTGGGGTCGGAAGTGGTGAAGTTCCCGTTCTGGATGTAAGGCTCGTAGCAGTGGCCACGCTCAAAGGCTGGAAGAGATCCCTGTGAGCTGCAGGGACACGGAGCTTCTCTCCCTTCTCGCTGAGCTTCCCTGAGTGACGCCCAGGCCCTGCTGCTGTCCCCATGAGAACCTGACCCCTGCATCCCCACCTGCATGGRTGGCCTCTTCCACAGGCAATTAGGATTAACAACAATTTATCTGCTCTGAGCCACACAGGCCCAACCAAACCCCGCTCCCATGGTGGATCAGCACTGGGGATGTGCTCAGGGCACTGCCAGGCACTGTTCTCCAAGCTGGGGATGCCAAGCCATCCACCCTGGGATTGCTGTGTGTTACTGAGCCTGCTTAGGGCCACCGGGAATGGGAATGATGCTGCAGTGGGATCCACTTMAACAACAACAGGAGCTACAGAGGGGCACCAGGGCGGGGGGGACGGCCAGGACCCTTCCTGCAGCCACATTTCTGTAGCTGTCCCCTGGGTCTGGGTGTCCTGGCTGAGCCAGGCGCCGGCTCGGTGTCCCGCCACGGGGACACAGCACCTTCGAAGCGGATGTTGAAGGCGGTGGCGGCGGCGGGCTCCTCGGCGAGGAAGTCGATCCTGATGGAGGAGCCGTCGCTGATGACGCCCTCGAAGGGGACGCTGTCGGCTCGCAGCGAGTCGTAGAGCACGGCCGAGCGGTTGGTGTCGCCGCTGTACACCACCATCCTGCGGGGACAAGGGGCAGTGTCACACGGGACAGCCCCCTGAGCCCCGCCCGGACACAGCGCGGGGGAGGCGGAGCGGCTGGGACAAGCTGGGAGCTTCCAGAGTTTTGGTATGTTCTGGGCTCTTCTCTCCAGGACAGACGTGGAGGGGCTGGAGCACCAGGAGCAGCTGAGGGAGCTGGGRAAGGGGCTCAGCCTGGAGAAAAAGAGGCTCGGGGGGGACCTCGTGGCTCTGCACAACTCCCTGACAGGAGGGGACAGTCACGGGGGTGTCATGCTCTTGTCCCAGGGAACAAAGGATAGGATGAGAGGAAATGGCTTGTGTCAGGGAAGGTTTAGACTGGATATCAAGGAAAATTTCTTCCCTAAAGGGCTGACAAGCACTGAAATAGGCTGCTGGGGGCAGTGGTGTAGTTCCCATCCCTGGAGGGGTTTAACAGCCATGTGAATGTGGAAATGTGGTTTACTGGTGGTCTTAGCAGTGCTGGGAGACAGTTGAACTCAGCAACCTCAAAGGGCTTCCCCAACCCAAATAATTTGATTTTTCTATCTTTAGTGCCCAGCAACAGGCCCTGCTCCTCACCCCATGCAGAAGGAGCCCCCTGGAAGCTCTCTGCACTGCCAGGGCTGTGAGGAAGCAGAGCTCCTGCAGCCTCACCTGTCCTTCTCGGTCAGCAGGAGCTTCTCGAAGTGCAGGTGCAGCTTCTGGCCGGGAGGGGCCCCGATGGCCCACACGCAGTACATGCTGCCGGACTGGTTCCCGCTGTAGCTGGGGGACAGCACGCGGCCGATGGTGGCGTTGTGGATTGTCCCTCCGCAGGGAGCTGCAACACAGAGCACAGCCCCGCCGGGATGGGCACAGGGACAGGGGCATCTGTGCCCCCCTCTGACCAGCTCTTCTCAGAGTTCCCGGTGCACAAACCTCTGCTTTGCTCTGTCTGTATACATTTGTACTCACAAGTGCATCTTCATATTCACACACACATCAAATCTTAWTTTTTTTYCCCCTTTGCTGCCYAATGAGRGGRCAGATTCTGCTSTCACTGCCTGACCACCTGTGGCACCTCAGGGTCTGTGCAGGGCTGGGCATTGCTCTCACCCCTTCCCCAGGACCCCGCTCATCTCATGGGGCTAAGAAAGTAATGTTTCCCCTTGTTTCCCCCCCCTGGGGCTGGGGCGTGCAGGTACCTGAGCAGATGGGCTCGGGGCTGCTCCAGTGCGGCCGGGACGCGTTGATGCAGGTCAGCATGCGGGGGCCCTGCAGCTCGTAGCCCAGGTGACAGTGGAAGTGAGCAATGCCACCCGAGTGCAGATCCATCACCGTCACGTCCCCAAAGTCRGGTCTCCGTGGGAAGTTGCAGCTCAGCATAAACACTGGGAAGGGCGCACACGGGGAGCTCAGGGCTCAGCTGCTCCCAGTCACCCGTGGGGACGTGCTGGATGTGCCCACGTGTCACACAGATCCCCCCTCCCCACCGCTGCTGCTGCTGCTTCCCCACCTGTTACTGCTCCTGCCCAGACCCAGTTTCTATTTTAAAAATAATTTGCTGGAACTCATTTATTTTTTAAAGCTCTTCGAGGTAAAAAATAGACTGGCAGTGTGTGAGTGTGTGCGGGAGGAGCTGCTGCAGGGGCACAGAAACAGGGCCAGGTGGGTGTGAGAGGCACAGCCAGCACTGGGGTTGGGGACACCGGGGCACACTGAGCAGATCACCTCCACCCACCCCAGCTGATGCAAGGGCAGGTGGGGAAACAGGAGTGTGGCTGGTCTATGAGGGCACAGCCCACTGGTTTGGACCCTGCAGCCAAATGGGATTGACCCCAAATCCCCCCTCTATCCATGCTGGGGCCACACCCACCCTGGTAGTGGAGCTGGAAGGTCCCCACCACGTCGTCCTGGAAGGTGCGGAAGTAGACGGAGATGGTGTTGGTGGGGCTGCGGATCACCTGGCCTTCCACCAGCAGGGTCTGGTTGGCCAAGACCACCAGGGCGTCGCCATCCACACCACGGATGGACAGCACCTCCCCGTCCGACAGGTTCACGCTCTTCACCTGCAGGGAGCAGAGGGCTGTGAGCTGCGGGGGCCACAGCGGTCACATCCCTGCCACACAGACAACAACCAGGCCTCTCCTCAGGGTTTGGTGCTCACCACCCACCCCGTGCACCGGGAAAACTCCCCAGGATCCCTCGCCCAGCYGGGGAGCGCTCGGGGAGCCACGCAGCAAAGTGCATCTAATGAGTAGTTCCAAAAGGCTCTAATTATTATTTGGAAATAGCTGAGCAGTAACCTCACATTTACATTTCACGTCCATTTAGCTTAATAAATGGGCTCATATTTCAGCAGAAAGATGCTCATCAGACCGTTTGTTTCCCTGAGTGYGCGAGGCCCGGGGCTCTATATTTAGCACCAGCCCAGCCGTGATTGGGAGCGCTCCCGACGATGTTGTGACTGGAGGGATCGGTGGCTGTTGTCACTGGGATTTGCCCTGCTCCAAGGGCACTGCACCAAGCAGCCCTCAGCATCCTGAGCCTGCTCCCTAAGGGAAATCCCTGGAAAAGCCTGTTCGTCGCTGCAAAGCTGGATTAACATCCCCAGGCTGGTTCAGAGCATGCCTGGGTTCACCCCAGCCTGGGTTTCAACCCAAGAGGAGATGATTTTGCTTTGTTTTTCCAGCTGGGTCCTGGCAGGGAAAAGCTTTGTCTGGAGCACAGGCCACGTGTGAGTCTGACCCACAGCCTGCCCTGGGTCATCTCTTCTTTTCCAGATATTATCCCAAAAATGTGCTCCCCAGCATGGCCAGCGCACAACTGTGGCTGGTGGGATGGCTCACATGTGATTCTTAATAAATGGGACTAATTAAGTGTTATTTGGGCAAATTATTTGCAGTCCAGGGATCCAAGTGGGCTCCATATGACACCAACGATTTCCCCCAGCTCCCACTGGGACAGAGCTCTGCTTCTCCAGCTGGGTCTGGATCCCTGCAAAGATTTTTCCAAGGTGTTTCTAACAGATTTTGTTCTGCAATCGCTGGAAGCCAAACCTGCTCCCCAGCTGGCTCCCTCCGGTGCTGGTGGCAACCACGCACATGACACGGAGCCAAATCCCTCCAGGAAACCGGGAAGGGGGTTCAGGGGAGCAGCTGGAGCAGGCAGAGCTCTGCGGAAGGGAGGAAGCTGGGGATCAGTGCTGGCTGTCACGGGACACACACACACACACACACACACACTCTGTCCCACCATCAGCCTCTTCTCAGCAAAGCCAGGGGAGCAGGGTGTCACCACAAGTGCCATTCCCTGTGCCAGCACCGGGCTGGCATTCCCAGAGGAGCCTGGAGGAACCAGCGGGTGCAGACGCTGCCGTGGCCCCGTGCCAGGGAGCGTCAGCCCTGTGAGAGGGACCATATGTGCGAGCTCCTGCCAGGGGCTGGGAGCACGGGCTCTGACTTCAATCACAGCCTGCACCGACAGCAGCTCCTCCAGAGCCTCRGCGAGGCGGCAGGGATCCTTGAGTCAGGCTGCCAGCCTCGCTCTACCCACTGGAAAACCTCTTTAGGGAAATTCTATTTCCTGCCAAGAAGATTCAGGAATTTTTAAAAATAAATATAATTTCACGGAGCATTCGGAGAGCTGGCTGCTCCCAAGCTCCYGGGGCTGCCGTGGCACAGGCAGGGACACTGCTCTCCCTGGAATGCTGTCAGGGGTGCAGGGAGGGACAGTGACCTCTCAGACAGCCCAGGGCAGCTCCCAGCCTTTCCCAGGACCATGCCTGACATCCAGGCTTTGTGTCCACTCCTCCCCAAAGGCAGATTTCCCCTGCAGTGAGTGAGGGTCTGGCTCCAAAGGAAGTGGTGGCTCCCTGTGTCCTCCTGCATGGCTCCCAGTGCCTGCAGGAGCAGTTTTGGGCAGGGCTGGAATGCCACAGGCATTCCTGCCACCACCAGGCTGTCCCACAGCCCCTGCAGGGAGAGGGGACTGCCCATGCAGGGGGTCCTGGTCCCAGGGGCTTCTCTGTGCTCCTGCAGATGCCTTTAATGAGATTCCCAGGGTAAAAGGCAGCCCCTCCCCACTACAGGAGCTGGGAATCAAATCCAGACCCCACACCCTGGGTTATCCAGCACCTTCCCTTTGGAATTCACTCCTGAACCCCGAGCCCTGCAGCACAGGGCACTGCCAGCTGCAGATGGGGCCATGCTCCACCAGCACCGACCTGCTGTTGTGATTTAATTTGTCTGAAACGCTCCGAAGCATCAGCAAAGCAAAATGCAAAGCTTGGGGGGGGTGGAGAGGCCAATTTTATGCTCCATTAAAACCTCAGCTCGCAACGGAGTGAGGTCAGGAGTGGTGTCACCTGATGGATTATGGACAGAGGCGAATTTACAGCAGAGCAGCCTGTCTTTAGCACCCTGTGGATCTGAGGAGACAGTTGCTGYGTCCAGTTACTTTTCCACTGCCATGGAAAAGTGGCTGACGCTGCTCAGRCTCTCCTGCAGCACYRCTGCTCCCAGGGCAAGCTSCYCACCAGGGCTGGCAGCCACCCTKGGGGCCAGCCCCTGCCTGTGCCCACCCTGCTGGAATTCCTGCTCCTTTTAAGTACACAAATTCAAAATGAAGRGATTTTTAATTGGATGCAAATGGGGACATGGAGAAAACACCAGAAGAAAGGATTGCAGGCAGCATTGACACCCTGGGCTGGTTTGACCTGGAATGTGCAGAGGCCCCTGCCCTGCTTGCAGCCCCACCAGGCTGAGGGGTGCTCATTTTGGGGGGAGCTGATGTCGCAGTGGGTGCACATCAGCTTGGGTGAGACCCCCTGCTCTGATGGGTGGGGGTTTGCTGGGCACCTGCACCAGCCAGAGAAGGAACCTGGGCTGCCCTCCTGGGCTTCCTGCACCCTCAGAGCCACCCAAACCCTTCCCAGCAARTGGGGGGCGTGCAGAGAGCAGGGGGCTGGTGGCCCCTTTCCCATCAAGTGCCTTTTTAGCAACCTGCTGCCGGCTCCTCTCGGTTAAATTAATTGCGTGACATTTAAAGAGTTTGATCATCGCTGACATTCAGGATGTTCCAGCTCCCTCGTAGAGTTCATTTATTACCTTCAGGCCTTCAGAAAAAAAAATCCTATTTTTTTCCCCTGGAAAGGGGTATTTTATCGAGTGAAGGTGCCCAAGGCTTGGCATCATGTGCTGCAGTGCCCAGTGGCTCTGAGGATTCCCTGCCAGGGCAGGGCTCACCTGCAGCTCGACGCCGTAGCCGGTGTAGACGGTGATGTTGTAGGTGCACTGCAGGTACCCGTGCAGGGGCAGGGGCGGGTAATCCGTGGAGTCGATGTAGCCCTCGGGGTCGTGGAAGCTCATGCTGCAGAGCACTGAGGGGACACAGAGCAGGGTCACACTGAGGGCACTTCCCTCCCGCACCCCAAAGCCCAGCGCCGCAGTCCCTGCCCCGTCAGTGATCCCATGGAATTGTGGAATCCCAGAGTTTGGGTTGGAAGGGGCACTAAAGCCCGACCCCTGCCATGTGTAGGGACATCTTCCACTAGCCCAGGTTGCTCTAAGCCCCATCCAACCTGGCCTTGGACACTTCCAGGGATCCAGGGGCAGCCACAGCTTCTCTGGGTAACCTCTGCCGGGCCCTCACCACCCTCACACGGAGGAATTCCGTCCTAATATCCCACCTAACCCAGTCCTCCTTCTCCTGACACTCCAGGCCCTTGTCTAAATTCCCTCTTCAGCTCTTTTGAAGTCCCTTTAAGGAACTGGAAGGAGCTCTAAGCTCTTCCYRGAGCYTTCTCCCAGCCCTCCCAGCCTCTCCTCATTGGACAAGTGTTTCATCCCTCCAATCATAAAGTGCAGAAGATTTTAGGCAGCCCCCAAACCTGGGTGGTGCCCTGATTTTGAGGGGGGTTGCCTAAACACAGCCGAGCCCCCCACCAATACCACAGCCCCGTGCCCCTGCCCAGCTCAGCTCACCCGGGGTGGGCTCCGTGGTTGTGACAGTGGTGGTGATGATGGTGGACGTGGTGGTTTCCTGGCTCTCCTCCGACGCAGAGCCGTGCACGTCCCTCTCCGCGCTGTTTGTCGGGATAACACCAGCGGGAGCCGCGGTCGGAGCCTCCCCAGCATCCCCCGTGCTGCCAGGGAAGGGCTGCGAGAGGGCTGGGGGCAGGGTGGAAGGGGAGATCTGCAGCGTGGGGCGGCTGGTGGTGGCCTGGTCCTCCCAGGGCAGCTCGGGGAGGCTCCGCTCCGTGTCCTCTGCTGGCGCCCGCAGCCCTGGGGCGGCCGTGGGGAGCCTGGAGCTCCGTGGGCTGGCCGGGGAGGCAGTCCCGGGGGGCCCCGCCAGGGTGGGCTTCAGCCTGGGGTGCTTCCTTCCCGTATTTACTTGCTTTAGAGTCGGTGGCTTTTTCTTAACGGGGGAAGTTTGTTTGGCATCGGGTCTGGTGGCAGCGGTGGCCGTAGGAAGGAGCGGCGTGGTSTCCTCTGCTGGCGCAGCACCATCCTGCGGGGCTGGCAGGAGGTTGAGGGCAGTGCCCTGCCCGAGCTGCCCTGCTCCAGGCTCTGAACCCACGGCGTGCCCAAAATCCTCRGCTCCACCAGTCAAACCAGTGCCGTGCCTGAGCCCTGCAGCTCCACCACCGCCCGTCTGCTCCACCGGCTCCTCCGCAGCGAGCGGGTCCGGGCTGGGCGGCACCAGCGCTGCCCCCGATCCATTGTCTGCCAAAAAAAAAAAAMCAGGGAAAAGTGGGACTGGGCACGGAATTAGAGCTGTGCTGCCGGTGTGAAATCAGCCCCCCGGGAAGCTGTGGCGGCAGGAACACCCACCACTTCCCAAAGAAGGAACGAAGCGGCCCCCACAGCGCAGCGCGCCCGCCTCGGCGCCGTTGTTGTGCTGAGCAAASCCAACCCAAAATTTGTTGGGAAGAGGGATGGGCAGGAAAGAGCCGGTCCAAAGCCACCCAGTGTCGCTCTGGCCAGGGGATAAGTGCATAAATACAGATTTATCCACCATCGTGGGGTGACCATGGCTGTGATCCATGGGCTGGAATCTGTGAGACGCCGCGAAGAGCTCCGAGAGCCCCAGAGTCAACATTTTCCATGGAAACAGCAGTTGCCAGGGAAAGCACTTAATGCACGGTACTTAAAGACCGTAATTCCAGCCCCCTCATGTCCCCTGGGAGGGTTTGGAGCCCCTGGAATGCAGGGTCCCTGTCCCTCTGTGGGCATAGGGGGTCTGCAATCCCCCAGCCCCACTGCTGGCCCGGGGCTGCCCAGGCTCCTGCTCCCCTTTGTGGCKGAACACGAAGGCACCAAATGATCCYTAAAGCAGCTCGAGCTGCTGKGATGTGCCCGTGGTGGCAGCCRGGACGTGTGGCCCCCACAGCTCTCCATGGGATGGGGGCTGGAGCAGCAGTCGGGGTTTCCTTCCTGAGCAGACCCCAGATAAACCTCGGCTCACCTCGGTAGTGTTTTAAACAAAARCACAACTCTTGGGTTACGTTTACCTCGATGTACACTGCTTCAAATTCTGCTAATTGAGGTAGGACTGGAATTAAAAGCGGAGGGAAATTGAGCTTTTGTATGTGAATCCTGAAACACAGGGACACTCCTGGGTGACACTGCCCAGGGAACCTGAGGGAGTGAGCAKCCCTGACAACTGACTTTGCTCCATCTTCTGGAAAATTGAAGCAGTTTCTGGCAAGAACCAAAGATAAAGAACRCAACAGGGAAAGGCAAAAGCTGGTGGATTAGCCTGAAGGATGGAGCTGCCAAACCTCTGGCAGTCCCTACACTGCTCCTCCATTCTGGAGAGTCCTTGGACACTCTGCTGGTGCCTGGGCTGGTTCTTTGCCCCTGGGACAGCTGGGAATAGAGCTGTGCCTGCCCCAAGCCACTGCACCCTGCTGCCACCACCAGCAAAACCTGTCCCGGCCCCCGAGGGCTTCCTGGCCTCTCCTGCTGTTTGCCACCAGTTAAAACATTAATTCCTTAATTAGCAAGTGGTTCAGMAAATCCATCACCGATTCCCTGAGCGCATTAGGAGACATTTCACACACATCATCTGCAATCATCGGCTTGTGTCAGCTCTGAATAATCTCCCCCTAAGGAAGGCTGGGTGCCTCAGTATCCCCTACGCTTCTGGGGGGCAGACCAGGAGCTTCCACGCCCTCTGCTTGTTTCTCAGTGTCTCTGCTTCCTTGTCCACCYCACCCTGAGCTGATCTTGGCCATCCATGGACTGATGGGGAAAATGTCCCCAAGGCCATGCCAGTGGCAKCTCTCCTTCTCAGAGAAGACTTGCAGGGCTCTCTCCTCTTCCTCTCCCATCCCAAGCCTGGGTGGAGCAGTCGGTGGTTGCTCTCCCATGGCTCAGGTGACAGTTTTTAGGGCTCTGCAGCAAAAGGTTTTGTCCATGATGGGAGAAAATGGGGCTCTCAGAGAGAGGGGAGGAAGCACAGCCCTGGGAGGGGAGGGGGGTTCACTGGCTGGTAGGACATGCTGGGACATGCTGGGACACATTGGGACATGCTGGGACATGCTGGGACATGCTGGGACATGCTGGGACACGGCTCACAGCAGCACAGTCAAGGATCCTGAGTCCTTAAAGCCAACACATTCCCAAAAACACCAACCCAGGATCCCCGGGTTATTTGTCTTGTGAACCCTAATTCTTAATGGATTCTGCCTTTAAACCATATTTTTGCTTTTGGAAAGCTGACTAATTCCTTATGAGATCCTTTGCCAGGATGCATTTACTRGATTCTGTCCTTAACAAAGCATGAAATAAAACACTCTGTAAAGCGACTCCTTAATGAGACACTAAACACGCKGCAGTTTGTAAAGGGCAAACGCACATCCCAGGGAAGCAGGGAGGGAGAGGGCAGAACCCAGCCAGGCTGGAGCAGGGGAGGGGSAGGCACAGGGCCCTGGCATCCGGGATCAATCAGGGCTTACTCTGCATTATCAGAAAGAGAATTGATGGGCGATCTCGGCTCCTGATTGATCACCACCCCCGATCCCGAGCTGTGCTCCAGCACCTCCCTGGGCTGCCAGACCCTGCTCCTGCCCCGTGGTGCTGCCCCACAGCCCCGGTGTGGCCCCCTGCCCATTCACTSCTGCATTTGGGAAGCAGAACCGAGTATCCCCATCCTTAAGGAAGGATTGAGGTGGGTTTCCATGTTTGCGAACCAGGGTGGGCTTTGATAAGATCCTTTCCACTCCAATCTGAATTCCAGCTRTCATTCTGCCACCTCCAAAGCCCATGGGGTGATCATGGTCACATAGGACCCTCCCTGACTGCTGAAACCCGTCCTGCTCTGCACAGTCCAGAGCTGCTGGAAGAGAAATGGTCACGTTTGACCTTGATCTAATCTGCCCTAGCAGCTCTGGAGGAAAGAAACGCTGCTGAGATGCACAAGGGGTTTATCTTGTATTTCCATCAGGGGCTCTCYGAGGGCAGTTCAGCACTGGAAACCCTTCTCCAAACGCATGGAAACCTCCGTGGTGGCCCTGCAGCCCTCGCTACTCCCGAGTGTGGCACCGGGAGCTCCGTGCCCCGCAGGGCAGCGTGGGCACCGCAGCTGCTCCTGCAGGACGGGGCCAGGCAGGGCAGGGGACACTTCGGAGCACAAAGTGACCTTAACGCTGAACGACAGCTCGGTCTCCAGCTCTATTCTGGGCCGTGCCTGGATACCGGGTGTGTGCAAACACGGCGCAGGAAGCTGGGCTCCGGGGAGGATGTCTCCAACCAGCCCCAGCCCCCGCCGTTTATACTTAGCCAGGGAGGAAGCGCCGAGCCTGGGCTGTGTGTGGGAGCTGCACAGCCCCATGCCAGGGCTGGGGGTGGTGGCACCAGGCTCTGGAGAGGCTGCAGGACAGGAGRGRTGGCAGGGGAGCAGCTCCYRGAGCATCTCCTYTCACCCAGACACTGGGTTTTGGCAGGGCAGCAGCTCCCAGAGCATCTCCTCTCACCCAGACACGACACTGGGTGTTTGCAGGGCACCAAGCACCCGCCCACCTGAGCAGCAACTGCACAGGGGCACCAAAACCATCCTCCCCAGCCCCAAAACTTCACCTCCCTGCTTCCCCAGGACCCCCAGCCAGGCCCGTGTCCCGTGGCCAACACGCGAGTGCTGCTCCAGAGGTGCCGTGGCACCGGGAGAGCTTGGTGATTGCCAAGATAGCTCAGCCAGAGGGGCTTAGGGGAATTAGAGAGCTGCGAATGCCTGATAAAAGGCTGGTGGGATAATCACAAAGGCCTCATTTCGCTGCTGTGCTCCTGAAAGAGCCAAGGCAGGAGTAGCCGTATCGCGGCTCCCATTACTAATGCCGATGGTATCGCCGTGAGCACTCGCTCCAGGGAGGGCAGCGGGATCGCTCCAGCTCGGGAATCACTCCCCAGAAGGGTTTGGGATCTGATTTGTAGCAGAAATTAATAAATCTGATCCAGGCACTGTTAATGGTGGTGTTTGGCTCTGCCTGTGTGACAGGCTCAGGAGCGTTCAYGGGAGCTGGGCTGGGCTAATCCTGCCTGGAGCTGCTGCTGGCATCATCTCCGAGCCCTCATGGAGAGCTGGGATTTATCCTGCACTGCCCAGCACYCTCTGCACGCAGGCTGAGCCCCTGAATTCCCCATTCCCACAGGGAGGAGGGTTGGCAAAAGCTGTCATGCACCTCTGTGGAGGAATGGGAACATTCCTGGGGATGAGYTCATCCAGGGCTGATCCAGATCCTGGATAAAGCAGAATCCTGGTCAATCCAGGAGGCCAGGTCCTGGTGCAATTCTTCATCACTGTGGGGCTGGGGGGTGGAGAGGGGCTCTGCTCTTCTGCTCTCTCTCCTCTTCCCACACCAACCCCCAGCTCGTGCAACACACATCTCATCCTCAGGGAGGAAAACAGAGGGTTTGGGTGGGAAGGGGTGTCCATCAAAACACTYGGCTGTGATCGGTTTGGTTTCAGATTTTAAGAGCTTTTTGGCCTTGAATCCTGAAGAGCAGAAAAAGCTTAATTGAARCAATCTTTCACTTCCCGAACGTCCCCGCGGGCGGATGCAGCCTCCAAGGCCGCCCGCCTCCCCAAGCAGGAGATGCGAATCCCAGGTTTTCCTGCAGCCACATTTTCCAGCAGATTCCTTTTTTTTTCCGACGGGAAAGAAAAGAAGTTTTCCTCAAGAGCATCCTGTCAGCTCCCCRCTCTAAGCAAATAAAACCGTAGCGATGCGATCCGGGTGAGTCATCCCCGTGGGAGCTCCGGGAAGCGCAGCTGGAGCAGGGGCTGCCCGGGAGCTGCGGAGCCGCTTTCCCGGCAAAGGTGAGACAGGGACGGGAGGGCTGTGCGTGGATTCCAGCCCCACATTCCCACTGCTGTTGGGGAAAACAGAAAGCCGTTCTCCTCTCTGGCAAAAGGATGAAGGGGAGGTGCCCGTCCCTGGGTGCTGCCCAGTGTGGGTGACAGCCTGGAAACGCTGGGAGCCTCCAGTGGGAAAACCTGGACTGTTCCATGGAGCAATTGATGGGAGATAATCCAGAAGGAAAGAGACGCCCAGCTTTGGCTCATGAAGACAGTGCAGCAGAGGCCAAGAAAGTTTGGAGCTGTATTCCTCCCATTCCAGGGGACACCTGGCTGTCCTTCCTGGGCTGTCCCTTTGTGCCACATCCTCCGCGGGGCAGGGGTGAGCAGCACTTTGTTGATTGGATGCTGCTCTGGATTCAGGCTGGGATGCAGCTGGGATTCCTGGGGCAGAAAGGGGTCAGGGCACTTTTTATTTCCATCCCCATGAATTTCCCAATGCCACAGAGACTCCGCTGGCCCTGGGGACTTTGGGATCTGCTTTAAAATGCTGTTAAATTGCCCATGTGCAGGGSTTTATTTATGCTCGCAGGACTGTGGTCTGAATATTTCATTTTAAAATTTACATCTGTGTCACTCGAGATGCTCAAATAAGGTTGCCATGGAAACCCCTCATTACCGGGTGAGGATGCTGGCAGTGGTGCCCAGCCCGAGGAGCCGTGGCCGGGAAGGACCRGGCTCTGCCCCCACTGCCCACCCAGCTCCTGCACCCAGAGGCAAACCCATCCCTGCAGGGAAGGGCAGAGAGGAGAGAATCGTGGAATCACCGAATCCYGGAGTGGTTTGGGCTGGAAGGGACCTTGAACMTCACCTCATCCACTGCCTGTGCCATGGGCAGGGACGCTTCCACTAAAAACTGAGYTGCTCCAAGCCCTGTCCAGCCTGGSCTCGGGCACTTCCAGGGATGGGAGGGAGGTGTTTCACCAGCTCCAGCTGCCTCAGGGACCTGCTGTGCTGGCRGGGGACACAGGGCTGGGACATGGTCTGGAGAACACCACAGCCACACCCTGGGATGAGACAGGGGGAAATCCCCCCTACCTGGCTGTTGGCAAGGGGATTCCTGATCCAGGTGGGAGCAGGGGATTTGGGCTCCACATGGGCACTGCTGCAGGGCTGCTGCCGGTGGGGGCAATATTCCAACAGCACAGCACTCCAGGAAACCTGCTTTAGTGGCAAATCGATCCTGTTTGTGCCTGACTGGAGAATCCCACACTGCCTGTGCCTGGCTCAGGGAGCAAGGACAGCACAAGGAATATGGGGATGAAGCTCACAAACCTCTCCCCCCTCTCAGGAGGAGCTGGAACTGCTCTAATGATCCACGCAGCCCTGACAGATGCCGGGAAATCACACACTTCTCCGAGCTAGGAGGAAAATGGATTTTCCTCCCCGCTGCTGCTCCACGGAGCTGGAATCAATGAGACTTTGACTCCCCGGTGTCTGTTGTGGCCACGCCAGCTCTGCACAAGCACCTGTGGCTTTGGGGRCACCTGCCCACGGTGCCCTGGCTCCACAGTCTGTGTGTGCCCAGCCCTGGCATCCTTCCCTGCAGCATCACCCCCAAATTTGGGGATTTGCCATCCCCAGATCCCCAGGGATGAGCCCAGCACACGCTGGGAATTGCCCAGCTCCTTCCCCTAAGGAATGTGGGAGGAGCAGCAGCAGCTCAGGAGGAAGAGGAGTTCAAGAGGCTCATCCAGTTATGGAGGAATCAGGAGATTTGCAGCATGGAGGTGATCCCACTGCATCCCCAGCTCATGGAGGCAGGAATTATCCTGATATTCCCGACCCACAGGGAACAGGGGAGCAAAGCCATTAGAGAGAGTGGAACATTGATGCAGGTGATAATTTGAGTTTATCACGGGGTTTTTGTGATATCAGGTGTAGGAAAGACACATCTGTGCCTTGTCACAGRCAGACAGACCCTGTGGAAAGGAATTCACAGCCTGGGTTCAAGGGGGAATTCATTGTTTTGGAAGTTCATTAGGAAAGAACTTTAAAGATCATCCCTTTGCCATGGGCAGGGACACTTTCCACTATCCTGGGTTGCTCCAAGCCTCATCCAACCTGGCCTTGGACATTTCCAGGGATGGRGCAGCCAGAGGAATGAAGGAGCTGAAGAAGATCCTCCCTGTGCCTCTCCTGGGCTCCTCAGCTGGAATGTTCACTCCTCAGGGCCCACCTGGGGAGAGGAAATCGAGTGTTTTGGCAGCTTTTCAGGCTACAAATTGAAGAGGGGGAAGAGAAGCTCCTTCTTTCTTCGCCAATCATCCAGCCCAGCCGTCTACATCAGGGCATAAAATTAAATGGGTTCCTAAAGAGAGAGTATATTTAGCTACAAAACCCCGTTCTAGTCAGCTCTCTGCAGCTAAAATAATTAATCTCCCATCACTGTTAAGATGCAGCGGAGCAGATCTGGAGAAGCGGAGTGCCGGGATTAACTCTTTGTGAGCAGCTCAGCCCTGTGAGAGCAGCTCCTGGGAGATCCTGGGAGCTCCCGGGGACTCCTGGGGTCCTGCCTGGCTGGCTCTGCCCTGTCCCCTGCAGGAGCCAAGGGCTTGGCAGGGGTGTTCTGCCCTGGCGCTGCCTCTCAGGTGATGGAGGGGACCCAGGAGGGATGCAGGAGCCCTGGCAGGGATGCAGGAGTGGGTTCAGCCAAACTTCCTGCTCCTGGGGACACCGGGAAACACTGAGTGCACAGCCCTGGAACATCTGGAGAGACAAAGTTTAGCCTGGTTACAACCACTGGCTGTTCCTTGTGTCTAATAAATCACTGATGGGCTCGTTCCCAGGCACTCACATCCATGGAATACGCAGCCATTCCCAGCCTCCTCTGTTGTCCCACCTGTCTGCAGTGCGTTCACAGCTCGGTTTGGTTTGAGTCCCACTCCAGCACTGGAAACAGGAGGTGACAACGTGACGCTGGAGGTGAGCAGAGCAGCATCACAGCCTGGCTCTGTGCCCCATCTCCCCGGCTGGGGCAGCTGCAGGATCCAGCTCCTGCCTGAGCTGCCCTGCAGCAGCTGGGGGAGAGCTCAGCTGCCTCTGCCCAATCTGTTTGGCAGCTCTTTCTATTTCTTTTCACAGGATGTAACAGGAATCACAGCGTGGCTCCAGTCCAGGCTGCCAGGGAGGAGCAGAGACTGGCAGAGCACCTCGGGGGGTGCCACTTGTCCCCCCCCATGGCAGCAGGGCAGGGTGTGGCCTCAGCACTGCTGCCCACGGCTCCTCTCCTCTGTGGGATTGTCC
>CADDXX010000486.1:514069-552714 GCA_902810485.1 Alauda arvensis
TGCAGGTATTTTTATCCGTGGGCAGAGCAGGATGTGGATGGAGCAGGATGCGGGTGGAGCGGGCCCGGCCCCGTGGGACAGAGCAAGAACATCCTTAACAACTTGTCAGTTAACAAGCTGTGAAAGGAGACGGACAGCCAGGAGCTGGCAGCCTGTCCCCTGCAATGAAGGACACCTTCCCTCCCTCAGCACCTCGGCAGGAAAGGCTCCTGCTGCAGAGCCCTTCTCCTTCCTGCAGGCTGAGTTCCCTGCCGCTGCAGGGAGAACGAGCAGCGGAGGCACCTGCACCGGGCGGATCTGCTCCCTGCATCCCACCAATCCTGCACCACTCACTCGTGCAGCAGCAGGAAAAGCGACCTCCYGAAGCAGCTCCTTTTGGGAAGGGCTCCGGAAAGCCGCGGAGCACAGCCTCGAGCAGCAGCTGAAGGGCAGCAGCCTGAGCCAGAGTGATGCCAAACCTTCTCTCACCCCACAAGCCTTTCTCACCCTGCCCTTTGCCCCCTGGTTTGGGGTGCGCCAGCTGGGGGATGGCAGATTCCCTTCCCCACTGCCAGGGGCTGGCTCCAGCTGCACCCCGAGGATTCTGCTGGCAGTGCTGGCTTTGGCCCCACGTTCTGCCCTGCCAGGAGGGGCCTGTCCAGGTGCTGCCCCAGGCTCCAGAGTGGCTCCTCCCGGTGCTCATCCCGCTGAAATCCTGACAAGGGCAGAGGGCTGGGTGCTGCTGGGGTGCTGCTGTCCCCTCTGCCCCTCCCGTGAGTGGGAGCAGAGCAGGGACAGGCACATCCCCACCTTACAGAGCGCCCTGTGCCTGGCAAGTGGTTAAAGACACACACAACTCACCCCACCACATCCAGCAATTTCACAACCCCTGACAAGCTCCTAAATCCATCCTGATGGACTGGAAAATTGGAAAGCCGGTGCTCATGCCGTGTTTCCTGCAGACATCTCCGAGCTCCTGAAAGATGCACTCGGYGGCAGCCCCGGCCCCAGCCGTGTCGCTCACGTCGTGCTAATTAAAATAGAGGCTGTGTTTTGTAACAGGATTTCCTTGGAGCCTATTTCACTGCTCAGTAGCCACTTTCAAATATTTGAAAAATAAAATCCCATCAAGTAAATAACTTTCGGATTGCTCGCAGAAGGTTACTGTGGTTTAGGATTTTTTTCTTGTTCCCAAAGCCCACTGGAAGCAGCTGCGCTCATCGCAGTGACAGAGGATGGGAAATACACGGATTTCTGAGGCTGCTTGTAGTCTACATCAAAAGCTGTGTGTTATTTAATCAGACAAAGCCCGTTTCATTAAAAAAAAAAAAAAACAACTGTCTGTACAAAATGGAATAACAAAGCACCCCAGTGCTTGGCACTGACCTGGAATACCCAGGGAACATCCCTGCCCGCTGGCAGGATGGGCCGTGCTCACACCAGCCCATTTTGGTGCCCACATTACCTGTCCAGCAATGCCCTGGCACTCCTCTGCCTCATCCATCACTCATTATCCATTAACTTCCAAACCCAGCACCACCTGACTTCCAAGGGATGGATCACACACTTCCCTTTTTTTACATGGTTTGCTATTCCAAGATCTCTGCTGCCGCTCTGGATGCCAAGGGAGCACATTCAGCTGACTCGGCGCAGCCTGGCTCCTCAGCCCTAAATCCTGCCACCAGATTCCTCAGCGAAGGAGAAGTTAAAAACGTACAGGAGGAAATGTCTGTGACACTGTGACATCCACAAAGCTGCGCCTGAAATGGCATCTTTGTATATTCATAACGTCAAAAAATACCGGGGAAGCAGAGGGCTGAGAGRCACTAATTTCATTTACTCCCGATCCAGGCTCTCCTCGTCCTTTCTGCCAAGGAGGAGAGAAGGAAGAGGAGCCATTTGCCACGGCCTTTGATAGCTCTCCATCAGACAAGCCCCTTTCTCGTTATCTGCGGGCAGCCTGGCTCTGTGCTGTTATCTCGTTGCTCGGGGTGCTGCCGCCAGAGCTCACCGCGCACTTGTTGCAGCCCTCGCCGAGTTCACGCTCGGTTTTCCTTCCTGCCGGACACACCTGATCCTCTGGAAGCAGCCTCCCGAGRTGCTGCTGCGCTCACCACAGCGCCAGGGGCATCTCTGTACCCCTGTCCTTGCTAATGGGCTGTGACAGCCACGCCAGGAGCGCCCCAATGCCTCGGAGAAGAGAAGAAGGGAGGGTGCTGACTTTGGGGGTGCGCAGGAGCCCAAAATTCAGCACCCCCCGCTACATTTCTGCTCCCAACACCGCAGCCTCAGGCAGGGCTTCCTGCTCTCATCACAGCCTATATTGGACACCCCAAATATCTTTAGAAACCCCCGGATCTCCCAGGGGTTCAGCTGCGCCACCCCCAGTGCCAGGAGGGGCTGAGCCTGCATGGGCAGCACGGGCAGCGCTGCCCTCTCTGCACTCAGCTGCTCACACCCCCCTCCCCGTGTTTGCCCACTGCACCATCCCAGGGCACAAATAAGTGCCCCTGTGGGTGCCCACGTTCCTGGGATGCCGCTGCTCCKGCASAGGCTGCCCGGAGCCTSCTGGCACAAGTCCCTGTGCAGGGACGTGCCTCTGCTGCCGGCTCTGCTCTGCTCTGCGCCGGTGGGTGGGTGCGAGCGGATGCCGGGAGCAGAGGAGAGGCTTTCACACCTCCTCTCCGGTGATCTAAATGGCTTCACCAGTGCACAGCACCCAAAGCCACCAGCCAAGCACCCGATGGGTGCAAGTCATGTGAAAATGTTTTTTTTTTTTTTTTCTTGAGAGCACGAACAGAAAGAACAGCAGATGGAGCAGAGCAGTCTGTCTCTGAGGGGTCTAATCCTGCTCCCCCCTCCCCCCCAGCTGGAGAACAGCAGGATTTGCCGCTCTGGGCCCTTGGCCCTCCACACAGATGGACAAGACTCCCCCCAGGCACGGGCAGAGCTGCCACGTTGCCACCGGCTCCAGGCTGCGTAGGCAGGAGTTGGGATTTTTCCTGCAATAATTCACCGAACCTTGTAAAGGGTCAACAATTTATCAGCTCCCTCTCTCTGCCAAGGGAAGAGGAATTCAGCACACTGTGTTCTTCCACCATGAGATTTATGGCAGAYTGTGCCAAACCCTGTTCCCGGGAGCTGGACTGCCTGCTGATGCTCCCAGTGGGACTGGGGCAGCCCTCCTGCCTCAGCACACGAGGCAGGSAGGGAGCTGAGAGCCCTCCCTGGGCCTGAGCTTCCTGGCTTTCCTTCCCAGCTCCCCGGGAGCCCGGGATCATCGCTGCTGTCACGCAGAGAGCACCGGCAGCGCGGAGCAGGGCGTTTGTGTAACACACCAGAGGAACGTGCCTCTCYGTGTGTCCCCGCGCTGGAACAGGATGCCAGAGCTGGCAGGGACTTCACATCTGATTCCTCCACACGTACGTGCACGAACACGGAGCACAAACCCCTGCAGGTGAGGGAGAAATGCCACCCTCTCCATCCTCACTGCTGTTTTGCTGCCCGGGAAGGATGGATTCTTGTAAYACAACCCCTGTCTGAAGAGTCGGGTTTCAGACCGAAAAGTCAAAGTCATTAAAGGCAATCTGACCACGAGAGCRGGGACTGGAGTGGGCAGAGAGCACCGCGCAGCGCTCCTGACACCGGGAGCCGCTTGTGTTTGYTATAAACCCCCTGCCAGCCCCGGAGGGCAGCCTCAGGCCCCGAGCACACTGCAGCACGCACCAGCCTCTCCCGTTCTCCCACCGAACRATCCACACTGGGAACCCCACCCAGACGYRCAGCCGAGCCCGGCTGCCTGGTCCYGGCACCCCAGCAGTGCCAAGGGACCGGGCACAGGCACCGCTCCAGTCGTCCCCAAGCCCCACGCGAGTTTGCARTGACTTTGCCAAGTCACCCGCGAGCGCATCCCGGAGCCTATTCTTAGGTCTGGCATCGCAGCAGTGGGAGAGGCAGCGGGGCTGCGCGGAAACGGGGGACACGTGGAACGAACGGGCAGCCCCTGGGCGAACACYCACCCCCTCCCCCGGACACCCCCCGACCGACACGGTGGGTCGGGAACACCGGTGGGGACATGGAAGTGGAGGCTAGAGGGACACCGCGGGCTGGGGACACACGGAGGGCTGGGGACACACGGGGCTGCTCCCCCTGCGGGAGGGAGGCGAAGGGTCCGGCGCGGCTCCCGGGAGGCCGCGGCCCCGTTGGCGCTCGGTGGCCGGGAGGACGCGGCTCCCGGAGCGCAGCCGGGCGGCGGGAGCTGTCCGCCCCGCGGTGCTGAGCTCCGCGTTCCGCCGGGCCCCGCTGCCGCTCCCGCCGCCGTCGCGCTTCCCCGCAATGCCAGAAGTTTCATCCCGGCCCGGGGTGCAGCAGGAGCGGGTGGGGGGGTCCCCCGATCGGGGGGTGGCACGGCCGGTTCCGGCAGCCCCTTCCCGCTCCCACCGCCCCCTCCCCGGTCCCGGCTGCATCCCCCCCGCGCCGGGCCGTGCCCCGGGGAGCCCCGGCTCGCTCCGCTCCGCCCCACCCCGCTTACCTGGGCGCGGGGCCGCGGGGGTGCCCAGCAGCAGCAGCAGCAGCAGCGGGGCGAGCAGGCAGAGCCCGCGGGGCCCCGGCATCCTGCGGCGGGCGACGGCGGAGCCTCCGCTCCGGGGCGAGCTGGGCGAGCCGAGCCGAGCGGAGCCGAGCCGAGCCGCTGCGATCCGAGCCGCTCCGCGCCTGTCTCTTATACACAGCTAGATGTGTATAAGGGACAGGAGCGGGGCCGGGCCGGGCGGGGGCGGGCGCTGCCGGCGGAGCGGAGCGGCGCGGGGAGAGCGGCGGGGGAGGGCGCCGGTTGCCGCCCCGGCCCCGCCCGCCGCTCCCCCCCCTCCACCCTCCGCTCACCCCGGCCCCACCGAGCAGTCCGGGTAGGGCTCCCCCAGCAGTCCCGGCCACACGGTTGCCCGTGGTTTTCTCCGTTCTCCTCGGCTTCTTCCCGCTCCGGGAGTACCGGTGCCCCTCCCCAGCCTGGGCAGTGCTCCCACTGCAGGGCCCCCATCGGCCTGTGCCCGGTCTCTTGTCCCATCTCACTGCCCCTTGTCCCCAAGCTCCCTACAGCATCCAAAGCCCCTCTCGGCATCCCAGCTCTGCTCAACATCCCACCCCCTACACCCAAAGCTCCCCTCAGCACTCCAAGCCATTCTCACTCCCTCCTCAAGCCCGGCTGTACCCTCCTTCCCTCTCCCCTGGCTCCCCCCAGGCAGGCTGGGAATAGGGCAGGGGTGCTGTGGGGAGGTTGCCACAGGCCCCGTGGCTCCCTTGGGATCAGGGATACYCTGGGGCTTCTGGCCCCCAGCAAAGCCTGGCTTGGAGGGAGCTGCAGCTATGACCTCAGTGGGGTGAGAGCACTGGGCATACAAAAGTTTGTGGGTGCTGCTTAGATCCCTCTGTAATGCTGGGCCCATGGATGAGCACTGGAGTACCCTCAGTCCTGTGGCAAAAGAAGCAGCTCACAGACAGTCCCTRCCCAGGACCTGGCCCCAGAACTCCTCATCTTCCTTGCCTGCAGGAGATCCATGGCCTGGATGGCTCCCAGGAACCCCCTGCCTGTCCCCCTGCCCAGGCCACCAGCAGTGGGCACTCCCAGCAGGCCCCTCCCTAGCCCGGAGAGCACACGGTGTAATTACACGGGCTTCGAGAAGAGCAGAAACAGAGGCTCGGTTCTCTTGAAATCCCAGCTCCTGCCCTGAAATGTTTACAGTGAATCACCTCCCGGTGAGAGTGCCTGGCCCTCCCGGCCGCTCTGCCTGTCAAGTCAAATAGCCAGGGCGGTGTCACGAGTGCACAGCAGCGGTGTCAAACAGCCCGAGACGCAGCCCAGCCTCTTCCCTAAAGAGCCCGTCTGTTGATGCTGCCATCTGAGAAGTCCCCGGCACCTTTGCGGGAGCAATTACACCGATCCCGTTACCTCAGCAACAACCACCGCTCTCTGGTGTCACCACCAGTGCCACCACACCGAGTCGAGGAACTGTCCAAACACGGGGACTGATCCTGCTGCCGTTTTTCCCTGCTGGAAGCGGAGGCAGCAGCCCGGGGATGCTGGGGTCATTTGCATTCCCGGTGTCACTGCGAGCCGCTGCCAGCTGGGAGCAGTTGGGCAGCAGGCTGGAGAAGAACAAAATAAGAAAGGGAGAGGGAAAGCGGCGAGAGGTGCAGCGCGTTATTTAACACTGTCACTCTCCTACCCAGTTGGGACTCGCCTGCTCCGAGGTTTGATTCGGTCGAACAAAGCTTCCTGTGGCACAGCGAGCGCTGCCTGCACCGCTCCCCGCTCTGCTCCAGCCCCGCTTCCCTCCCGACCTGCCGGTGCTAAAGATAAGAGTTGCCTCTCATTTAGCAGTTCTCCTCGAGTGATTTTCATTGTGCTCATCTGCATTGTGGCAAACTCCTAAGATAGCCAGATAATAACAGCAGCGCCATGGAAACAGGCAGGAAAAGAGACCAAACACTGTGTTTGTGATGCAGAAATGCCCACGAAGTGGCAAAAGTTGTTAGYGATGGAGAGGGAACGGTGAGGCTCAAGCCTCAGCTGCTCAGCCGGGTTTAGGGGGTGCAGGGGAGCCCAACTCCCACGAGGCTGCACCCCATGACTCCGGGGCATCACATCACACCTGGGGAAGGGACCTGCTGCTGGGAATTGTGCTGCCTGGGGGTCTCCCGGCAGTGCTGGGGTCCTCCTGTCCCTCTGACAGCTTTGCTGGGGACTCGGGTGAGCTGGGAGGCAGCAGTGTGTGTGGGGAGACGAGCTGGGATGAACCACAGGATGCACTCCCCAGAGCTGCTGTGATTTGAATCACTTCCCTCCCGCAGCCGGGGTGCTGAGGCCTAATGGGCTGTGAAATCTCACCCGGAGAAGCAGCGGGATGTGTGTGGAGGGAGAGGCTGCCGGGATCTCCCTGCTCCCGATGCTCTCCGGAACACCAGGGTCCTTCTGCCTGCAGCTGGGACCTGCCACCCTGAAAAACCCCCGCAGCTGGAGCAGCTCCTGCAGCCCTGGGCACGGCTGGGCACGGCTGGGCACGGCTGCATGCACAGCACAGCTCCATAGCAGGAACAGAACCCACAGGAGCAGGCAAACCGTGCTCCCCTGAGCTCCTTCAGCAGCACTCAGGGCCAGAAGGGTTGGCGTGGCCAGAAACCTGAGGGATTCCCAGAAATAAGACAAACACCTCCCGAGGCCACTTTATGGGCATTGCTCTAATTAGCACCGTGTTCATCGGCCGTTACCTCAGACCTTTGATTARCAGTGGGGAGAATCAATAACCGCTCTAAAAACTCAGATAACTTTCACAGCTAATTTTAATTTCACATTTTAATCTTGTATTAATGTCAATCTTAATTACCATAATTAAGTCAGATGTGACTTAGCAAGAGCAGCTCGGAGATAARATGTTAAAGGCAGACGGTGCCTGTCTGGTGCTGCTCACTGCGGTTTGGGAAGGGGCTGATGACAGGGAGCAGGGGGGATCCCACAGGGAGAACACTTCCCTGTCCTTCCCAATGTCCCCAGCCTTGCCAGCTCCCCTGCACCGCAGTGAGGCCCTGGAGCCGCTCGGAGTTGCTTTGCTTTTTGGCAGAGTCGCTTTAATTTTGGGTGCCTGAACCCCCCGAGCCCTCTCACTGCCACTCCTCAGCACCGGGGAGTGCAGGGAGGTGACAGCCCCACGGCGCCGGCCGTGCCTCTGCTCCCCTTGTCACGGCAGCTGAGATCCATGAGATCCGAACTGCCCGGAAAATCAATCCCTCATTTATTTTCGCCATGGTGCTGCTGCAGCCGCCGGTGCTGCCGCGTCGTGCTCTGCGGTTGTGCCGATTGATCGCCGCCCACTCGCAGCTCCCCCGAGCCCACGGGGGCAGGGGCAGCGCTGCCAGGGGCTCCAGCCAGCCTGGGCATTCCCTGTGCAACCCTGGGACTCATCCACCTTGTGGGATCCGGCAGCACCGGGGGTGGGACAGAGCCTGTGGCAGCTCCTGTCCTCCCCACACTGGTGCAGCCCCAGGTGGGAGATGGGGACAGAGGCACAGGGACAGACCCCACCATCCCTGGCTCTACATCCTTGTGAGCCATCCCAAAACACTCTGGGGATCCTGCTGAGGGTGCAGCTGCTCCGTGGGGCTCCCGTGAGGGCACAGAGGTGCCAGGCTGCTGCCTCTCCTGCCCTCTGCTCACRCAGCCTCCTCCCTGCAGCTTCCTTGGGAAGCTCTCACCCCTCCTCCACAGTGCCTGGGGCGGGGTGGTGGGGGGAGGCTTCAATGGCAGAAGGAAGCGGAAAAATCAGCTGAGCTTTCGAGCTGGAAGCAGAGGTGCCCCGTAGYGCAGCTGAAAGGCGGCTCTGAGGAGCCGTGCCCAGGCTCCGCTGGCTGGGGGCACTGCTGGTGAGTGGCAATATTGTCCCGGGGCAGAAAAGGCCTTTGTCCCTCCGAGATGGCAGAGCCACTCCAGGCTCTGGCTTTGGGAACGGGGCTGATTCTCTGCTTTGCCTTCCAAGCGCGGTGCTGAATGGGGGGTTTGAGCCAGAGGCCAGGCTGGGATCCAGCCCCTTTGAGCCAGTGCCGGCGGGCACAGCTGGGGGCCCGCTCGGGAGGGAAGTCCTTGTTCCCTGTCAACAGAAGAGGACTTTGCACAACTCGAAAATAGGCTCCCTGTTGCCCACTGCGGTTTGGAGGGGGCTGAGGGAAGCAAACCCGCTGAGGGGAAGGCAGGCAGCAGCATCCCTGTGGCAYTGGAGGGGAGGGACAGCCTGCCCGGGGTGCTGTGTCCCCAGCGTCACCTCTGTCCCTCTCAGTGTCCCTGTGCACAGCTCCACAGTCCCAGTGAGCCACCCCTCCACAAAAGCTCTCCTTGTGCACCAGGACTGAAGCCTGGGAGCACCTACCTGAGCCCATGGCTCCTTAATTCCCCAGCCAGAAAGCACGACATTGTTTTATGCTCCATGCATAATTCATAGTTGGGAGCTTAATTAACTAAAGCTCCTCGTGGCAATGCCTGGAGAGGCTCCCACCAGCTCCAGGCACTTCCAGCCACTCCAGTCCAGGCTTCCAGGCTCCTTCCCAAGGCGGTGGTGTTGCTCTGGTTGCTGTATCCATGTCTCATTGCTGTGCTGCGATGTCCCAAAAGTTTTCAAGGTGTTTCTGTTGTGATTTTCAGTTCTTTGCTCCAGCAGGATTTGCATCAGTCARGGAGCAGCCAGCGGCTCCATGGTCCTCCTATCCTCACCATCCCCACAAATCCTGGAGAAATCTGCCTTCCACAAATCTGCCTTTCAGCTGGAAAATRCCTGCTCTGGGGAGGCTTTCCTACCTTGTCCTGCATTCTCTGCATCCACTCYAGACTCAGTATTCCTGCCAGGACTGCTGGTGTTTGCTCATTGCATCCCATATAAATTGCAAGAGAGATTACACTGATACATAAAACAGCATTTGTAAATCCAGGAGTGCACAGGACTGTTGTCCTCTCTTGCAATTCCTCCTTGAGGAATAACAAGAAGTTTGTTTGGTTTTTTTATGAAGTGAGGCAGAGTGCAGCATGATTTTAGTGCTATCCCACTGCCTCTGGAGAGAGGGATTTCTTTGCCTCTGCATTATTCTACACTGGCTGCAATCCATTAATTGTCCTCAGGAAAACGCTCTGGCTCTCTCCCTCACACCAGCATCTCCCCGTGCATTTCAGAGTCCCCTGATCCAGGCAGGAGGGCTCAGAGCCAGTGCTCAGCACCCCGAGCCAGGCAGGAATGCCCGGGAAGGCTGGAGGTGTCTGCAGCACGGGATGAGCTGGATGCAGACCTTGGCCCTCCTCGGCGCTAACCACAGGTAAATATTTTTCATTTGTCTGGCTCAAACAATTTCCCCCTGGGAATGATAAAAGCAGTCAGTGAGGARCCGATGCAATCAGCTTCCCTCAGTGATGCTGATTGGGAATAATCCCCGAGTTGTTCGAGGCGCTGGAGAGAGGGGGTGAGCACCAACGGSTGTGGGAAGGGAGAGGAACAGGAAATAAGGGAAAAGAAGGAAATCACAGCTTACAATCGGCACCAGTAACCATGGCACTGTGAAAGCCAGGCTTTGTCCAACAGCCGATTGTGATCTTTGAGGGGATGATGCGTTTGAGGGAGGGAGGGAGGGAGGGATCCGATGGCTGCCGTGGGTTGCTGTGATGGATTGGATGTGGCACCAGGCACATTCTCCCGGAATCAGTGTGATGCACTATCAGCACAGCGCATCCTAAGTGGGAATGAACTGGCTCATTGACAGATCCCCAGAACAGASAGAGGAGGAGAATCATCCTCACAAGGAGGAATTAGCAATGAGCCCGCTCAGACCTGGGTTTGCTCTGTCACTCTGCCTCGAGCTCCCACGGCCTGCAGGCAAACACCGAATTCCCTGGGGATGCTGCACAAGCCGGGATCAGGGAGCAGTGACAGGTTACCGGGAGCAGGGAMGTGCAGCCACACAGCACAGAGCCATTTATCCAGCCAAATGCAGTCCAGCCATTCGCCTCAACTCATTTCTGTGCCATCCCACAGGGGGGTTGGAGGGTCCCAGGGACTGGAATGTCCCTCTGCAGTGGCTCAAGCAGATGGCATGGCTCAGGTCCCAGAAACCCCCTGCAGCTGGAGCAGGGAGCCGTGCTTTGCTGCCCCACAGCTCTGCAGAGGCAGTGGCGGCCCCACAGAGCCCACTCCTGATGGTGGCTGTGGCCTGGACAGCAAAACCTTGGGCCAGCAGGGCCACACCTGCACCTCCCCTGCTTTGGGCACCACCCAGGGACCAGAATCGATGAACTGGGTGCCACAAGGAGCAGGACAGTGGCACTGACTGTGCTGTGCCTCACAGGGGAGGTGACAGCCCCCTCCCAGCCCACCCCTGTGTCCTCCCTGGTGCCACAGGCTTGGTTTTCTCTGCAGAGGCTGCTTGCTCTCTTTGTGAGGGAGGGGGAAAGGGATTTGTACTAAAGCTCTTTGCATGAAAAAATAAAATCCATACTGTGCTGCTTTGCTCTGCCCCGGCTCCCAAGCTGTGATGTTTCATTGATTAGCTTGTAAGAGCTTGGAGCAGAGCCCGTGCTTAGCTGGGAGCATTTCCGCAGCTCCCGCAGGTGGAAAGCCATTAACCGCCCCCAGCCTCGTCCCTCCGCCTCCTGCAAGACTTTGCGCGGAGGCTTTGGGGTTGTTTGAAGAGGAAAACCCCTAAAGCACAGTCCCCACACCGTGGTTGGGGTCCTCACACTCTGCCCTGGGCAGGGCAGCACAGTGTCACCCCCCGAGGCAGAGCCACTGCCCATCCTGCAGCTCTCGTGGATACAGGGATAACAATTCCCAGGGATTCCTAACAAAAGAACCACATCTCACTTGTGCAGAGCTGTTCTGGAGCTCGCTGGAACTTCCTGCTGCTGCTGCGTGTGTCAGTGTGATGACAATAAACCCCCGGCACTCCCCGAGTGCTGCTGGAGAAACGCCTCTCCTGCAAGAACCGYGCCTTGGCTCCCAGCACCTGCCCAGCGTCCTGGGAGCCGGGATTTGTGGGAATGGGAGGTCTGAGGTGGCTCCTGATGCTCCATGCAGCCTCCAGCAGCTTTTCCTGGAGGGGCTCGTCCCTGAAYCCAGCCCTGGGGCTCTGAGCTCCAGGCAGGACTGGCTCCACCCTGGGGGTTGCTGAGTATTTTGGGAAGGCGGGCAGAGATCCCAGCAGCCAGCGGCCCCAAGAGATCCGCAAGGATCCGGGCAGGGCTCGGAGCGGCGGGAGGGAGGCTGGGGAGGAGGAGGAGGAGGAAGAGGAGGAGGAGGAGGAGCAAGCAACATGTGTGGGGCGCTGGCAGAGCTCCAGCGCGGCAGCGTGTGCGTGTGGGTTCGGGAGRTGCAGCACAAGCTGCCGTGAGATTCGGGGATTGCAAACACGAGCCAGCCGCCACGGAAGCGCTCCCCGGGAGCACCGACCTCGCTGCCCGGGGCTGCGGCTGCCGCTGCCCGTCCCCCTGCAGGGGCTTTGCTGGGTGTGYAGGGAGAACCAGGGTATCCTGCAGGTGCAGCACGCCGGGAGCAGTGCCCGTGCCTCCCGGGAAYACCGAGCTGCCAGCCCTGCCCTGCYGGCCACACTCTGTCCCCTTGTCSCACCACMCCGGGATGGTTTCCATCCCACCCCAAACCTGCGGGAGGCGTTTCCAGCTGCACAGAATGAACGTGTGAGGCACTGAGTGTGTGTGAGCTGAGTGACACCAGCACGTTCCACGGCAGCCCGGCTCTCTGTGACCCCCGGGGAGATGCCCCTGTCCCCGTCCTGTCACCCGGAGGTGGCACCAGAGCTCAGAGCTGCTCAGGCTGTGCGGCTCAGGCGGGGCTGGGAGCTGGGAGAGCGGGAAGGAGCCCCGGCTGCGGGTTAAAGGAGGTCACTTTAATGCAGTCAGCACTGCTGAGATCCCYGAGCAGCCACGGGGTTAATGGAATAAACCAGGGAAATTTGTAAATCTCTCCCCAGCACCCGGGAGGATCAGTTTTTGTTTTGTGTTTGGCAATGGAAGCAAATCCTGCTCCACTCTCCCTGGCCTGGCTGTTAGGATGACAAAGTAAGGACTGGTTTTGATTCCCAGGAGGGTTTTATGCACCTGGGAAAAGCTTTTTTAGAAAGGTGCAGTGCCAGTCCCAGGTCCCCAAACTCTTGGGGACCCCAGCATGTTCCAGGGCTGGAGGGACATGGGACACACAGCCCATCTGAGGGCAGGGAGGACACAATGGGGGATTTAATAGGGAAGGAGCCTCCTGGCAGCCCACATCTAGGTCTAATAATTTGCTATAACTGCTTTTATGGCAGACCATAAAAATCTGAAATAAGGCTGGGAATTGTCRGAGAATCCCACACGGAGATGAATTTTTTGCGYAATCAGAAATTCTGGAGCCACAGTTTTTAGGCTCCAGTGCCTTCCCCAGGAAACTCTGAGGTGTTCACCAGGTTCCCACAGTCCTGATGATGATGATGAAGATCTCCAGTGCTCCTGTCCAACCTCAGTGGCTTTGGGAGCCAGAGATCCCTTCTCTGGAGAGCAGCCCCTCGCCCTGCACCCTCCTGAGCACCCTCCCTCTGTCCCCAGCCTCTCCACAGGGCCCAGCATCCCAGAGAATGCTCAGAGGGATTTTGTTTCCCAAGCCCAAGCTCTCCAGCCCCCTCCCCGTGGCGCAGGGAGGACAGGGTCTGTCCCTGGAGGGTGACATTAAGCACCGAGCTAATTCTGCCTCCGAGTGCTAACCCTGAGCCGTTATCACAATTACTCCCAGGGCCACTGGATGATACTTGGTAATTACGTGGCTCTTTCATCTGGGATCTCAGAGCACTTACTGATCAATTAATTACACTTTGCAGCAGGCTTTGGCCCCGGTGCCAGATGCAGATCAATAATCCCTCTCCTGAGAGGAGGCTGGCTCTGACTGACACGGCCCTGCCAGCACAGGATGGTGTCCAGGCTCTGGGGTGCCCAGGGAAGGTGGAGGATGAGGGCATGGAAAGCTCATGGATGAGAATCAGGGAATTTCTGTTGGATAAGAGGTCTAAGATCTTCCAGTCCAAACCTTAACCAAGCCCGGGAGGGTCCTGAGCGTTGCCAGCTCTTCCCCACCCTCCAAAGGCTTCGTTCCCCTGCTGTTGGGGACAGATGGGAGAAGGGAAGTGCCAACCAGCTCCTCCTGATCCTCACAGCCCCAGGAAAAGCTGTTGACTCGGAGCTTTGGACACAACACCATTGGGTTGGCAGGAGCCAGGCCATGAGCACGGCTCGTAAATCTCCTCCCCGAGGGGAGCCTGGCTACACCCAAGCCCGGATTTATAGGTACAAAYAAGATGGAAAGCAGGAATTCCCCCTCAGGGCATGCAGGGGTGGAAAACGCGCAGTCTCCTGCCGAAAACTCTTCAGGTTTTTTTCATTGGTTACTGCAGGAGGAGAAAACTCACAGGGCWGGGGAGGTGCTGGAGGAGGGAGGGATCTGCAGGAGGCTTTGGGGGGAGRCTGGGAGGGCAGAAAGCTGCCAAAAGCTGCGGGTCCATGGCAGCCCCATCCCTCCTGGCAGCAGAGGAAGGACGGGGTCAGGTGAGGACAATGGTAGGGTCAAGGATTAAACCCAGCTGGACCTGGGGGKTTTCTGGGGTGTCAGGAGCCAGCCAAAGGCCAGCCACGACAGCCCGCAGAGCTTCTCACCTCTCATTACAGCGACCTTTTCTTCACAGGCTTGTCTTGTGTTGATCTAAATGATGTGACTGGGGAGAGCTACCGCTGTTACAAAATGATTTTACATTGCATTTCTCCAGAGAGGCAAGAGTGGAGATGAAGGGTGTAGGGGCTGTCCCTGGGCAGGGTGTCAGAGCTGTCCCTGGACAAGGTGTCAGAGCTGTCCCCGGGCAGGGTGTCAGAGCTGTCCCTGGGCAGGGTGTCGGAGCCACCTCGCAGCTCGGAGCAAAACTGCAGCGTTTGCAGCAAGTCCCTGCCAGAGAGCCGCAGGCTGCGCCCTCCCTGTCCCAGCTCATKGCCGAAAATCGCCAGTGGCAGGCGGAGAAACCCTTCCCCTCCTTCCCCAGGGCTCAAGCCGAGCTGCTCGCAGTCCTCTCCTGCTCGGCCAAAGAGCTGCGTCACCGCAGCCTGACATCCTCTCCCTCCTCCTCCTCCCGGCTGCCCTCGGCGGTGTGTCCTCCCTGTGTCCCCCCGCTGGCACAACCGGGGCTCCCAGTCCCTCTTCCCGATACTGGTGGGGACTGTGGCACACGGGAAAGGGGGCTGGGCTGGCAGCAGGGCAGGTTTTGTCACCCTGGGACACTCTTGGCTGTCCTTSCCTCGCTCCAGGCAGCCTTTCAGCGCAGATGGAGAGCGCCATACGGAGTTTTGTTTCCTCCCCAGAACACACGGCACGTTCCCTGCCTGTCTAACAAGGTGTCTGTGCGTGTGTGACACGGTGAGAGGCACAGCCAGGCGTCACCCRCAGCCCTGAGCAGGGAGTGAGAGGGACACAAGGGAGCTCTGTCCCCCCACATCCACCACAGGGCCACCCATTCCTTGTCACAGAGCAGCACAGGGGAAGATTTGGGAGCTGAGGGCAGGTGTGGGACACAGCCAGCTTGGAGAGCCTTCCTCCCACCTGGGGCTTGTTGCTGAGAGCTGCTCAAAAAGCGGGGTTGCCCCTTGCAGGGCTGCTGCTGTGCTGAGGACGGGGAGGGCTTTTCCAAGGGTGTGCAGTGCTGGGGTAAGTGTGAACGGCTTTAAGCTGAAGGAGGGYGTGTTTAGATTAAATATTAGGAAKAAATTATTTTCTGTGACTGCTCTGGAAGCTGTGGGTGAGGGGGTGGCTGTGGGGATGTCCAGGCAGCGGGGATGAAGCTGTGCCAGCAGAGGGATAGAGGGATGAGCCATCAGCTGGGATTTCTCCAGCGCTTAAAAGCCTCCTTCACATTCTGTGCCACGAAACACAGCCGTGATTTTTTGCTTTACAAGTGTGATTGCTTTTAACAGCATGAAATTACAGCCAGAGCTGGTCAGCCTGGCAGCAGATAAGCGGAGCTGGGAGTGTGGCACTGTGTTAGTGCGTGGGGAGGAAGGGTGGGTGGCAGCCCCCCATGAGCCACATCTCTGGGCTATCCCAGAGGAGATGGGTGCTGCAGGGTCAKACCTGGTGGTGATGGAGGTGGGTGGGCAGAAGGGATTAATTAAGGGGCTCAAATTGGGGATAAACACGTGGCTGCCCTGTCCAGGGCATCCTCACCCTCTCATCTGGGGACTCCAGTTCTGAGAGCCCTGGGTGCTCCTTCAACACTGCTCTGCCTCTCTGCTCGCAGCCCTGTCCCACACCTCCCTAAATCCCTGTCATTCCAGGTGTTTTCCTCACTTTCATAAGCTTTTTTTACCACTCTGAGGAAAAAGGTCTCCGTTTACTCATCACTGCTCTAATTCCATTTGTGAGCTGTGGGTGTCAACCAGAGGTGGGCCTGGGAAGGATTCCTGGCAGAACAAGGCTGTGTGTGCTGGGTGGGATCGATTTCATGGTGCCAGAGCCACTCAGCAGCAGCCCCTGCCCCTCCTGCTGCCACGCACAGCACTGTGGAAAATGCACTTATTCACACATTAGACCGATTCTCTGAAGTTCAAGCCTTCCAGGTATTTCTGGCCCCTCCCAGTCTTGCCATTTGCTTTCATCCCCTTTCATCCCGCTGCCCCTGCACCTCCCTGGTTCTGCTCTGTGTTTGTCAGAGGGCAAATAAAGCAGCCGAGGGCTGGCCCGGGGCTGGCAGTGCCGGGGGCTGGGAGCGTTTTCCTGGCGACTGCGCTCTGCCAGCCTGACCTTTCCAGGGAGCAGCCCAGGACTGCTGCACGCAGCTTCCCCTGTGCCACAGCAGCAGGAAAGGGGCCCATGCCAGTGTCTGCATCTTCTCTGTGCCCAGAAAGCCTCGAGCACCGTGGCAAAAAAGCAGAAGCCTTTGTGGGACGGGCAGTGCTGGTGGTGGGACAGGGCTCGGGGGTCAGGGCAGCGCTGCTCTGGGGAAGCAGTTGGTGCCTCTTCCTCAGACCCTGAGGGATCCCTGTGGCTGATGGCTGAGTCTCTCACCCTGAACCAAGCTGACAGCTTCCAAAAATCCTGYTGATGGATGATCTCATTAACCAGGGGTGCACTGCGAGGGAGGGAGGGGAGCAGATGGCTCATTGCCTTCACTGGGGGCTTTGCTGGCAGTGTGAGGATGGTTCATTCCCTCTTCCCCAAAGCCAGGGAAGCAGCAGGTGTGTTCAGCGTGGCTTGGGAGATTCCTGAGGCACTGGGACAGAGGTTGGGGTGCTCCTTGCTGGTCCCTATCCCGCTGCATCCCAGAGCAATTATCCATTCCAGCTCTCGTGCCCAGAAGGGACCAGTGAGATGACCCAAAGCAGCCAAAGAAATCACAGGGCTGGGAATGTGCCAGCAGCTAAGGAAGACACCTCAGAGTGCTGGAGAGCCATTTCCATGCTCACCGCTCCTGGTTAGTTCATCCCCATGTGCTCACAGAGTGGAGATCCAGCAGGGWGATGATCCAGCACAGGAGTGGGAGGGGGTTGGATTTTTCTTTCAGGGATCGCATTTATTTTCCTGACATTCTTCAAAGAGTTCTGTGCAGCAGTGTAGAGGATGAACAGGCTCTCCCCAGGGGTGCCCTGGYGCAGTTTTGGCAGGGGATCAGGGACACAGGGACTGAGTGGAGATGGGCTCTGCCCTTCAGCACTGCTGAGGATGCTGGGATGCTCTGGGGCTCGTGGCCCTGGGGGGACACAATTTGGTTTCCCCAAGTTTGTTTGCTCTTGAAGTGAACAGTCAAAGGGACAATGAGAGTTTGAGCAGGGGAAGGTTCCTGGCTGMATTAGAGGGAAGATTTGCAGTGCTGGCTGTGGGATCAAGGACTGCATTAGCATTGACCTGAGGTGTGGTGAGATTTCCTAACTCAGCACAAGGCTGTGCTCAACTCTGAACCTCACAGAGCACTGGGCAGTGATAGCCCCTGCCTTGCAGGAGTGTTTGGGGTCTTGACTCCTCCTCAATGCCCCCATTCCCAGAGGGGAAGGATGCTCTGGCAGTGCCTCCCACAGTGCTGGCTGCAGGTTGTGCATCAGGCACCATCTGAAACCAAACGTGGTGCTGAGCAGGCTCCCAGCTCCAGTCTCAGGGAGGGATGGAGATGATTGAGGAAGGCTGGGGGAATAAAGCTCCCCCATCCCCTCATCCTTCTGCTGCAGCTCTGCCCTGGCACAGCAGAAGGACCTCGTGCTGGGCCTCATGCAGAAAGAGCAGGTGATGGCTGCAAAGTCGAGTTGCTTGCACAACGGGTTATCCCAGGGAAAATGCAGGTTTTCCCCCTCTGTGGGCTCCTGGAGCTTTGATGTGCTCCTTTCTGCAAGTGAGAGAGCCAAAGGGGACATGGAATCAGCACCATCTTCCCCCCCTGGAGTTCTTCTTCAGGCTTCACTTGGTGTCATAATGATCCAATCAATCCCGGGAGGCTCCAAATAATTATTAATTAAGGCAATGATTGGGTGATTTGGCCGTCATTGCAGCTGTCTTTCACAGGGAGAGAGAAAAGCCTGTTCCTTTTCTTATTTTTCCCTAAAGCCTGACTCTGATGGCACGCGGCTGCTCTGCAGAACACAATGTAATAGCAGGGTGAGTCACAGCCAAGGATTTGTATTCAATATCGGTTCGGATTACATTAGCTTTGCCTAATGCCTGAGCAATAAAGTGCCTCTTCATTGTATAGCTGCAATTTATTTCGGTCCCTGGGTTGGTACAGAGCAAACATCCATCATGCAGCAACACGTGTGCCCTGCGACGGGAGCGGSCTGGGGGGACGCCGGCTCTGCCTCTCCTGCAGGAGCTCCTATTGTCATGGAATCCTGGAATAGTTTGGGTTGGGAGGGACTTTAAGGCCCGCCTTGTCCCTGCTGTGGACAGGGGCACTTTCCACTGGAGCACGTTGCTCCAAGGCCGATCCAAGCTGCCCTTGGATATTTTTAGGGATGGGGAATCATCCATTCATTCAGACATTAAACCTGCTCGGTGCCTTTCCCACTCGTGCCTTTCCCCARTGCTTCGGCAGAGGAAAGGAGAGGCAGAAAAGCAGCGAAGGCTGCGAGAGCACAGCCCGGGCTCTGTTCTACACCGGCTGCAGCTGCTTGGCAAAGGCTCCCCTGTGCCGGGCTCTGGCAGCTCAGCCCAGAGCCAGGCCGAGGGGACGGCCAGGGTTTGCTTTTGTGAGTTCGCAGAGATCCGGGAAAACGGAGCGTTTTCCTTGGCTGCCCTAACGGGACCCAGCGCKGATTCGCGTGGGCAGCGGTGAGTAAAGAGCCTTCTCTTTATTTACTCGGTGGGTTCGTGCCGCCGCTGTGGGAGACCTCGGAGGAGGAGGGGCAGGTCCGCAAGGAGCATCCCTGAGCGCTTCCAGCCCGGCGCTGCTGAGAGGAGGGCTCAGCGAGTCACTGATGATTTATGAACTCTCCCGAGCAGGGCAGAGGTCCCTTTTTACCTTGCTGGGCTCGCTGAAGGAGGGAACCGGCCCCAGCCTCGCTCAGAGAAGCTGCCAGAGCTTTCCTTACCGCCCGGGGAAACTCCCCAGCATCGCCTCTCCTCCTCCCGGCCGGCCGTGGGTGTCGCGTGGTCCCCTCCTGTTTGTCACCCTGCCAGGAAGAAGGAGAGGGGCGTTCCTCAAGGAGGAATCCATGGGCATTCCCAGTGAGCTCTCTACAGTGTCCCCAGGAGGGATGGACAGACGGAAAAGCCACCACCAAACTGGGACCCTCCGCTGGTGACAAGCAATGTGGGAATGAAGGGAGTGGCTCCAGGGCTGCGCTGGGAGAGAGGAGAGCCCCTGGGATGGGGTCTTTAGGGCTGAGTGATGCCATCACCGTTAATTAGTCCTTGCAGCACCGGCTGCAGTGTTCCCAGGGCCGGACACTGGCGGTGTCAGCGCTCTGCGAGCTGAGCTCTGCTGTCCCCGCACTGCTCGGAGCTGCCGTGCCGGGGACATCGTTAGAGGTGACATCTGATTGCTGAGAACGCCTCAGGCTGGCAGCCCGTGACTGCCAGCAGGGCTGGGCCGGTGCCAGGGCTGGGCCAGCGCCAGCTCCGGGCTCCGCAGCCACCGTGGGCGCATGCCTGGCCCGGGATGGGGCTGCTCCGTGCTGGGACATCCAGCGGCATCCTATGCTTTCCCAGCCGCATTCCCCAGGAACCAACAGCTCCCCCGTGGCCTCTTTAGRACCTTTTGCTGCTGGATAACCCCAGGAGCATCACCTCGCCTGTGGCCTGGTGGCCAGAGCCCTGCAGGGTGCATTGTCACCCTCTGCTTTCCTCAGAGGGGTGGCTTGGTCACCCCTCATGTGCCAGTGGCACATGGGTTTGGCAGCAGCTGTGGGAGAGCCACAAGGACTGAGCAGGGCAGGGAATTCCCTCAGTGATTCCCAGGCTGCTGGGATGGGGACAGGGATCCCTGAGCCCTGATCTTCCCACAAAGCCAGCCCTGCTCCCGRTAAGGAGCTTAATCCGTGGGGCTGATGCTAAACCTGTTAGTGCTGGCAGCAGCGCCCAGGAGCTGATGGCTCCATGCCAAGGGTGATTCTCTGGGATTCAGAGACAGCTCCCACCCCACAAAGTTTGGGTAAAAAGCCCTGCTTTCTGGGACTGCTGGCGAGACRGTGTCCTGAGGGAGTGGGGGAGTCTGGATTCCCTGGTAAATCTACTGCCATCCAAGAAAAAACACATTTTAATCAAATCCAAGGCGATGCTGCGATCTAGACACAGGAAATATAGGCCATGCTCACAAACTGGGAGGCTGTGTCCCAGAAAACATCAAATGTGAAAATAATTTAGAGGCTGGAGGAGCAAAAGCAGCTCCACAGGCATTCTTAGGGCTCTGAAACCCTTCAAGGCTGCAGCAAGTGGACTCCAGCCCAGCCCTGGTGAGATTTTGGGGGTTGCTGTGCTCCTGGCACGGTCCTGATGCACCTGTGGGAGCAAGGGGAATATTCCATGCAGGGCTGGGAAATGTGGCTCATGAAAGAGGGGTTTGGCAGACAGGAGAGGGTGAATAAAAGAGGGAAGAGAATTCTTTGAGGACTTAAAAAAGCACCGCTGAAAGGCGAGGAGGGAGTGAGGTCCCTGAGGTTTAGCCAAAGGAGGATCCAGAGGTGCCTTGAATCCRCTCTGCAAAAAATGTTCCTGGGATACAGCAAATTCTGAAAGGGCCTTTTAATCCAGCAGGGAAAGCACAAGAGAGCCAACAACTGGAAGCTGGAGCCAGACACATTTGAATTAGAACAAAAGACACATTTCTAATAGTGAGGTAATTAACCACTGGAACGAATTATCAAGGGGAAGTGGTGCTTTCTCAGTCTCTTGAAGTTTTCAAATTAAGTCAGGGTGTTTTTTCCTGAGAAAAAGCTTCAACTTGAGCAAAAAAAAAACAACTGGAGGAATTTACTGCCTGTGCTCRAACGTCAGCCCAGAGCCTGCAGAACACTCTGGCCTCAAATTCAGCTTCTTGGTAAAACTGGTGGCATTTTTAAGGCAAACCCAGGTTCAATTAATTGCCCTGGAATGGGAGGAAGAGACATTTCCCAGCATAATCCTATCCCCAGTGAAGCCAGGACCGCTGGTCCYGCCACAAGCTGTGCTTTTACATTTTGTCACCCTTGGGGTAATTCCTTTGCCCTTTGGTAAATGGYGTCTGTACAAAATTTGGAATTTGGAGCAGGGTCTGGATGCATCCCTAAGGATGGGGGTCATGGGGCTGCAGCTCCTTGGTGTAAAACCASCCTGGAAGCAGARCCCTGTCTGGGCTGGGGCTCTCCTYGCAGGRCACTGTGAGGATGTGCAGACATACCTGTATTTACCTTTGTCTGTTTGCATTTCTGTGGCACGCTGGCAGGCTTCCAGCAGCAGCAGGCTTGCAGTGGCCACGCCTGGGGTGAGGCTGTCCCTGCGTGTTTGGTGTCAGACAGCTTGGCCCTTCCTGTGAGCTGGGAAATCAATCACAGCTGTTCCACAGAGCTCTGGTCCTGTAATTACTCCGTGATTAAATAAAAACGTAATTCCTCCAACACCTCCGCACTCCTGCTTTATTGCAGGAGAGCCCACACAAGGAATTAATGTTTAAATAATGGCTTTCCTCCCCAGGAGCAGGCTCTGAGGTAGGCAGGGATATATTAACGCTCTGTCCCACAGGTGGAAGGAGCAGCACCTTGCTGGGGAGGACCACAGAGGCAACAGTGCAGCATCCACTGGGATTTTCCCAGGGATCTCCGTGTTTTCTGGGCACAGCCCAGGGGTCCCTCGGGCACAGCCTGTGGATACAGCCCCCCAAATCCCAGCTGGAACAAGGAGCCCTCCTTGCTGTGATGCCAGGGCTTGGAAACTGCATGGTAATTCCTGCACTGGGGATGGGAAGTTTGCACTCCCGGAGGAGTGCAGAGAATTCCAGCTGCACTGATTCCTGGGCTGTCCATCTCTCCCTATCGGCAGGTGCCAGCTGGGACATCAGTGCCTGCTGAAGAATCGCCTCTCCCCGCAAAGGGCGACGCAGTTTCAAACCTCTTTATTAAACCAAGCACAATCCTGTGCGCCAGCAGAGATGAAGAAAAGCTCCCGGTAAGTGGGACTGGCCATTCCCTGAGTTTCCAGTCTCCTTGGTTACGCTACGCCACGCAAACGCTTTTCTGGGAGAGCAGGCTGCGAGCAGAGAGTTTGAATCGCGGATTGGAGGGGTTCCCCATCTCCCTGCCTCATCCCTGGTGCTGCTGAGAGGATGCTCAGCGCTGCAGGGGGGTGGGGAAGGGGCTCCTGGTTTTGCAGAGGGGTCTGAGTGGTGCAGTCAGGGCAGATCCAATGGGATCTGTGCAATCCCAAATCCCGGATATGCTGCTCCCAAGACTGAATGGAGGATGTGGTGCCTGATGTGACTGATGTGAGGATATGGGGAGCAGTGTGGGGCTCAGAGAGCCTCAGCTCTCACACAGCACCTCCAAGGAAGCCCAGGAGGGTATTGATCCCATATTCACTGGCAGCAGGGTGCTGGTCCCATATCCAGTGACAGCAGGATGCTGGTCCCATTCCCAGTGACAGCAGGGTGCTGGTCCCATTCCCAGTGACAGAAGGGTGCTGGTCCCATATCCAGTGGCAGCAGGATGCTGGTCCCATTCCCAATGACAGAAAGGTGCTGATCCCATCCCCAGTGACAGCAGGGTGCTGGTCCCATTCCCAGTGACAGCAGGGTGCTGGTGCCACCCCTAAAGCACAGGCAGAAGTGGCTTCAACACAATTTTGCCCCGCTGACCCCACCCCAGTGCTGTGCCCACGCCGCAATGCCACCTTGGCGGTGTCACCAAGGGCATGGCAGTGCCAAGGGATTGCTGTCACCACAGCCAGCCTGTGACAGCCATTAGTAGTAACGYGATGCCCCTGGCTGGTCAGAGCCTCCTGTAGCTATGGTAATGGGCTACCATAATTCACAATTATAATGTCAGATTTAAACCCAGGGTTTGTGCAAAGGGATAAAAATATCTCTTTGCTCGTGGGATCTCTGGTATTATTTGCTTTGCTATATTGGAAGCTAAATGCTCTCATGAACATCAAGTGATTGTGCCGAGATTAAACACTTTTCTTCTGTTTATGCACGTTTCACCCTTTTATAGTTTTATTAAAACGCTGGCTGCACTCTCAATTAAGCAAAAAATCCTTCTGCAGTTGTAAGCACATTTCACAGGAATAAATAATTTAAACTGAAGGGTGTTTTAGGCTCAAAACCACAACGCTGAGATATTGGGGGGTGCAGAGCTGGGGCAGGGGAGAGGGCACTGCCATCTCACTGTGCTCCAGCAGGGATCAGGGAGCATGGAGCCCTCCAGGTGTGCCCTCACACACCTGGTTTGCACCTCCAGCCCATCCCATAACCTGGGCAAACAGGGCTTGTGGCAGAGCCTTTCCTGCACCCCATCACTCCTGTGCTGCCCTCAGCCACTATTCACAGCAATGCCACCGACTCCTTTCATCTGAGGAGCCCAAAACCCCCTGCAAATATTAATGAATTAATCATCCAAAATGCACAGCTTGGGCTCCGCCAAACCCGCAGCCGTCGCTTCTCCGAAATTTCGCATGGAAAAATCTGTCTGTTTTCTGCCATCCCTTAACCTCCAAATGTTGCTTTCTTGGCACTTTCCAGAAAGCACATGTTCAGGTTTCCCAGCACGCAGTCCTGTTTCCCTGGATCCCTGCCCACGCTCCCCGTGCTCAGCTGAGCTTCCACGTCCTGGTGCTGGTCCCGGTGCCTGCCCGGGGCACCCCAGCACCGCTCCCTGCTCCCCCTCCCTGGCACCTCTCCCTGGGTGTGTTTGTACAGCCACCAGGCAGACAAAAATCCCTGTGAAATCCCACCCACTGCTGCTGGGGAACTCTGGCAGAGCGGGACGGCTTTATTCTTCAGGATGGCAGCTGACAAAGGCTGTGCTGCTGGAGAGTAATTAAAATGGACAGGTACCAAACCTTTGTCTTGAAAACCCCCCGAGACTCTGAGCTATTTCTGACACATCAGCAGAAAGTGGCAGCAGCGTGACAAGCTCAGGGTCACGCCTGGCTCTGAGGGGCCCTTCTCCCAAGGCACGGCCACGGTGCCCTGGATGCTCCAGCCAGCAGATGAAAACATGAATATTCCTTAGGAAAAGCGTTTTCAGCAGCACGGGTTTGCCCCAGTTTTGGATTTTTTTTTTTGCTRTAGGTGATGCCTGGGTGGGTTGGAGTCAGTGCCAGCCCAGAGCTCTGCAATGGGAATGCAAATGAGCCCTCAGATCCAGGATTTGCTTSTGCTGGGTGGGTTTGATTCCCTTTAAAGCCCTCCCTCTGCTCCAGGTACCCCAGTGGCAGCACTTGGCTCTGGGAGGGCTCCTGCTGCAGGAGCTCTCTCCCCAGCTGGTTTGCAATGTGCCACACGAGCACAAAAGACCTTGCACTGTAATTAAGCTCTCGCTGTTCTTTCAGGACTTGAATTCAGAGAAATTCATCACTCAGAAAGAGCAGCTTGGCTGGGAGTTGAGGGAAAAAAACAACACTTTTCCCCCAAAGCCACGGCCAATGTGTGGAGGTTTGTGCCCAGCAGTGGCACTGCTCCCTCTTCATCATCTGGGTGAGCAAATGAGGACCCATCTCCTGCCCTCAGTCCCCTTATAAATTATTTAGCACAATCCAAATTACTGGGAATGTTCGCTGGCTGTCCAGCTAAATCTAATTTGTATTAAGTTCATTTGGCAGCAATTTTCCTTAATGGCCAGGTTGGCCTTCTGTGGGTGTGTGGTAAAAGTGATCCCTTGGATATAGGTGGGAAAGGTCTGCGTGGGCCTGCACTTCAAAATAACAAACCAAAAATTAATTACAGCCATTATAGCAGCTCAAAAGTACATTTAGTGAAAGTGGAAAATAGAATGAGGATAATTATAGTGGTTTTTTTTCCCTACTGCATCAGTCACTTGATGACATAGCAAGCTCCTCTATAAATACAGAATACACCAATAAAATATATCATACAGAACACAGACTATAGATTATGTTATTATATAATACAGTACATATTATATAATGTATTATATAATATACAGTGTAATTATAGATKTATCAATGTATAATATGTATCTACCACATATTTATATCTAATAATTTCTTTGTAATATATATGTAAAATATATAATATAATATGCATATTATATATAAGATATTTAATATATTTATAATATTTAATGCATATATGAGTGAAGGAGAAAGGCAGGAGCTGGTCAGGGAGCTCATCCTGCCTTCCTCCTGACATGCTGGGATGGGCAGTGGGCAGTGTGGGGACACCCTGGGCAGGGGTAGGATCCTGATTTAGGGAATTTAGGGTCACCCTCAGTGGTCCTGCACAGCACAGGGACACAACTCCTGCTCTCCATCCACACAGGGATGAGGAAGATGGCCAGAGTGGCACTGCTTTGGCAAATCCACTCCATTTTCATTTCCCACCCATCCCTGCAGTGCCACRCCCTGCCAAAGACTTGGCTCAACTCTTCTCAGACCCATTTCCCCATTCCAAACCCATTTGGAAGTCTGTCTTTGGGGTGGGCTTGGCCACAGCTGGAGCACAAGCCCAGCCACAACAGCAAAAAAGCAGAGCAGGGGCCCAGCCACGCCTGCTGAGCTGCCCCAAGGAAGAATAATTTCAATCCTATCTCCCTTTTGGAAGGGACACATTTAATGGCAGAGAGGTTGAGTGCATGGCAGCAATGGGGAATTAACTCACTGCATCCAAGTGCCGTGAAATTGAATCCTGTCAGAGCAGGCAGCAGCTGAGCACGATGCAGGAGAGGTGGGGGTCCAGAGTTCCCATCCTTCTGCTGAGCCACCAACCCCTCAGGACAACCCTGGCTGCTCTGCCAAGGGAGGATGTGCAGCTCTGGGTGCTTCCCATCGCCCTGAGAAGAGTAAGGAGTCAAAGCCATGCATTCACAGATACAGATGCTGGGGAAAACAGATTGATTGTTGGAAAAGAGGCTCACAGACCCAGCCAACCATCGGGAAGTGCAGTAAATGGAGTCCCCTGATTGCTCTGAGAGCATTGAAGGAGGCCACAGAGCACCTCAGGCACGTGGAGAGATCCTTGGGGTGGTCTGGTGCAGGACYAGGAGTTGGATCCATGATCCCTGTGGGTCCTTTCCAACTCAGGAATTCTGTTWTCTCCTTGATGCTCAGCTCCTGCAAAGGTGCCATGGTTCAGGGGGGTGATGGGGAGACCAGGGAGGTCTCCAGCCTTGGTACCCACCTCAGCAGGGATTGGGAATTGTCCCCGAGCGTGCCCAGCTCACACACACTGCTGCTGGGTTCTCCATGAGAGATGGATGTGATGGGCCAGAGGAAGCTCTGCCAGCAGGAAGCCAGCTGGTCCCAGCTCCAGGAGTGCTGCAGGATGGCTCTGGACACTCAATCCTGAGTGATGGGCATCATGCAAAGAAGGAGCTCTCACAGAGATCACTCCTCTGAGGAAGGCACAGCCAGTAGAAGAAAAGAGCRTGCTTTAATTATGCTAATTAGAGACTTGGCAGTCTCGTTGCTTGACGCTTTTGCATTTGGTGTGGAGACATTTCCCTTTGCCAGGGTCTGCCCCTCCTGGGGAGGGAGGGATGTGGGCAGRGGGTGCTGTGCTCCAGGGGCATTACCCTCACATCCCSGCYGATCCCAGCCCCGAGGTGCACTCGRGWGAAGGATCCCAGCTGACTGGCAGCACTCTCCCTTCTCCAGGGGTGACAYGGAGCCTCCACACTTCCCTCCCCACAGGCTCCATCCCTGCCAGCAGCACAGGGCAAAGCTCTTGTGCTGAAAGCAGGTGAAAGTGCTAAAACACAGGCACAAACAGAATAACTCCTGTCCTCCCACTCCAGGMTATAAATGGCTGTGGKCCTGCTCCTGGCTGGCTCAGCCATCAGTTTTGTGTCTCCTGAGCATCCCACAGGGAGCAGGGAACCAGAGCTTTCCCTCCTGTGCTGTGCACACACCATGTTTTCCACTGGCCAGAGCTGATGGATGGCTCAGTCTCACCATCCATGAGCTTTGCTCTCTGGCTGCTCCAAGGGCAAACAATTCTCTGGACTCAGCCTGAAACGCTCCAGGCCAAGCATCGTTTTGTCCTGGTTTGTCATTAAAGGATGTGCACAGCCATTCCAAGTGACAGAGCAATTTCCTTTGTGTCCTGCAAAGCAAAAGGAAAAGAAAGAAGTCAGCGTATTACACACAAATCTGCTTTTCTCCTGCAAGYTGAAATAGGAACAGCTTCATTTCCAGCAAACCCAACGCTGTAGTAATTCCAAATCAAAGGCTTTGTGTCAAAAGAATCATTTTTTACCGCCACAAATAATGAGCAATTTATGTCACGTTTGGAGATTAGATTAAAAGAGAGCTGCAAAGCGACACCTCGGCCAGCAGTGGTTGTAGGAAGAGCTTAGAGTTCCTTCCAGTTACTAAAGGGACTTCAAGAAAGCTGGAGAGGGAATTTAGACAAAGCCCTGGAGAGTGAGGAGAAGGGGGAATGGCTTCCCACTGCCAGAGGGCAGGTCAGATGAAATACTGGGAAGAAATTTTCCCTGTAAGGGTGGTGAGGCCCTGGCAGAGATTGCCCAGAGAAGCTGTGGTTGCCCCTGGATCGCTGGAAGTGTCCAAGGCCAGGTTGGACAGGGCTTGGAGCACCCTGGGATAGTGGAAGATGTCCCTACCCATGGCAGGGGAAGGAACAGCATGATTTTTAAAGTCCCTTCCCACCCAAATCCTTCTGTGATTCCCTGGTTCATCGAAATCCCTCCAGGGAGCAATACTAACTGCAAAGAGAAAAGCACTTGCTTTTTTTTTTTTTTTCCCAGAAATAGCAGAATCGTTTTTAAAAAGACCGATTTAAAACTAATTAGAGGAAATTTCTTCATCTGCTGCCTTCTTGCATGAAGGCACGCTTCCCGGGAGAAATCCAGTCCAGTTTTACCCCCAACTTACTGAATCCGGATCCATATTCCAGGAGAAATCCAGTCCGGGTTTTTGCTTTTACTGGCAGACTCCATTCCGTACTCCGGGAGAAATCCAGTCCAGGTTTTCGCTTTTACCGGCCGACTCCATTCCGTACTCCGGGAGAAATCCAGTCCGGGTTTTACCCTCCAGGTACAGAATCCGGATCCGTACTCCGGGAGGAATCCAGTCCGGGTTTTCGCTTTTACCGGCAGACTCCATTCCGTACTCCGGGAGAAATCCAGTCCGGGTTTTACCCTCCAGGTACAGAATCCAGATCCGTACTCCGGGGGAAATCCAGTCCGGGTTTTACCCTCCAGGTACAGAATCCAGATCCGTACTCCGGGCGAAATCCAGTCCGGGTTTTACCCTCCAGGTACTGAATCCAGATCCGTACTCCGGGGGAAATCCAGTCCGGGTTTTACCCTGCAGGTACCGAATCCGGATCCGTACTGTGGAGCAATCCAGTCCGGGTTTTGCCCGCAGCCGGGAAGGGGACACATGGAGCCCCGGGAATGTCACCGTGCCGGAGCCGCCTCGGCCCCGCGGAGCCGCCGGGGATCGCCGGGAATCGCTGACAGGCGGCCCCAGCAAAGTGCTGATGCGAGCCCTCAATCCCCAGGCTCCTCATCCATCGCTGCCRAGGGAAATGCTGCCTGCTGCAAGGCTTTGCTTTGTGTTGGAAGTGAAGGTGGGGAATCCAAGAGGCAAAACAAAATGCTGAACGGTGCCCAATCGGCATTTCAAGCTGCCATTGCCCCGTGGCTGTCCCGGGGGGTCCCGGGAGATTTTGCAAACTGGTGCAAATTCCCCAGCCAAGCAAATGGCTTGGAAATCCTTGATGGAGAGRCCAGATTTGTGCATGGATCTGTATCTTTTTGCCCCGAACCTCTGATAAAGAGATACATTTGGATCTCTTCTAGGAAAGAAGGGYGAGGCTGAGAAAAGAGRTTTTTGTGGAAAGMTGTGCTCAGCTCTGCACTGCACCCCTTCCATGGGCCTGCTCCCACCGTGGGGAAAGGAATAACAAGAAGGGACCTKTGTGTCAAAGAAGCAAATATTTTATTGTGTAAAAACCAAGCAGACATTAAAGACAGCCCCCCACTGCCCCCACACCATGTGCCTTGCATGCCACTGGGATGTGCCCAGATGTCCCCCCACAGGCTGGAGCCATGGAAGCACAGATGGATCCAGCTTCAAACACCTGCATCACTACAAAAGCTTCAGAGCTCTGCTGGGTGTCACACTGACACCCAAGAGCATCATCCCCAAAGATCAGCTGAGCTCTGAGCAGTGCAACGCGGGATGAGACACCTGGGCTGCAGCTCTGGGTTACGAAGGAGGGGTTTGGGGTCCCTCCAGCTCCCCTCAGAGCGGCCTTTCCCGGACCATCCTCAGCATCTGTGGCAGCCGCTGGGGTTTAATTAAAGCACCAACTCCCAAGTCAAACAACTGCAGGAGAACAGGAAAGTCCTTGTCCCCGCGGCTGGCCCTGAGCAAAGGGAAACAGGGCGGGAGCATAAAGAAACCACGGTACGTCCAAGACCAAAAAAAAGTTCGTAGAACCATCCCATGACTTTTGTGGAGCCGCTTGCAGTCTCTGCTCACRCGAGGTGGTTCTGCCAGGRGCAGGGAAGCCRTGTGCCCAACGTGGCTCCTCATCACTGCGGGTCGGGGCCGGCTGCTGCGCTCGATGGAAACAAATCCTGCAAGAAAGTGGGATTTTGCATTATGCAAATTTGCTTCCTGGAAAGAAATGTTTTATTAACACGCGCTCCCTTCGTGTGTTGGTTTAGTCAATTTGGTCACAGCTTGACATCCAATAAGTTACTCTAAAGGCAATGGTTTTACAAAATGTTTTTCTAATCTGTTTTAAACACTTAATTACAGTTGTGGCRCATTCATTAGGGATTCTGCTTTCAAACCTGSATTGCAGCAATAAATCCTAATTCCMCAAGTGTCAGCTGCAATCCTGACATGGCATCCAARTGGGTGTTGGAGGCTGTTGATGGTTGGGGGAAGGATGTCTGGGCCAGGCAGGAGCCCCATTCTCCAGAGAGGGAACCCCCAGYRTCCAGCCTGAGCTGATTTCCAATCACCAAATGAAACTTGGGCCCTGATGAGGGAGWGCTCAAGGGCCTTGGGGGGATGAGTCTGCCAGGTGCTGGGGTGGGAGCTGAGGGATGCTGGTTGGGAAACCCCCAGTGAATTCTGAGCTGGTGCTGTGGATGGCTCTGGGGCTGTCCCTCGCATCAGCCATGTCCCCATTGCAGCTCTGAAGGTGCAAAGGAAAGAGGGGGACCAGTCCCAGTGCCACACACCCCGAGGGACACCCCTGGCAGCCCTGGGATGCTCTGACATGSCAGGAGGAGCATGGGGACTCCTGCTATCCTGAGRTAYCCTGTCCCTACACAATCCCTGGCACCAGCACAGGCACCGAGGARGGGCAGMAGCTCAGGGCCAGCATCCCAARAGTGTCCCCACAGCYCWGARCSTGTGCCAGAGGTGGCTCAGCAGAATTACCTTTTAGTCTTTGCCCAGGTACTTCTTCATGATGCTGCTSACATCGTCCTCCTTCCCCTCGGCCTCGGCTCGCCGGCTCATCCCGCTGCTGCCCTGGCTGCCGCCTCTGCCGCTGGAGCCCTCCCCGTCCCCTCTCTGCGGCCGCCGCTTGATGCTGTCGGCGCTGCGGGAGGAGAGGTGGGAGCCGGAGGATGAGGAGGAGTCAGAGAGGTCCCCGGGGGGTTCCCGGGGGGCCGTGCCCTTGCTCTCCGAGGGCTCCAGGCTGCCCGCTATGGCCTCGTCCTCGAAGCGCACGGTGAGGGGCCGGTGGCCGTCCCTCCTGTCCCTGCGGGGCCTGGCCAGGCTGCTGGCCGAGCGGGACTTGCGGATGGCCGGCAGGAAATCATCGAAGTCGACCTTGGTTCTCCTCTCGTAGTTGAGGGTGGGTATTCKCCAGCTGAAGGGGTCGCTCCCCTTCCCCTCACCCAGCGCATCGCCGGGCAGGGAGCTCAGCAAYCCCTCCGGCTCCTTCCCCAGCTCCACATCCTCCAGCGACGGCTCCAGGCAGCTCCTCCAGGAGCTCAGCCGCGGCACCTCCATSCCGGCCGCCGGGGAGCTCGGCCGGCGGCCGGAGCCGTCGAGGGCCGGCAGGAGCGAGTCGTAGGAGCCGAATTTCGATGCCTTTTTCAGCGCCGGGGAACGCGGGGGCTCGGCCGGCTCCGAGGCCATGCTCCTCACGCTGGAGGAGCGTGTGAGGCTGGCACCTGCTCCTTCCCCTTCCCCTGCCCGATCCCCCTCCAGCCTCTCCGGGGGTTCCTGGGCGGCTGGGACAGCCCTGGAGCGCCGCAGGGCCGCGGCGCCGGTGGTGCGGTAAATGGGGAGGGCAGCGGGGTCCCCCAGCGCCGGCAGCCCCGGCTCCCGCTCCGCTGCCCGCTGCCGCCGCAGCTCCTCCACGTACTCGGAGAGGGCGGCAGAGCTGGGCACCGGCCCCGAGGCCACCGAGCCCGACCCCGAGGCCACCGAGAGCCTCCTCCTGCTGGGCACCGGAGGGGACGCGGCGCYGGGGAACCTCCCGCCCGGAGCCGGGGAGCTGCCCCGCCGCAGCACCGATGGGGACGTGTCTCCCGTCCTATCCACGGGCTTCTTGGGGCTCTCCAGCTCCTCTTCTTCTGCCAGAGGTTTGCCGTATTCCCGTCTTCTGGCCCCCAGCAGGGGACTCGGCGCCTTCCCGGGATCCGCAGCCTCGCCGGGCCGGGCAGCGCTGCGGGAGGACAGCGGCCGGCTCAGAGCGGGCTCCTTGGGGTCTCTGCTCACCCTGGACAACAGAAAGTGGCGTTAGTTTAGATTCCCAGTGACCGGGATGTCATTCAGCAAGGACCAGCCGGCATTGCCAAGGGAGTCTCGGGATAAACTCACTGYTGCACCCAGCAGCTGGGCAATACCCAAGGATTTTATCTTAAATAAGCCCAGGTCAGCCAGCCCAGATAATTCCTGGTATAGAGCATGTAATGTGACCAGCTTCAGCTCTGCCAAGCCAGCACTTACCTCCAAATATCCTTTTCCTTGACAGATTACAGCAATATGTAGGATTTATTTTACTTCTGTCAAAGCCAAAGATTATTCACTAAAATTTTATGAAACCAGCCCACTGTGCACCCCCAACACATCTCAGTGTTATTGCTGGGCAYGTTTCACCCAGGCTGCTGCTCAAACAGTTCTGAACGGCAGGAGCACCTGGGCAGGGGCTGCACAGCCAGGGGGGATGGCCAGGCAGGGACATGGCACATCCCAGACAAGGGTTGGTACTGGATCCATGTGGGATCCACCTCTGCTCAGCCCTGAGGACCCACACCAGCAGCCCCAGCCAGGCTGTGCACAGAGATGGGGGGACCGCAGCCTCCAGTGGGGTCCCTGGTGTCACYAAGCCACTGATGGGACACTTTATGKCCTCTCCAAGCACCTGCATTTGCTTGCWGGCAGCTGTCCCCACTGCCAGGCTCCCCATCGCTGCTCAGCCGAGGGGACCCAGGACTGGCCTGACTGGGAATTCTGCTGGGATGTGAATTTGGGAAAGAAAGGAGGAAAGAAAAAGAGCGAACGGGGCAGAGCAAAGCAGCAGAACCCAAACAACAAACCCATCTCTGGGAGGGAGCAGCGCTCAAGTCGTTCAAGGCCGTAATGAAGCTTCCTGCCCTGGGAATGCCGCTGTTGCCATGGGAATGGGGTGGGACGCTCGGACCAGGCTCTGCTGACCCGTGAAATAATTTACATGCCGAGACTGGGCTGAAGACAAAYTCCAGAGCTGGGAAAATGCATGAGTGCAGAAGGGAAAGGGGCAATGGAGCAGCTCCAGCTTCCCAAGACCCACTGGCACAGCTCAGGGCACAGAGGTGCCCCCCTGTCCTGGTACCCACCGCCTTTCCCTGCTCATTAAACCAGCCTAAATCATGTGATTATTCAACACAAAAGGACTTAACCAGAGATTTCATGTCCCTGAATCCCTGCACCCTTCAGGGCCACCCCGTGCTGATGCTGCCGAAGCTCCGCAGCTGATTAATAGTTTGAGACATTTCAATAATGCTGGATTTTAGGATCCTGAATTGCATCTTACTTAAAYGGCTGCTGTAATCCTTCGGTGAGGTTTTGTATAGAAATTGCTCCATTCATTCCGCACGTTTCCAAACAGTATTGTAACCTGTGTGCTGCATGAATGGCTTYCATAAATTAAACACCGGCATCGGGGTTTTTGTTTGGGTTTTAAGGCKGAGATAAAAGTGAGTGGAGAGGTGGGAGCCACTAATGGGCTGTGAACAAGGRCTGAACACGCTGTATTTATTGTCCTGTTCAGCATGACAGACAGCTGCTGCTTCTGTGAAAATCTTTGGAGTCTGAAATGGAGTGAGAGCTGCAAAGGTGGGATTGTTCCAGCTTCCATGGCTGGCAAGGGCCACACAGCCATGCAGGGACCTCACACTCTCCATGCCCTGGTTTCCAGCCAAAGGCCAAGACTGCCCCATCCATCCCAACTCTCCCAACAGTTCCTATTTTCTGCACCCATTAAACTGCCAGAGGCAGGGCTGGATGGGATATTGGGGAGGAATTCTTCCCTGGGAGGGTGGTGAGGCCCTGGCACATGGTGCCCAGAGAAGATGTGGCTGCCCCTGAGTCCCTGGAAGTGTCCAAGGCCAGGCTGGACAGGGCTCAGAGCAACCTGGGATAGTGGAAGATGCCCCTCCCCAAGGCAGGGAAGGATTCTGAAGGTTCCTTCCCACCCCAACCATTCCATGATTTGTTTCTTTAACCATTCCCTTATGCCTGCCAAAATCCCCTCCRGAATCMYRGCTAGTYTTCCTCATCCTCATCCTCCTCAAAAGGCAGGACACAAGAACGAGACAGTCAATCCCCATCCTGCAGCATCCCCTGCTCATCCCTAAATCCCTGGCAAGTGGCTGATGTGTGCCAGCACGAATTCCCAGGGAAAGTCACAGGCAGCCCCAAAGGAAGGTGATGCCACAGGAGGAAGGGCCACGAGCCCCTCCAGCCCYGAGCAGAGCCCTGCTCCTCCATCCTCCCCCTGGGAAGATGATTTTCCCAGCAAAAGGCAGAAGATGCCGAGCCCAGGAGGCGCCTGGAAGCCAACAGAGCTCTGCAATCTGCCATTCACGCCAAACCAAATGACATACAACAATAATTAGCGAAGATTACATAGCAATTAGCATGATTACAATTATGCCAGTTGAAACCATTTATACAATAAWATCCACACATGCTTTGCAACACATGACCGGGGCTGAAAGTGTGGCTGGGATGCTTTTCCTGGGAGCTCATAAATAAAGCCAAGACAGCTCCATTTCAGGGARGGAAGAGACATTGGCCTCATTTCTGTCAGAGGAGGATTTTCTTGTCACACCGTCATCTACACAAGAAGCTCCCAGTTTCCCACGTAATGATTTGCTTTTGACACAACCATGGTTAAAAATAAATGTGCCAGATCCCCAGCAGCCTTGGGACCAGGGCTCTTGGATTTGTGAACCAAGGTGGGAGGGGAATTGCTGTTAGGGTGAGCCCAGAGTGATGCCAGGGCTGTGGATGCCACAATCCTGCGGGATGCAGGATGGAGAGGCAGATCCTGGGCTGTGGATCCACTCCCTGACTGCACCTCTGGATAAACCCCTCCCATGACAGCACAACCCTGACCTGCCTGGAAAGAGGCAGAATAGATATACACACTTTTAAATTGGCTTCCTAATAATAAATAATCATATTCATTCCAACCCTGTGCCATGTCATATTTATGGAGGCTTAGCTCTGCTGGCCAGCGTTTTGTCCAGGCATTTAAATGGCAGAGAATTAAAGGAAACGTTAATCAAAGCTCTCCCTCCTGTAAGCACACAGGTGATAAGAGCTCKGGCTCTTGGCAGCTGTTTGTTCAGCAAACAGCCCAGATGTGGTGCTGAGCAGCCAACACGAGCAAGACTCGTTTTTCATTACTGGGAGCTTGTGTAAGACAAAGGAATCTTAATAAGGAAGAGCTCGTTTTCCCTGATCTCGTTTTTATTACCTCCAGTCTCGTCTCCTGTTTGTTTGCATTTCATCCCCTCCTCGYTCCATTTCCATCTTAGATGAGCTGCAGCCAAACACAGCTCCCACACCAGCGTTTGCAATGTGCCCCCTTCACAAGCCCCAGGACAGAGGGTGATGCTCACACTGTGGCCAGGGCTCAGGACAATTCACTTTTCACAAGGGTCACATGCAGCCCAGCAAACCCCAGAATCACTGAGGCTGGGAAGGAATCCAGGACCATCAAGTCCAACCTGTGACAAATCCCCACTTTTTGTCACCCAGCCCACAGCACTGAGTGCCACCTTCCTTAGACACCTCCAGGGATGGGGACTCCAAACCTCTCTGGGCAACCCTTTCCAAACCCTGACCACCCTTTCCACGAGGAAATTCCTCCCAATGCTGAACCTGAAAGCCTGCAAATCTTTCACTATCAATCCAAGGTGTTTCAGCTCAGAAATAAAATACAAGCCACAATGCCTTGTTTTTCTGTCGTTCATTAATGATCAGAGTTGGGTCATTTGGAGCAAAGCCTCCTCAGCAGCACTTTAGAAGGACCTTATTTATGTGAAGGGTCCAAGTGAGCTCAGCCAGCTGCTCCCAGGGCTCCCACCCATCACTGGTCTGGGGAAGGGGTCCCTGCCCATGGCAGGGAGTTGGAATGAGGTGATTTTTAAGGTCCCTTCCAACCCAAACCATTCCAGGATTCTGTGATCTCCCTGCCCTGCCTGACTGCTCTTAAACTCTGCCCTGTACTGCTCCAGCTCACCCAGGGTGTTTTCCTGCCAGGGAACTGCTCTTCAGAACATCAGTTCTGACAACAGCGATTCTCCTGTACGAGGCAGGTGGGGACAGAGCTCACCAGAATCAGAGCAGGGAGATTAATACTAATGTCTGCAGTGAAACTGTGCTCCTGACAGATTCTGTCACCTTGGAGCATCTACCTACACCTGCAGCCTAGCACTTGCTTTGGTTGTGGGGAGAAAAGCAGGGAAAATAGTGATGCATGTCCTGAGACACCAACCCTGGGAAGGCAGCGGGGTGGGGAGGCCCCAAATCACAGGGGCTGCAAGCAGGGGCACTGCCAGCCCTGCCCACCCTGTGTTTGGATGGTTGGCACATTCCCTGCAGGGGGATGATGCTCCCTGAAGCCCACTCTGCTCCCTGCCTCAGGACTCCATCCCTGCTCCATCTCTGCCCTCCAAGGGGATCTGACACCCTCCTCCATCCTCACCACCTCCCTCCACAATGCAGCCCCAGACCCTGATTTACASAGCTTTTCCAAGCTCCAGCCCATGTGATTGTTTCACACRTGAAAGACAAAGAACCAGTTCCTCTGTGATCCCCAAATGGGGTTTTGCTCTGGACTGGGTGGTCCCTCTGATGGGCACCAGTTCAGRATGGGCACMTGGGYACCCACAGAGCAAAGCAGGGACATTTGGGATGTGCAGGTGCTTGGGACCCTCTCCAGCTCTCTCCCAGCCCATCAGCATCACCATCCACAATTACCATATTTGATATTAGAACGGCAGAAACGCATCCCTTTCCCTCAGCAGCGAGCATATGGCATACAAATCCCCAAATAGGCTGCATTGCCTCTTTAAATTATCTCCAGAGAATACATCAAGGGATATTTTCCTGCTTGAAGCACGTTTTTGATGTAGTGGCTTTCATCTGGTGTTTCACTRATCGTGGCGTGGCAGTCACTGCCTCCCTTGATTTGATGTTTTGACCTTAAACACCACAGGTCCCAAGAGAGCCCAGAGGAAGCCCCCACATCTCAGCACCCCCCAAAGACACCCAGGATGGGCTGGGGGTCCCTTACCTGAGGCTCTGGGTGCTGCGGCTGCCAATGGAAGGTGCTGAGACGCTCCCGGCCACGCTGGCGCTCGCCAGGGACGTCCAGCCTGTGGAGGAACTCTGCCAGGACTTGACACTCTCTGCAGGCTCCAGGCTGAGCACGGAGCAGGCATCCCTGAGGGGACAGGAGAGACCTGTCAGCTCTGCAGCTGCAGGCAGGAGGGGTGGCAGGTCACTGTGCTGGTGACACGGAGCAGGGAGTCCTCACACAGCAGCTGCAGCTGAGTGGGCTCTGCTCGGGCTGGTTTGTGGCACCAGCACAGAGAGAAGAAACCTGCTGCTGTCACCCTGGGTACCCCACGGGGTTCCCTGTGCACCCCTGGGCTCCCCCCAGAGCCAGAGCTACCCCAGCCCACCCGCCAGGAGAACCCAGGCCGGGTGTAGTGCATGAAATCCTTTAGGATCTCGGTTTCCCTGAAAAGCCACGGATCATCTCTCCAAGCACAGCCCAGAGGAGTGGAAGCATCCCTTGGGATGAGAGCCAGAGCTCCCAGGGAACAGGAGTGGGCTGATAGGGCACACAACCCCAGCACATCTGGATGCCAGTGTGAGCCCTGCCCCTGCAGCTGCAGCAGAGACGGGCTCAGAACCCCTCCGTGCAGCAGCCGGTGGCCCAGGAGCTGTGGCAGAAGCAGGCACAGCTCTGTTTTTTAGCAGCACCATCTCCTGGGATCACTCACGTGTCTCTCCTGGAGCACAGCGACTCCCGCGCCGTCCGCACGCTGCAAGGACCAGAGCACAGGGTCAGCCACGGCTGCTGGGGACCCCAAACCCACCACGGGCTGCAAAACTGCCCAGACCCACCGCAGCAGAGCCGGTGTGGCCGGGAAAAGGGTTGGGCTGAGCCGGGGAACGCTCCCAAAACACACAGGGAGTAGGGCTGGAGATCCCTCCCTGCTCCCCGCTCGGGACAGCCCCGGCTGCTTTTGGGACCCCAGCGCAGAAGGAGGGAGCAGAACACACCAGCATCGGGGCTGCTCCTGCGGCAGCAGCTGCCGTTCCTGCCGGGAAACACTTCTCACCTCCACCGATGCATCAGCTGCATCGCAAATCACTCTTCTTTCGGGAAGCAGCGAGCGTCTAAGCTCACGGTTTCTATCTCACCCTTCCCTGGTTTAATCACCACACAGAGCAAGAGCAAGTGGTGACAAACACACATCATCTTTTTCTCTCTCTCTCTCTCTTTTTTTTTTTTTTCTTTTAAATTCATTTATCTGCTCCGTCTCCATTTGTCATGATGCCCCTTTAGCTGCGTGGCAGAGGGGAAAATTGAAGGGCTTTTAGAAATAACACCTGAAAAATGCGCTGGAATTCATTCCTCTTTTTTTTTTTCCTAGTAAAACCCTCTACCCAATCACCCAATTTCTCTGGTTCCTCCAGCTCCTGGGGATGATCAAAGCAGGATTTTTCACTCCATGAACCCAGCGTTGGGGCACGAACAAACTGCTGCCAGGGGCCTGCTGTACAAATGGGGCTATTCCCACCTTTTTTGCTCACTTTAAGCAGGGACACACAGGGTGACTTCAAGGGTGACACTTTCTATGAAACCTTCCACTAACACAAAGCTTTTTGCTCACACACACAGCACAAACACATGAAGATGAGGAGATGAAACCCAGCACTGCCCAGTGCTGCCTCTTCCCCCCACAGAGCAGCTGAGCCCCCCMA
>CADDXX010000486.1:563104-602732 GCA_902810485.1 Alauda arvensis
CTTCTCTCCACTGTTTGGGGAGATTGAGACCTTTCACTAGAGAAGGAAAAAAGTCTCAGTGTAAAAAAGTCTCTGTCCTTTGCTGGGATGAGTTAAGAAGCCTCTCAGATCTGGTTTTATGGTCGAGGACTTTCCCACTTGTCCAGCTTCTCCAGAAACAACTGCACCCACAAATCAGCCCCTGGGCTGGCCTCTTCCCTGCCACAATCCCCACCAAACTCCTGATAGCTCAGTCGGACAGAAAAGCATCTCCAGGACCCCCTCATTAAACATCAGCTTCCAATTCACTTAGTGGAATGGAATTTTCCCACTTGGGAAGAATAAATTGAAATTCCCCCCCCAAAAAATGCATAATGTATGAACTGTGGAACAACATTAGTTTGCTGTGAACACCATCTGTTAAATACCTGCATAAAATGGATGCCTCAGCCTTATTAAGAAACAATGCTGCACTTCCAGCCATATGGATTTTGATTAACGGAAATGTAGCATTTTAGCAAAGTTTTTTCTCCTTGTGCAGGTCCGTGGGCTGGTGGGTAGGATGCACTGGCTTTTGAGAAAGTCGTCATGAATGCCATTAGAAATTGTTTCMGTGTAAAGGACAGGATAATCATGTGGCATTTGAAACACATACAGAGCCTCAGTGCTGGTGGCGCAGCAAAAACTCCACATCCCCAAAATCCAGGCTGAGCACAGGCCGTGGAATGAGGGAGCCAGGGATGGACTGAATGGAATCACAGGGAGAGAGGGTGACCTCCTGCCCTGCTGTGGGGACTGGAGTGTGCAGGGAGCAAGAATCCCAGTATCCCCAAAGTCATCCAGGTTGGGAAGGACTTCCAAGGTCATCAGATCCAACCTGTGACTGATCATCCCCTTGTCACCAGCCCAGAGCACTGAGTGCCACATCCAGGAATTCCTTGGACACCTCCAGGGATGAGGAATCCAAACCTCCCTGGGCAGCCTCTTCCAGTCCCTGAGCAAAACTTTCCATGAGGAAATTCCTGCTGATGTCCAACCTGACCCTCCCCTGGCACAGTGTGATGCAGTTTGCTCTCCTCCTGTCCCTGTTCCCTGGGAGCAGAGCCTGACCCACCCTGGCTGTCCCCTCCTGGCAGGGAGTTGTGCAGAGCCACAAGATCCCCCCTGAGCCTCCTTTTCTCCAGGCTGAGCCCCCCAGATCCCTCAGCTCCAGCCCCTGTGACTTTACTCCTAAAGATTTACTTCCTGCTCTGTTCCCCAATGAACTGGGCATTATTCCCTGAGAGATGGGGCTGGACACTTTGGGATGGGCAGAGGAATCGATGCAGGTCCCTCAGATCAGCACATGGAAGAAACCTGAGGGCAGGGCCCTGCCACATTTCCCTCCCACCAGGGACTGRGGAAAAACAAAACCTCTCCAGCCCCAAAGTGGGATTTGGGAAACACTGAGGGATTAATGAAGGGCAGCACTGGGTCAATGATATTTAACAACACGAGTGCAGAAAATGGTCATTCCCACTGCCTGTCCCAGCCATGGCCATTCCCACTGCCTGTCCCAGCCATGGCCATCCCCTGCCCTGGACATCCAGGTCATGGACACAGGGAAGGGGAACAGACACCCCTGGCTCCATCACACCCACCTCACCTTCCCCTTCTCCCTCAGCACAGCTGGGCACAGCTGCTGCTCACAGCTGTTATTTATGCACAGCGACCCTCCCAATTACATTTGGGTGTTGCTGCAATTCCAGATTCGCTCGGTGCCAGGGGAAACGTGCAGAACAGATGAATTCCCGAGCGGTTTCAGAGGACCAGCATCTTTAGCTGAGCCCCTGCTTGGGAACACACAGGGGGATGGACAGCCCCGTGGTGCCCCTGTCCAGGACTAAGAGCTCACTCTGGGGGCGGGACTGTCCCCAGTGTGGCGGCACAAGCTGGCACAGAGCTGGAGCCTCTCTCCAGGTCACTCAACACCGCTGAGCCCGGGGCTGTCTGCGCTCAAACCTCGGCAAATCCCCCCTCAACCTCGATCCCTCTCCCGCTTCCAGCATCCCTATGGCAACGCCGCCCCAGCCCGGCCGTAAGAGACACGCAGAAACGCACCAAACAGAAGGTAATTAACAGGAAAAAAAAAATAAAAAAAAGGGAAAAACACTTCACCAGCGTTGGCTTAATTACAGGGAAGTGCTCCTTCCAAGGAAACTCTCGCCCGGGCATCGGCGCTCAGGCAAACGGGGGGAGCTGGGAACGCTCCCCGCAGCTCCCTCCTTACCTGTTTGCGCAGGTGCTCCAGCTCCTGGGCGCTGGCTGCGGGCTCTGCCGGGGCCGCCAGCAGCAGCTGAACATCGGCCAGGAGGGCGCGGGTCCTCCGCAGGTCCCGCCGCAGCCGCTTCTCCACGTCGAAGTCKCGGTGGCCGATCTGGGCAGGGGGCAAAGAGGGAGATGTCCGAGCCCTGAAAGCTCCATCAGGCCCTTCTGCCCCACCCCAAGGCGTYCCCCGCACAATTTGGGGGTATTCCTGTCAACTACACCCGAGCACTGAGTGCCACGTTCCTTGAACACCTCCACGCAGGTTCCATATTTTTCCCCACCAAAGAGCAGCTCCTCTGCAAACATTTGCCCATCCCTGGTGTCCATCGGCCACATCCTCCCCAGTGACCTCCCCTGTGGCCAGAGGGACAGCCTGGCCACACAACTGCAAGGARTACCTTTAAAAAACCCACCCTCTGTGCTCCCCCCCTGGAGAGAGGGAGAGAGCAACCATGGTTACAGGGATGAAGGAATTAGAAARCCACCAAATAAACAGGGACATGGTTTCACTGCTTGATTTCAGCACAACTGAAGTATAAGAACGTTTTCCATTTAGGTTGCTTTCTGTGGCTCTCGTTTCAAACCCCTTCCTTCTCCTATTTTCTATTCACTGGCTAAAATCTGCTGTGTGGATTTGACCTTGCAGCCTGATCTCGGGCTGGCTGGAATTTGCTGGAACAAGAAATCATTGGCATCTCCATTTCCTTGATTAGCTTTCTGGGCTGGCTGTTTTCTTCCCATCTTTTAATGAACTGTCCTCTGCAAACCAGAGGATGTTTGCAGCACCACCACTGCTGTTCTCCTGCCGTCCTTCCAGCTGGATGCTGGACACTGCTCACATCATTTTCCTGTTGCTCAGGGTCTGTCCATGACCACAGGAGAYAAATTTGCTGCCATGGCTGGAACCAGCTGCTCCCTCCCACCACTGCAGCCCAGGATTTTTAAGTGACAAAGCCAGGGCAACACCTGGGGRCTGTCCTGGAGGGAGAAGGGGCCTTTCCTCCTGAATTCCCCCCCCCCCAGCTCCTGCTGCCTCCTCATCCATCTCAGCTCCCCTCCACTGAACAAGCAGGACATGTTGGACTGCTGTAATAATCCCCTGCTTTGATACAGCATTATTTATTGTGACAGTTCCCAAAACATTTTCTAAGCCAGGAGCAGGAGGGCTGTGTTGGATAAGCCTTGTCAGACCATTTTGTGTCTACTTGAAATATTCCCCCCCCTCCATTGCTGTGCTGCAAAGATCCCAGATTCATCCCATTTAATGAACACAGGAGACTGCCAGGGCTGGTGAAATGGTGAAATCCAGCTTGTGCCAACAGCCAGAGGACACAGGGCTTCGTTTCTGTGCCAGGGTGAGTGGCACTGGGACAAGGCAGAGTGAGGGTGGGCAGGAGGCATSGGGACAGAGCCTCCAGGCTGAGCTCTGGGGTGCAGCACCACTGAGATGGTGACACTGAGCTGGTGCCACCCTCAGCCCAGGTGGGACCTCTCTGAGTCACCAGAGCTCTGGGGTGGCCTCTGGGTGATGCCAAGGGATGCCCAGACTGCTGAATGCTGCATCCAGCCCCTCACCTGCTGACTGAACAGGAGCAGAGCTGGGTGTGCTTTCGCTCAGTTGCTGCCACAGACTCATCAGAGAGGGGGAAAAAGGATTTGTTCACCAAATGGGCTTGGGATATAATCCCTCTGCAACGAGCAGGATTGGATAAACTGCTTTTCTAGGCAGCTGGATGCACTCCAGTGCTAGGCCTGGCTAGTTTGACTCTCATGAAACACCAGGAAAAAGCAGACACTTTCTCCTACTTGGATAATTCTCCTGTACAAAAGGGAAGAGTTTCCTTCTGTGGGACCACGTGGCTCCTGTGGGATCCCTGCAGTCCCARCACCTCCAGATCCCAGTGCCTGCTGTGGCTGGGTGGCAGCTGGGAGAGATGAGGGACAGAACACCCCGAGCAGCTGGGGTGCTCTTGTTTATCCCCACTCCCGTTTTTAGGGCAGGGCACGGCCCTGGCAGGGCACTGTCCCCTTACCTGCTCACACAAGGTGCCAATGAGCCCTTCCAGGTCCTGCTTCTCGTGCAGCACCATCTGCTTCTGCTCGTGCTCCTGCTCCAGCTGCATCTCCAGCTGCCGGAGCTGYGTGGGAGAAACCCAGCCATGCTCAGGGCCCGGCCACACCTCCAAGTCCCTGCAGGGCAGAGCCACTGCCACCGTGGGGATGTGGCATTCCCCACGAGAGGGAGTGCACCAGGGTCTCTGCAGCCAGCACTGGGGCCCAGGAATGGGATGTGACCTCCTGTGCCCAGCAGTGCCAGTGCAGGAGAGAGGAAGCACTGCAGGGACCTGCAGGACACTGGGGACAGGATGGGCTGTTTGAAGCACACCCAGACATGCCCAAAGGCTGTTCCTGCAGCTCTGGAATTTGTGTTTGCACCCACCAACCTCATGGCCTTGAGGAAAGGCTATTTTCTGCAAATCACCCCCAAACATGAAGCCCTAGAGCTGGAAGGGCTCCTGGGGACATGGGGAGCTTTGGGGAGCACCCAGCACCAAACCCACCCAGCGAGGACCTACCCTCTTCTGGCAGGACTTCTGCATGTCCTCCAGCTCCTCGTCCTTGTCCTCCAGCTCCTTCTGGTGGATCTGCTTCATCCTCTCGATCTCCAGCTCCAGCCTCTCGTGGACCTGAGGCACCCAGGGATGATGCCCAGCCCCGAGGGGATGAGGGTGGTGTTGGCCTGGGCTCGATGTGGGGACAGACACCCCTGGGCCCCCCCAGCCCCACATTACCTGCTCCAGGTGATCAACRGCAGCTGTTTGCCTCTCCAGCTCCTTCCTCTGCTCGGCAGCGCTGCCCTCCAGGTCCCAGAGCTTCTTCTTGAGCACAGGCACCGTGTCCGTGGCGCCGGGGGCGCTGAGCTCCTGCACTCGGCCAGCCAGCACGGCCACTTGCTGCTCCAGCCTGGCCACCTCRGCCTCCTTGTGCTGGGCACAGCGAGGGTCAGAGCCAGGACACTCCCACCCTGCTCTCAGAACCCACAGCACTGCCAAAGGCATCATCCCCACCCCCTGGAGCAGCAGCAGGGGTTGGGCAGCCCCCACCCCACAGCGAGAGCCCCATCCCCACCTTTCCCTCTTCACCCTGACCTCACCTTCCCACTCCCCTGGGGTGTTCCCTGCAGCCCCCAGTGCCTGGGGGTGCTGGCAGCAGCCCTGGGGGTTCCCCCCACCCCAGCAGCYGTGCTCCTGCCACCACGGTGGCATTTGGTGCAGCACCATCCCACGGGGCACGGAGCAGCACCTTCCCCCAGGTGGGATTGGGGATAGGGATGTGAGGAAGAGCACAAGTGACCCCAGTGAAAATGGGGGTGGCCCTGATTAGCTGAATCATGGGATGGRGATCACTTATATGTAGCAACAGCCCTTCTTCTGGAAGGGGAAAGTTATTTAAACACGCTGAACTGTGCTAAGAAAAACTGGAATCGAGTTTCCCGATTGCCTCTGCTCTAATTGCCAAGGAAATGGCTTTGCTCCCAGAGCTGCTCCCAAAACTGGGTGCAGCACAGCAAAGCAGGGTCTCCTCTTACCTCCAGGCTCTGCTGGAGTTTGCCCATCTCCCAGCGGATGCTGGTGTTCTCCTGGGACAACTTTTCACGGAGGCTCTTCTCGAAGGCAGACTGCCCCAGGGCCTGGGCTAACTGCAGGTCAAACCTGGAGGGGAACACGGCCAGCTCAGGCTGGATGGGGCTTGGAGCAGTCTGGGACAACAGAAGGAGAACATTCCCCCTCCTTGGCAAGGGATGGAACTGGATGAGCTTTAAGCTCCCTTCCAACCCAAACCAGATCCGACCACACGTCAGTCACACAGCAACGGGACAGAAAAACAACTCCCAGCAGCTGAAACAGCTGAAAACAGCTCCACCCTTGCAGCATCTCCCAACCCTCCCCATTCCCCGGCTCCTGCTCCAGCACCCCCAGCTCTCCCCACGCTCCCTCCCCGCTCTGATCCTTACTTCTTCTGCCTCTTCTCCAGCTCGTGGCTGCGGCTCTGCTGGCTCTCGGCCAGCACCCGGGCATCCTCCAGCTCGCAGGCCAGGCGCTGGCAGCGCCGCCGCAGCCGCTGCGCCCCGTCCCGCGCTGCCCGGCAGCCGGCCTGAGCCTCTGCCAGCTGCGGGAGGGGACACGGGGACTGTGAGACCCGGCAGGGACACACAGCCCGGGCAGGGACACACAGAGCCCGGGCAGGGACACACAGAGCTCGGGCAGGGACACACGGAGCCAGGGCAGGGACACGCGGAATCCAGGCAGGGACACACAGAGCCCGGGCAGGGACACACAGCCAGGGCGGGGACACACGGAGCCAGGGCAGGGACACACAGCCAGGGCAGGGACACACAGCCAGGGCAGGGACACGCGGAGCCCGGGCAAGGACACACTGAATCTAGGCAGGGACACACAGAGCACAGACAGGGACACACAGCCAGGGCAGGGACACGCGGAATCGGGGCAGGGACACACGGAACCGGGGCAGGGACACACGGAACCGGGGCAGGGACACACAGCCAGGGCAGGGACACAGAGAGCCCGGGCAGGGACACACAGCCAGGGCAGGGACACACAGCCAGGGCAGGGACACACGGAACCGGGCAGGGACACGCGAAGCCCGGGCAAGGACACGCGGAACCGGGGCAGGGACACACGGAGCACACGGAGCCCACGCAAAGGGACAGATGCACCCCATGGAGGAGAGACCTCATAGACCCCACAGACCCCAGGACACAGGAGGAGGGACACATGGACCCCACACAGGAGGGACACCATGACATATGCATACCACAAAGGAGGGGCACATAGACCCATGAATGCCACACAGGAGGGATCCCATGGCACATGCACCCCACAAAGGAGGGGCACATGGACCCACACACCCCACTGAGGAGGAATCCCACTGAYCCCACAGCAAAAACCCTCACCAGCACTCAGCCTCACTCCAGTCCCCAGGGTAGGTCCACCCAGAGATGTTTTTTTTGCACTAAACAAGGACAACCTGAGGTGCTGTGACCCCTCCAGCTCCAGGCACTGCACACCGAGTGCCCGCAGCGTCCCCAGCCCCTCCTGCTGAGTCAGCAGAGCTGCCCCGGGGCGATGCCTGATCCCCTTTCTCTGCAGAAAAGCAGCGTCTGGAGTGGAATCCCCCAAGGATTCACGTTGTGTTTGGGACAGACACGCAGAGCTCTCCCACGCCAGGGAACGGAGTCGTTAAGGAATGACTTTAAATAAGCAAAATCTTGCATTAATGAAGCCTGTAATTCCAAACTAACCGAGAGCAAATGGGCTGCTTTCGCTTTACCCAAGCTCCTAAGACTCAGCTCCTTTCTTATTACTATTTAATGTACCATGAGAAATTATTTCTTTGTTTTATTCTTATGGGAAGTGACCTGGCTCCCAGGCACTGATCAGGGAAGCAAGTTGGCTTTTTCCTTCCTTGGGGCAAAGCTCGGGAGCTGCCAGCTCTCTCCACCAGCAGCTCTTTGTGTGGCACATGAGGAGAGCACAGCCCTGTACTGCTCCTGAAGCCAGAGCAGCACCAAGACCCACCACTGAAAACCCCCTGCCCGCAGCTCCTCACCCTCTGCCCACACTCACACTTGACCACGGTTGAATTTTGCTATGCAAAAGTGATTTTTGAAGTGATTTTCAAACTAGAGTAGAAAATATCTGGTTTTCCCTGCTCAGTGGGAGCAGCAGCAAGAAGCAGATGCAATGCTGAGTCCTGCAAAGCTCCTGGGAGCAGGGACAGGAACAGCCCTGCTCCCTTGGGTGTCCCTGTCCCCTCCTGGGCTGGCAGCACTTGCCTTTTGCTCCAGCCCTGTCCTGGTGCCCAGCTCTGCCTCCAGCCGCTCCTCCAGCTGCGCCAGCCGCTTCCGCAGGAAAACGATCTCGGTCTGGGCGCAGTCAAACCTCACCTGCCACTCATCCTCTGCCAACGAGAGACACCCAGGGCTGCAGGGTGGGTGCTGGGGCCTGGCCAGCCCCCATGACCCTGCTGACAAGGCACTGACACCAGCACAGAGCTCACGGGGCACAGCTCTGCTCTGTGTGCCCAGGGCTGCCCCAAATACATAGAACATGTGCCCTGCCTCAAGCACAGCATGTGTGCCCACCCCATCCCATCCCATCCCATCCCATCCCATCCCATCCCATCCCATCCCATCCCATCCCATCCCATCCCATCCCATCCCATCCCATCCCATCCCATCCCATCCCATCTGTGCCTCAGCAGCCTCCTCTTCACTCCACACACGTTTCAGACACACCCTGAGGTGCCAGGGCTGCCAGGCAGTGCCAGCAGCACCCTGGGGCTCAGCACCACCAGCCCCATGCCAGAGCAGAGCTGTGTGACTGAGCTGTCACTGCCAGCTCCCACTGGATGAGCAATGCGGGGTGACAGAACACTCTGCAGTRGCCAGGGGCTGGAGAGTGGCACTGACTGGGGAGGACAAACCTCTGCCCTCTTCTCTGTGACCCCACAGGTCMAGCTGGATGCCCAGAGCACGCACTGCCTCCAGAGGGACATCCCTACCTCCTCCAGAGCCGCTGATCTTCATCTCACGCAGCTGCACCAGCTGCTGGGCCTCTTCCAGCTGCTTCTCCACCGACTCCAGTTTCTTCTGCACTTGGTCGTGCTTGCTCTGGGGAAGGGAGGAAGGCAGGCAGCTCTACCCAGCTCTGGGGCACTCAGGAGTGTCAAGGGGATGGCACAGCCACTGCCACGGCTCAGGGGCTCAGGGCTGTGGTACCTGCAGCTCCTGCAGCTCGCGGGTGCCCCGCAGCCGCTCCGCCCGCTCCCCATCCAGGGCCTGGCAGGTGACATCGCCCTTGTACCGCTCATCCGACAGCTCCGTGGTCAGGTCGATGATCTGGGGGAGCAAGGGGTCAGTCTGGGCGTGGCTGGGGGGCTGTTCTGCCGTCCCACATCCACCCAGAGTCCTGAGAGGTCTTAGGGGTGCCCACCAGCACTGAGCAGTCAGCAGTGGGAGCCCAGGCTGTGCCACGCTGTCTGCACTGCGGGCAGGGCTCATCACAGCTCTCCATTGTCCCACTTTATTGCATTAAATTTAACTTTGAAAGCAGGAGCAGATGGATGAATGAAGGGGAGGATTATTAATCCAGAAAATCAATTCCATTTTCTGCGGAGCAGACGGGTGCAGGGTGCTCCCTGCTCAGCCAGCCCAGCGAGGGGCTGCAGAGGCAGCAGGGCCACAGGAAAAYGCAGCACTCCAACACTCCTTTCCTGTGTCTGACAGCATCTTAAGGCATCTCACAGTGTGCAGGAACCARCTCCTTTGGGAGTCCCACAAGTTTAACCCAGTAAGCAAGTCCCACAGGATTTTTCTCTCCTTGGAGAGACAGCCACCTCACTCAGCATTCCCAAAGAGCTTAAACTAAATCATCTCTACCCCCTTCCCAGTGAGGAGGAGGGTCCTGGCCTTGGGGGCTGTTGGCTCCATTAGGCAGAGCTGCAGCCTAGACCCAGCCCAGCCCTGCTGCAGCCAAGGGAGCTGGGAAAACCCAGGGTATTTATAGAAACCTTGGGAGCTCCTTCTCCTCAGGATGCTTGGCAAAATCCCAGGCACAATCACAAGGAGCTGCACATCCGAGAGCAGAACCCCCAGAGGACCAGCAGCCAGCTGGGAACAYGGAATCCCAGAGTGGTTTGGGTTGGAAAGGACCTTAAAGCTCATCCAGCTCCACCCCCTGTCCTTGGGCAGGGACACCTTCCACTATCCCGGGAAAGCTCCCAGCCTCATCCAACCTGGCCTTGGATACTTTCAGGGATGGGGCAGCCACAGCTTTTCTGGGCAGCCTGGAGTGATGCCAGCCTGGAATTCTGCAGCTGGACACTGCACCTTGTCTGGAGTCCTGTCCAGAGGACCTTCCCTGGCAGCTGCCCCTGCCCATGGCTCCTCCTGCTCTGATGGAACTGGTGCTCCTGTTCATCCCCAYCAGCTCCTTTCCCAGCCTGGCCAAACAGGGCTGTGGCAGAGGTTTTGTGGTCTGTATCAGATGTTTTGGGGTCTGTACCAGGGGATCTGGGGCTGTACCTTGCTCTCCAGACTCTCTGTAGTCTGCCTGAGCTCRCTGCACGCCTGCTCGGATTTTTCCAGCTTCCTTCTCAGCGCCGCCAGCTCCTCCTAGGGAAGATTGGGAAAAAAACCACACAGAGAGTTCCAGCATCCTCGGTTTATTTATGAAAACCTTGTTTTCTGTTCAAAATAAGTGGAAGAGACATAGCTGCCTTGTTAATAAAATTTACCAGGCAGCTTTGAAGGCTGCTCACTGCAAATTGCCGGGACTGCAGCTCCTGACATGAATTCCATCGGAGGGAATGTCAGCTTTGGTGTGTGTAGAGCGTGTTTTATGAGAGAGCAGCAAGCCTCAAAAGCCTGGGATGAASAGCCAGGGGCCTGGATCACGCCCAGGGAGTGTCCCAGGGCCCTGGCAGGTRTCAGAGCCTGGTGCAAAGGCACGGTGTTGGCTGTGATTCCTTCCCAGGCAGCAGGAGCTGCTCCATACGTGCAGCCTTGTCCTGCTTTGATGTCCAGCACTAAGCAGGAGCAGAACGTGCAGAGTTGTGATAAAAACAGAGGTTAATAGATGATGGGGCCTGATGGATCCCAGGTGGGTTTGGAGACAAAACCAGAGGCTTGGGCAGCTTTTATTTCATCTGAGCCAGCCTGAAAACATCTTGTTAAAACCTCGCTAAGGAGAGAGGGGGAGTGGGAATCCAGGGAGGATGGACTAGGAATTTAGCACAGGCTTCAGAGGGTGCAGAGGGGTGAAAGGAGCCTTTCCCGGGACAAAAAATGTCTGTTAGCATCTYCCATGCTGGCACAGGTGGATGCCAGCACAGCACTGGGGACAGTACAGAGTGGTGTCCCCTCTGTCACAGGTGTGTTTGAATGCTCATCTTCCAGCACCCCACAGGCTGACGAGCCCATCCCCAGGGGTTTGGCTCAGAGGACACAGCCCCTGGAGCTTGCAGAGGGCACAAGGAGGGCAGTGGGGAACCCTGGAATGGGGTTTGACTGTGGGGACGTGTATTTGCTACTGTCCCTCTAAGCAAGAAGTCACTTCTCCCTCCACAGCTCTGCAAGAACGTGTGACACTGAGCCATGAACAGATGGCAACTTCTGGACAGTAGGAAAAACATCTTTGCCTGGGCAGAAGTGATTTCCAGCTTAACCAATCCACCAGGCAGAGCCCCTAAAGCACCCTGACCTGTCCTGTCCTGTCCCACCCATCCCATCCCAGCCCTCGGCACTCACTTCCTTAGCACGGAGCTGCTCCTCGGCCAGGTTGACGCTGAGCAGGGGCCTCACGTGGCTCAGCAGCTGCCACCAGGGCCAGTGCCTGACTTTCTGGAACAGCAGCAGGTTCTTCTGGATGCAGCGGATGGCGAGGCGCTGGATCTGCGGGGACACAGCAGCCGTGGCCCTCACCCAGCCWGGAGGGACCGGGCTGGGACACGGGGCTGGAGAGGGAAGGGTGGCAGAGGAGCTCAGGGATGGCAGCACAGCATCTGGTGGCTGCAGGGGAAAGCTGGTACCCTTCAAAGGAGCTCAAAGGAGCTGCAATTTTTGTTTTTATTTGGGCACTGACCTGGGTGGGCTCAGGGATCCCCAACCCACAGGATGGCTACCTTCAATCTCTTGAACTTCTGGCGGCTGAGGAAGCCCTTGCAGGCAGCCTGGAGCAGAGTCATCTTCTGGGCTATCAGCTTGTCCCACTGCTTCTCCAGCCTGGAGATGACCCCTGGCTTCAGGAACACCTGGCAGCAAGGAACAGGTTTCACACCCCAGGTCGGGGCTGAGACCTCTCCCTGCTCCTGCTTGACAGAGGGATTGGCCAACACAAGGTGCAATTCCTCAAAACTATTCCATGGGATGCTGCCCTTCGTCCCCACTGTGTGGATGGATGGATGGATGGATGGATGGATGGATGGATGGATGGATGGATGGATGGATGGATGGATGGATGCCTCCACCGACAGTGGATTCTGACAGGTGGCACACAGGTGCACACAGGTAACAGCAATGATGTGTTGCAACAGCAAAAACCAAATTAAACCAGATTGTTTTCTTTCTCTGTACTGGTCAGGAACGCCTCAGAAATGACACAGATTTGCTGATGCCATCAAACCTAGGCTGGTATTGATCTCTGAGTGTCTGGAGCTCTCTGGGTCACTGCTGGAATCCAACATCAGGAGCTCCCAACCATTTGCATGGCCCAGCTTTAACAACCCCTGAGTGACACGGGTGAGGCAGGGCCGTGCTGAGAGAGCTGCATTTTAACGATGCCAAATTGAATCAAAGCACAATCCCAAGCTCTCCCGAGCTGATGCCATGATTGCTCCACCACCCATTCGATTGCCTCATTAACGTCTGAATTAACTCCCCAACCCCGAGAGTTTCACAGCTGGTACAAAATCGATGCTCCAAGCGACCTCGTCCCCAACAAAATGTGACCGGGGCTGCCACCGTGCTATTGATTAAGAACAAGGGTTCCAGGGAGGAGATAATTACAAACTGCACAGTGCAGGATAAAAGAAAGTCATTTTGCTCCACAGAACCGTTCCATGAATTCTTTCCTTTACAAACTCCAGAGCTGAAGGCAAGCACGCACGTGAAATTAATTTTTCTTTGAGACCATCACATTGAGTTCAAAATGCTGTTGCTGTGATGGTTCCTGCTCTGCAGCAAACCCACGAGCTGCCCAAGCCCCCTTCACTCCCAGGAGATAACAGTGGTAATTAGGAACTTAAATACCACCAGGGGCTGGCTGGGTTTTGGTAATTAGGTGCAGGATTTACCCTGGGTACTGCTTACRGATGAGAATTAGGAGCCTTTTGCTCTCATATTTAGCGGTTCTCAGTTTCCCAGACCAACTGGTGCCACATGCAGCAGAGGAGGAGAGCCTTTCTCCCCAGTYTGGGGAATTTTGGGCTGCTGGGGAGCCTGGCAYGGGGCTGTGCCCACACACACCAGAGCAGGGCACAGTCRTGGTACCTGGGTGCGTCCTATGGCAACGCTCTTCTTCTCCAGATCCAGCGCCTGGAACAGCTCCTCGATKGCCTGCAGGGAAAGGGCACATCATGGGACTGCTCAGGAAACACCCACACCCTGCTGTGAGCTGCTGAAATGGGGTGCAGAGACCCCCAGTCCTCATGGGCACCCARTAAGGGTTCATCCAGCTCTGGGCTCCTTTCCTCCCCCCCTTGCCAAAGCCCATCTGCCCAAGTTCCAATGCAAGGACTTTCAGCAGGATGGAGAGGAGAGATCTTCAGCTGCAGGCAAGATTTTCCTCCTTTTGCTGCCATCCCTGCGCTGGCAGAGCCTTGGTGCACAGGCAGGAGGTGACACAGGGGACAGTTCCTGTCCCAGCACCATCCAAGTGCTCCCCTCCTGCCCACCTCACCAACAGCTCATCCCATGGAGCCGAAAATCAGGCAGAAGGGCTGAGTTCTCCCCCAAGCCCACGGGCACAGCACAGAACTCCTGGAGGATTCGAGCAGGAGATTATCCCAAGGAGAAGCCTGAACTCAATTACTCCAAGCTTTGGACCAGAACATGAACATAACAGCCAGCAACAGCAGCCATCCCCCCGGGGCAGCCACGCTGTCMGGACAAATGGATGGTTTGAAAGCCCCAGGGCTACAGGAGGTGTAACAGCAATCCTCTGCTGATACCTCACTCCACGCAACATCATCCGGTAGCCTCATATGGCTCCTCCCCGAAGGACAAACCCACAGAAGGAATATTCCACCACGGACAGCTGATCTGCACCCCTGGCCTCACCAGCAGCCGTGCGAGGAGGGGATGGAGCACACCAGGGAAGGAGGATTTGGACCACAGAGCCTGAAGCACTGTGCTGGGGTGAGGAAGCACCAGTGCAGTGGCTGTGCCTGTTCTGGTGGCACTGCTGGGACCGGGACTAGTGTAGGGCTGTGCAGGACAGTCCCATCCCATCCCAGATCTYRCKGCACTGTCCCCTCACAGCTGACAARCCTCTCTCCTGCTCCAGCAGCTGGGTTAATGCCATGTCCTGGGAAGCATTTCCCAGCTAGCAAACCCTCGTGGCAGCAAGCTCCGGGGAGGATGGGATTTTCCAAATCCCCTGCTTACACGCTGCTGACAAGGCACCCTCTGCCTCCAGCAGCATTTCATAGCAATATTGACCTTTCCCAATTGTCAGACTTGTCTTATTAAATCCCGAGGTCTTAACTGCCTTTGCACCATGCTGGCTGCAGTTTGCACAACACAGCACGTGCCCAGCTTTAATTCAGCTCCTCTCAGCTCTCCGTGGCTCATCCCTAGCCTTRTCCCAGGCTTGGCTTTGCCCTGGTTTTGCTACAAATTTACTAGGAAACAAATAAAACTGGCACAGGTCCAGTTTCCTTCCTGAGCTCTTTTGGCTTTCAGCATCACGGGKTGAGGTGAGGAGTCACCCAGGCTGCAGGCGATGCCCAGTGCCCAGAAGATTCCACATCCCTTGCTCTCTTGGGTCCCTGGGAACGCTGCCTGGCTTGTCCTCACTCCCAGGTTTTGAGGGAAACAGGGAGAGGGGCCACAGCACCGCCCTCACCCTACCCTCAGTTCGTGCCCTGTCCTGCTGGAACAGCTCTGGCATCATCACAGCCCCTCCGGGGGTCTCAGCTCGTGTCCCCCCAGCCCAGCACACACACCTTGCTCTCATCTGGCACCTCGTAGGCAGAGCTGTGCTTCTTCATCACCTCCGGAGCCAGCACCTGGAAGCGCCTGCGGAACTGCGTGAGCAGCAGCCGGTCCGAGTACCCTGGGGGCACACAGGGCGTGTTGGGGGCTGCGCCAGCCCCAGGGCACCGACACGCCGGGCAGGGACCTGCTGGGACATCCTGTGCACAGCAAAGGCCACCCRGGGGGAGAGGGGACATGGGGAGCTGCCATGAGGGAGAGAACCCTGCAGTGAGGGCAGGGAGAGGGCACCCAGATGGGTTTGAGGTGACCAGATGCCACCCCAGCACCTCGTGTCACACAGGACACGGCCCTGGACCTCCTGCACAGCTCCCTCTCCCCATGGCATGGGGCTGTGGGCAGTGAAGGTCCAGCCTGATGCTGCAGCCACAGAGCTGAGGCACGAGAGGGGCTCRGAACCCCTGCAAAAAGCAGGAATAAAAACTGAGGAGAATTTCTAAACGGGGAATTTGTGGAGGAGGGGACTCCTCTCCTGCTGGCGAGAAGCAGGTGATGAATAAATGCTGGAATGGCTGAGCCAGGGGAAGGTGGGACAGGCACGGGCCAGGGCAGGGTGTGGACGTACCAACACGGTGGAGGCGCAGGGCATCCAGGAGCTGGGTCCCCTCCAGCTGTGTCCTCAGGGCCACCACATCCAGCTGTGGGGCTGCGTCCGGCGGCGCCGGGGGCCGAGGGACCSGCCCTTCCCCGCCCATCCCCGGGAGGAGGCAGTGCACAAAGTGCAGCTGGGACCGCCGCAGAAGGTTGGTGAGGGCGTCCTGGAGGGCAGCAGAGGTCAGTGGGGATGGAGGGGACAAAGGGGCAGCAGGTGCTGGCGGTGGGAAGCGCTCCCTGTGCACCTGCAGGGTGTCTGGGCAGGTGGAGGAGTCAGCTCCGAGTTGGGAACAGCGTCAGTCACAGGGGTGAACACGGGTGGTGAGCAGGACCCTTCCTCCTAAAGCCCCACGTGTTCAGGAGGTGGCCAGAAAATTTACCAGGATTCGTAAAATCATGGAATGGTTTGGATTGGAAGGATTAAAGATCATCGTGGCTGGGGAGGGGGTTTAGCCAGGAAAACAGGCAAGACCCCAAAACRGGCTGGTCGGGGAATCAGCAGAGCCGGAGCCTCATCTCCTCGAGAGAGTTTGGACACTTAATTAGGTGTGAGAGCAGCAGGAGCCTGGCACATGCCCAGCGCCGAGGGCTGGTTMCTGTCTGAGCACTTAAGAGGATTAAAGCGGCGAGGTGCTCTGTAATCTGTGTGTGATCTGTGTGCGATCCGCGCCTGATCTCTTTGCCTGGGGGGCTCTCCCTGAGTGACAGCAGCGCCGGACAGGCCAGCACGGCAGTCCACAGGTGGCCACAGCCACAACGGGCACGGGCAGGAGTCACTGCTGGGGGGTGTGGGGGGCTCCCCGGTTAAGGGGGAGTATCCAAGGCAAGCTCCCATCCTGGTGTCACCACGCTCTGTGCCACAATTCCCGCTCCCCCGAACCCGCAGCCCACGGGGACCGGCACTCACCGCCTGCAGCTTGATCTGGGCACACACCGACCTCTTCCTGACGGCGGCGAAGCTGCTGGCGAAGGTTTTCCTCAGGCAGGCGTTGCGGTGCAGGGCGGGCTGGGAGCGCCCCTCCAGCCCGGCCAGGGCGCGGCAGGGCAGCGGAGCCCTCGCCCGCGGCTGCACCAGCTCCCGGACCGCGGCTCTGCCGGGACACACACACGCCCGGCTCGGATTCYCACCTTCTTCCACAGGGATGCAACACCCAGGGCCCCAGATTCCAAGCTGGTGCTGCTCTGAGGATGCTGGGACACTCCCCCCGCTACCCACTCCATCCTCTCTGGTCCGAGCATGGAGCTGTTCACTGCTGTTAAAGCTTCCCCGGGTTGAAGCTCGAACCAAATGAGCCAGGAGTATGCAAGCAGAAGGTTAAAATCCCCCTGTGTGCACAGACACCTGCAGCACTGCAGTTCCCTTTCAGTTCCAATTTAGTTTACAAGGCTGCTCAAAGCAGTGGGGGAACCTGGGCTGCCGGTGGAGCCTCGCAGTGCTGGACCCCCACAGGCAGGGACACCTCCCACTAGCCCAGGTTGCTCCAAGCCCTGTCCAACCTGGCCTTGGACACTTCCAGGGATGGGACAGCCACAGCTTCTCTGTGCCAGGGCCTCACCACCCTCACAGCCAGGAAATTTTCCCCGATTTCCCACCCTCTGGCAATGGAAAACCAGAGGGATTCACACAAGGGATGCCCCACRCCACCCCCTGTCTCCAGAACTGTGGCAGATTTGCAGCTCAGGGCAAGGCCATCCCCAGTCCCCTCCCACGGGCACCGTGGCACCTGCTGGCACTTACACCGTGGAATTCTGCAGCACCTGGATGGCGTTCTGGGCCGAGAGGTTGAACTTGGCCTTGCTGACCCAGCCCGTGAGGTCGTAGCGCACGGGGGCCGTGCCCAGCTGGTGGCAGATCTCGAAGTGCAGCGTCTGCTCACACCTGCGCAGGTGCCCTTCGCCTGTGGCCGCGCCAGCACGCCCAGGACCAGCCCAGAGAAAAGCCCAGTGAGGGGTTTGATCGTCCACATCTCCCAAACTCCCAAAGCCAGACGGTGATGGCAGAGGCTGGGCAGCCAAGCCGAGCCCAACTCACCCTCCTGGTCGGGTGCTTTGGTGGCGAAGTAGGAGCAGAGGCGCTCGAAGGCAGTGCCATCCCCGGAGCCTGGCACCAGCACCTCCTCGTCCAGGATCCACAGCAGCCCCCGGCGGGCGGCCCCGGGGCTGCCCGGGAGCACCTGAGCCTGCCGAGGGACACCGGGGCTCTGGGCTCCAGCCACAGCCTGCTCTGCTCCCTCCGTCCTGCTCCAGATACCCCAGAGCAGACCCTCCCCACCTGATCCAGCTCTGGATGTCACCCTGAGCCCTCAGCAGTGACAGAGGAGCCCAGGCTGGGAGGGGTGATGGAGGGCAGAGCTCAGTCAGGGAGATTCTTCATATTTTAAAAAGCCAAAAAGGCCTTGGTGGATGCTGTGCCCACCCTGCAACACCTCAGGTGGCAGCTCTGGATGTCACCCTGAGCCCTCAGCAGTGACAGTGTCCCAGAGGAGCCCATCATCCCAGGCTGGAAGGGGTAATGGAGGACAGAGCTCAGTCAGGGAGAATCTTTATAATTTAAAAAGCTAAAAAGGTCTTGGTGGATGCTGTGCCCCCCTCCCTGCAACACCTCAGGGTTGTCCCACTCTGCCTCTGGAGCCCTCCCTGCTTGGAGCAGCAGGATGCAGAGGGGACAGGGTACCTGGGAGCAGCTCAGGTCGATGATGGACAGCGTGGCCAGTGGAGAGCGCTCTGGAAGATCAAAAGACACCTCAACATTTTCCTGGAAAACATCATTTAAAAGCCTGTTTCAGTCGTGGGATGGCATCTGGAAGTCTTCATCGCTAGGGAAGGGCACATCTATCCTTACTTGATGATGTGTGTGTTAAACCATAGAAATTCAGCTATTTTCCCAGAGCTAGAGGCATTATGGTAACTCCTTCAAGCCTATAATAAGTTCATCTCTGCCTGTAGGTTTCTCAGCAGCTTATTTCTGCAATAATTTATCATCTTCCYTTCTATTCTCCATTATTCATCACCTGAGGAAAAAGTCAGCTGTGCCAAGAGAAGGGCACAAAGCCTCCTGAGCTGGAGCAAGTATATAATGGAATTCCAGAATGGTTTGGGTTGGGAGGGACCTTAAAAATCACCTCATTCCAACCCCCCTGCCATGGCAGCTTCCACAGGGGTGCCAAGAGAGCATCTCTGGCCCATCAGAAATAGCCAAGAGGATTCAGAACTGAGGCAGGGGGTGAAGAGAGAGGCAGCTCAAGCTTCCTGCTCCGTGCAGATCCCCCAAATTCTGCTGCAGCTCTCCCAGCAAAGCTCCTGAGTTATTCCCTCACACCACAGCGGGACCACGGGGACCCCTGAGGACAAAGGCAGCCCCACTCCCAGGTGCTGGGAGCTGCTCCCAGCCCCTGCTCCTCACCTCTCTGTACCTCTCCATCTCCCACAGGAAGGTTTTCTCGTAGAARAGCCCCTGCAGCCTCTCCTGGAYGTAGTTGTGGCACAGCTCCTCGAAGGTGGCCGCGCGCTCGCTCCGCCGCTGCCGCGGGCTCTGGAAGCCAGGGGTGTCCACCACAGCAATGGAGGCCATGGAGAGGTGCTGGGAGGAGAAGGACCTGGGAAGAACCACACAGACACACACACACACACCACCAGGATTTACCCACAGGCAGCAGGGTGGTGCCAGCCAGGCCCTAGCAGTGCCTGTGCCCCAGGAGCGCAGCACACGGGAGTCCCAAGTGCCAGCGTCATCCCCGCGTAAAGATTTTCACACAACTCCCGTTTTTCCAGCAGGAATCAGTCACCTGCTGCATGCCCCTGGAGAAGGGGCTGCCACCCCCCAGCCCCAGTGCCCAGCAGCTCTTTGGTACCTGTTGATGAGCGASACCACGGCGGCAAAGAGCTCCTCGTAGAGCCCCGAGGCCATTCCCTCCACACACTCCACTCCTGTCATCTTGGGCCCTGGCACAGCGAAGGGAAGAGCAGGCAACACGTTTATTTTTTAGCCTAGTTCATCCCACTCAGAGCTGAGGCGGGACCCTGGATTCCCCAGATTGTGGTGCAGGAGAAGCCACACAGCTCCACAGCATCGCCCCTGCACATCCCCTCGCCTGCCTTCAGCTCCTCTCCTGCCTCACGTGGATTTAGGGAATACAGCCATTGCCATGTCAAAGGCCASTTCCYCAGGATTTAAGGAATACAGCCATTGCCATGTCAAAGGCCACTTCCCCAGGATTTAAGGAATACAGCCATTGCCATGTCAAAGGCCACTTCCCCAGGATTTAAGGAATACAGCCATTGCCATGTCAAAGGCCACTTCCTCAGGTTCCTGCTTTTATCAGGACAACTTGCAGGGGCAATTCCAGCTGGAATTCCGCTGCTGAGCATCACAGTGTCATCGAGGTTGGAAAAGACCTCCAAGATCATCAAGTCCAACCTTTAAGGAAGGCTGGCCTGAAATCCAGGCAGTATCTCACCCTCCCACCTCGCACGTGCTGGGTCTGCCTCTATGAGATACATCCACACAATAATTGGATAATTGGACAATAATAATAATAAATTAACCTCCAAAATTGAAGGTTTGTGGTGGCTCAGCAGCACAATCCCTGCTCCAGATGTCCTTGAAGGACACAGGTTCTTGGAGCACAACACCCAGTTCCACTCGGGGAGTTTGGGGGTTTCCCCTGTTTATCCAGGCAGAGCTCTCACAGCATTGAGGCCACATCACTTATCTGAATTCACCCGGTTTCATGTGTCCCTAAGGAGGGTCAGGCAGGGGCAGCTGCAGAGCTGAGGGCAGCGACGTGACACAGCACAGTTAATGACTTTAATTAACATTACCACACCTAACTGGGCCTGGCAGCCTGAAGAAGAGCAGGACAATTCGCCTCACCGCTCCCTCTCCCCCAGAACCAAAGGGAAAAGGGGTGGGACGTGCCGGTACCTGGCGGGCTCTCCTCTGCTTGGGGCCGGCCCCGCGCTGTCACCTGTGCCAGGATGTGCCTCAGGTGGTGCTTGAAGACGGCGCTGCCGAGCTCCTCCACGTCGCAGCCCAGCACCTCTGAGGCTCTGCTGGCGCTCTCGAACCTCAGGAATTGCTTCCTGCCCACTGCGGAGGGGCACGGGGAGAGCTCAGCATCACCAAAAACGCACCCACGGCCTCCCTCTGCATCCCCCAAAAAATCAGAACGGTCCAAGGCGAGTCTGGGACCACACGGCATCAGCGGAGCAAAGCAGATGTGCCGATGGGAGCTGATGGGCTTAGGAAGCAATCCCTCCAAAGCCGGGATCACCTTTCAGGGTCCCAGCAGTGTTTGCTGTCCCTACAGCMGCGGTTCCTCCCCACGGGCACACATCACTCGCATCCCGCGATAACGATCCCAGCTTAACGATTAAAATCCATAGGGAAGTCATCTGCGGGGTTAATCCTTTAACAAATCCAGGGCAGGAAGGTGCCGTGGAGGCAGCCGGGCAGCGCAGCTCAGGAACACGGGGGAGGAGCACAAATGGGAGCGGCCAAAGTCACCCAGGGAGACCTCAGGGTGGCACTTTTGGATGGTAGGTGAGGGGCTCGGGGGGCTCGCAGCTGAAATGGGCCTTTAAAACACAGCTGGGGGCTGGTGGCAGGGGAGAGGGTGTGGGATGGAGAGTGAGGGGTGGCCACATCCCGGGAAGCTCCGTGGGGGACCCACTCCCAGCCAAGGGATGCACAAAACAAGGCTCGAGGGCTGAGAGTCAACCCCCTTCTCCCTTCCCCTTTGATCCTTTCCCAGTATTTTCTATGCTGACTGAAGGACTCCGACATCAAGGGCTGCGCTGGAGCAGGCGGAGGAATTGTCTCAACACTCCAGGCTTTGATTTATTCTGTTTTCACTTGTTCTCGTCTGAGCTGGCTGGACAGATTCCTGTCAGACACAAAAGCTCTGCCTGCCGGGGAGCTGGAGGAGCTGAGGGGGCCAGGGCTGCACAGACCTGGCTGGCATCCCCCACTGCCCACTCCAGCATCCCCCACTGCCCASTCCAGCMTCCCTGGGACAMACAAGAGGGGCCACTCAGCCCTGGCATCCCCAGACACACCATTATACCATAAATATAACCAGCCTCAGCTCCACATGGCTCTCCTGAGTGTGATGTGACCACGGAAAATYCGCTGACTTTAACACCTGAAGGGAATTACCTCGGCCCAGGTAATATTTAAGAGAAGCAGAAGGAAAACACAGGGTCAGCACTCAGRGGGACAGCTCAGCCTCTCTTCCTACAACCCCAGCCCATTTCCAAACTGCTCAGTCCCTGATTTCCTGGGTTCCCAGGGCATGATGCCACATGGGTGGGTCTGTGCAGGACTCCCCTGGGCCACAGCAGCTCAAGCACTCACCCTGGGCAATTGCTGCTGCTGACCCCAAAATTCCCCCCTGGCTGTCTGGGTGCTCCTGTCCCTCCTGCTGCCCTGGTGCCCCTGACCCCTGCAGGGTTTTGGGGCAGCTCAGTGTCCTCCACCTGAGCAGCAGCTTCCAGCCCTCCTGCGCTGTGCTTTTTCCTCCATCCAGAGGAGTTCAGGGGGTCGGATTTGCAGCAGCCTCGCTGTGCCAGAGGGTTTGGAACGACTCCTGACACACCGGGAGGGCTGGAACGGCAGCCACCTCCATTACAGGTGCGTGGTGGGAAGCCCAGAGGGAGCTGGGAGCCACGGTGCTTTATTCTGATATCAGCCAGCAAAAATACCAGCGTGAGAGGGAGCCGAACGCCGCCCCCCACACCTCCCTCCCGCTTACAGGGGCAGCRAATAAATGAGAGCAGGGGATTTTCTGCAGCCCACAAAGGGACTGGAGCACTCAGGTGAAATGGTGCCCGGGGTGCCCGGCTGGCCTCTGGCTGCCAGGCTGCTTTCCTAATAAAAGAGCTGCTCTAATGCCTTTCAGTGGCAGCGGGAAGGGCTGACACCGGCATGGAGCAGAGCTTTTGAAATTCAACCTTTTCTTCTCGGCGTTTTTTTTTTTTTTGTAGCTGCTGCAAATGCGTTTTCCACCCCCAGCCAGGGAGGGGTGGTGCTGCTCCCTCCTGGTTTATTCCTGCGCAAACTGAAGGGGTGAGGAGAGAAGGGGAAAAGGTGCTTTTAGCCCACACTTGGGGCCCGTTTAACGCGGGGCTCCGGCTGCGGATGGGGATGGAGGAAGCTCCCGGCTGAGCTCCTGAATGCCCTGGAAAACCAGYGCCGAGGCTCCCTTCGGGGAGATTTCAAGGAGAGGATTTGGAATACACAACATCAAAGGGCATGAAAGGGGAAGGGAAGAGATGGCTATGGGGAGACAGGTTTAACCACATTAAAAGAGTCGTCGCCCCCACTGAGACTTTTGCTCCATCCGGCTTTGATCCATTTTTTATCCATATTTCCTTTCATTTCTCCCCTTTTGTTGACACGCGGTGAGGGAATCAATACCAGAGTGAGCGACACTGAGACATGCTCTGCTTGTTAATCCCACGCCAGAGTGTGCTTGGAGCTGCAGCCCTGCCTGGATCCACTACTCCCATCCCTGCTCCTGCTCAAAGAATGGAGCAGGATTTCTTGGGCACAGCGTTTGATTCCCTCCCAGACCGATTTACAGAGGGCTGAGGACAGAATGTGCAAAGAAAAACTCCCCGTGGCCATCCCTCCGCCTGTCCTTGAGCTGGGCACTCCCAAAATGAGACACATCTCCAAAATCTGCTCTCCTGAAAACCCACAGGGCAGAAGGACTTCCAAATTTTTTTTGGCCAAGAGCCTTCTGACACTCATCAGCCTGAGAGCACAGGGTCRTTTATAAAAGCTGGAAGGGCATTAAGGTAGATGGAGATGAGGAAAGAGAGCACCAGAAAGAAGGAGAAAAGAGAACTCGCTGTAAGTCATGACAGCATCTACCCTTTTAAAATAATTAATAAATGATTAATGGCATAAATTACCATAAGATGTGTTATGACATGTTGCAGAGACATTTATAAATGTCTGTGGCTTAGTTTATGGCAGCCTTTATGCAGCCCTCACAAATTGAAGTGTGTAAATCAATGTGGCTGCCTCTAAAATGGGTTAGTGCACCTCCTAAAATAATTTGTGAGGGATAAGGCAATTTCTGCTCATCTGTATTAACAAAGTCTCTATAAATACAATCCTCATCCAGACTCAGCCYATTATAATTCAGTTACTGTGGTAGGCACTCAAGAGATGATGAAATTAGTGCCACCTGAAGCTGTCCCTCCGTGGTGTCACTGGGGACAAGGTGCCAACAAAGGAGTCACCCAGCCCAGTCCTTCCTAAGGACCTGGCATGAGGTGACACCCAGCAAACCCCTGCCCTGTCCACATGTGGCAAGGACAGAAGTGCTCCAGAAGCCCCCACGGGGCAGGACACCAGCATCCCACATCCCACCACGGAGGGAGAGGAAGAGGAAGGAACAATTTGGAGCCAGCACAAACAGAGCATCCTTGGGATGAGCATGATCCCTGCCAGGCCCCAAGCACAGACACAGGGTGTGAGGGGAGGAGCAGAGGCAGGATTCCCCTCACCTTTGCAGGCTCCAGCAGCTCCCAGGTGRTAGATTCCAGCCAGGATGCGCCACACGGCCGCCTGCTCCTCGGCGGTGATGCCCAGAGTGCCCATGGCAGCACGGAGCTGGGAGAAGGCCACCGAGGCTCTCTGCTTGTCCTCGGGCTGCAGGGGGACAGAGCCAGGGCACGTCACTGCCTCTGCTGGGCACTGTGCCCCACAGAAGGCAGCGAAACCATCAGGACAGCAGGGGACCCTCAGAAAATCTGGAGAAGCCACTGGCAGGTTCCTGGGGTGTTAGGAACAAGCTGGGGGCATCACTTTGTCACACAGGGACATGGAATTCCCACCTCATCAGTGTCTACAGAGCAGCAGCTGGAGGTGGGTGTTTCATATCGTGGAGTCATCGAGCGGTTTGGGTTGGAAGGGAGCTTAAAGCTCATCTCCTTCCAGGACCCTGCCATGGCAGGGACACCTTCCACAGCCCAGGCTGCCCATCCAGCCCTGTCCCCTCACTCCTCACCTAGCACACGTGCCCAGAGCTGCAGGACCTCACCTGCCACCTGCCACCACGGACACCCCCTTCTGCAGTCCCTGAGCTGGGAGCCACCAGCTCCAGCAGGCACCATCCCACCTTGGGACCAGGGAAACCTCTGGGATGGCAAATCCCCAGAAACCAGAGCTGTGAAAGGAGGGTAAAACCCCACATCTGAACCCAAGTCTGCTGCATCAGCAGGGTGAGGACCTTGCTGTGCCCTCCCTGGAGCTGCTGCTCCAGCAGTCAGGTTCCTCTGGCTGCTGAAGTGGAGCAGGAGCTCCCTAATGAAGATGGAATATTATATTCATCAATAGATGATGTAACTGCAAATTGCTGCGATTCATCCCAGAGCTTTGGCTCGAGGACAATCTGCTGGGGCTCTGCAGACAGCTCAGACTAATGAGGGGCTGGAGGTGGGAATCAGCTGTGGAGCTTTAACCCCTAAAATTCACATTCTGGGCTGCCCAAAGGATGCTCTTACCCCTGCAGGGGAACATCAGGGGTAGGTGWCCCTGGAGCAGCAGGATCTGGTCCCAAGGTGGCTGTGGCATGTGCAAAACCCAAGCAGACAYCCCAGGCAGGGCAGCCCCAGTCCCAGCAGCTCCCCTGTGGCTGCCTGAGGGGTGCTGGGGGGCTGTTTGGGAAGACTTTCCTCACATCCCAACATTCCCTCCCTCCCCTCCAGGCTCCCAGTGCAGTAGCATCATCACGAGTCACCCAGGGATCACAGATTCCAAGTCATCCCCTAAGTGGTGGTGACAAAGGGGGTGCCCTGCAGCGTCCCACCTCAGGTGGGGCACAAGGCTCCAGCATTTCCCTCTCCCTACCTTTGTGAAGGGTTTGATCCCAAAGGAATTGCTCTCAGCCACCTGRTGCAGGTGCAGCATCGTCCTGGGAGTAGTCACAAAAAAAAAAAAGAGAGTCAAGCTCCCTCCTCTGCCTGCCCTCAGCACCCCCAGCCACCTTCACATCTGAGGGACCWGGATGGGACAGGCCACCACAGCACTGCCCCAGCCAGGGACATGAGCACCAGGAGCCTTCTCCTGGGGACACAGCCCGGGGGGAGCCAGAAGTGAGAGGGAAAGGGATCTGTGTCTCATTTATCACCCCAATTTCAGCTTTAGTGGAGACCAGGAAACGCCCTCATTTCCTAGAAAATCTCTGTATGTGCAGAAAGATCCCTGCAGCCCCGTTAATGCAATTTGCTCTCACAATTTCTTATCGGGGGAAGTCTCAAATCTCCATTGATGGAGGGAGTTTGGGTGTAAAGGATGGGGAATCCCTGAGCAGCCCGGGGCTGCTGGAGCCTCACACCCACCTCTCTGCCACATCCAGCCCAGCCAGCAGCAGCGGGAAGATGTTGAAGGTGCTCTCTCCTTCGGGCTGCTGGGCAACGCGGGCCCTCTCCAGCAGCAAGGTCTGGGGAGGGAAAAGGGCACAGSGAGATGGGGAATTGCTCCTGGGAGCTGCCAAGGAAGGGCTGGATTTCTCCTTGCAGGGACTCAGCTGGGTTTGGGGGCTGCTCCTCCCACCCAGAGCTGTGCAAGCAAGAGCTGAATCGTGATCCAGGCATCAAGGGGTAACACTTCAGTGCATGAAAGCAACACCCACAGTCCCTCAGAGGTTTGGGCAGTGCCAYGGCCCCAGCAAAGATGCTGCAGGATTGGGGTAAGGCATTGCCTGGGCTCAGAACAGGCCCCAGCTCAGCTCCAGCCTCACCAAAGGTGTTCAGTGCCAGCACTGGGGCCAGCAATGAGACTGCAGAGCTGGGGGTCCCCATCCCAGACTGTCTCCTGGACATGCCAGGATGGTTCTTGGTGGTATTACTGGGGACATTCCCACTCCTGCCCAAGGACAGCTCCCCGTGGGTGCCCAGGGCAGGGGGAACAGTGGGAARCCCTGGTGCTCCCCAGGAGCAGACAAAGCTGCAGCCCTCTCCTCCCTCAGACGAGGCCCAGGGGCACGGGCAGCTCTGATTAAAGAGCCTTTGATAAGAGCCCTGACGGTGATAAAAGCCCTCTGAGGCTCAGCTCCAGGCGGCCGTGAGGTGCTGCTAATGAAACGCTGAATTATGCATTTCCTCATCAACATTTCATCCCAGCACTGCTTCCAGCTCCCTGCTAGGGACAGGGACAGGCTGGGGGACCCTGCCACGCTGCTGACAGAGCTTCTGCTCAGGGGCCATTTGCGTTTAGGAGGAGCAGGGAGGAGAGCAGGGAGCAGAGCATCGCACCCCGTGCCCAGCCTGCCTGGGAAGTGCAGCACAGCTCATCCCCGCCCCAAGGACCCCCATTTTCGGCCACAGCCCTCCAGGTGACAGTTACCTGGAGGTGAGCAGCAGTGACCTGGCCAGTGGCACTGAAATCCAGCGACAGGACCATGGAGAAGCGTGTGGAGCTGCTGCTGTGGCTGGTGGTCACCGACCCAAAGGCTCCCAGCACCGTGAACATRGCCTGGATCTTCTCCACTGCAAAACCAGAGCCCCCTAAGCCGCCCTGCAGCTCAGGAGGAGGTGTCTCCTCCTGCCTCACCCCTGCCTGCTCCTCCCAGGGTCTGTCCCAGCACTGGGGGACCGGCCAGGCATGAGGTCAGCATCCCACTGACTGGAAGGGGATGTGCCAGCCTGCCCAGCCCGTTCCAGGCTGTCCCTCAGCTTTCTGCAGGAGCACGGTGTACCCAAGAGAGCTCCAAAACCCACCCCTGCCCYCTGAAGCCACTGCCTGCTGTGCTTCCTCCCAGTGCGTCACCAGTAACCCGAGCAGGTGTTAAAGCGCTGCCCCAAGCACCGGAGTCATTGCAGTAATTCCCTCCCCGCTGCTCACGCYGGTGTTTATCAAAGCAGCAAATCTGTTGAGTCTGGGACGGGGACAGCGGCACTCGAGGCCACAGCGGCTGCTTAGGAGCCACCCCCGGGGGCACAAATCAGGCCGGGATTTGTGTGTGTGTGTGTGCCCCCAGGCTCTGTGTGCTGCCTCTGCCCAGCACTGAGCATCCAGTGCTACCCCTGCCTATCCCTGAGAGCCTGCCCACACCTGACCCCTGCCCATCCCTGAGCCCCTCCCCACATCTGAGACTCTGCCCACACCTGAGACCCTCCCCTCGCTGAGACCCTGCCCATCCCTGAATCCTGCCCATCCCTGAGCCCCTCCCCATACCTGAGCCCCTCCCCATACCTGAGACCCTGCCGTCCAGGCTGCCCGCCGTGCCCACCAGGTACTCCAGGGCGCTCTGGCAGCACCGTGTCCTGCCGGCGCCGCTGTGCCCCAGGGGGACGATGGCCTGGTCCTGCCTCTGCATCAGCAGSTTCCTGTAGGCTCTGTGCGCCAGCGAGCAGATGTGCGGGGGGAGGTTGTCCCGCCTGCCCCTGGGAACCTGCGGGCAGGGAGAGAGTGATAGAGCGCATACGGAACGGGCTTCTGGTGGAGAAAATCCTGAAGGTATTCACACTCAGGGTGGCGATTTCTCCCTAGGGTGGAGAACYTCCCGAGACTGAGTCCTCAGAGCACCCCCAGCCCCAAGACCAAACACCCCCAAAGCATTCCTGGCCATCGGTATCTTTGGAGCATCCCCCTCTCAAAACATCCCCAGTCCCGAGACTCCCCACAGCATCCCGAGTCCCAAATGTCCCCTGAGCATCCCCGGTCCCGAGTGTCCTAGAGCAACCACAGTCCAGAATGTCCCCACAGCAATCCTGGTCCCAATGTCCCCTGAGCATCCCAAGTCCCAAAAGTCCTCAGAGAATTCCCAGTCCCAAACGTCCCCTGAGCATCCCAAGTCCTAAACATCCCCAGAGCATCCCCGGTCCCCGCTGTCCCCGCACTGTGACGGTCCCACGGTGCCACCTGCCGGCCCCGCCGAGCCCGGCTCCCTCCTCCACTGTCCCCAGGAGGGTTTGGTGGCCGCTTCCCTCTGCCTTGGGGTCCCTTCTCTCACCTTCCCGGCTCCGCCGGCGGGCGCGGGGCCGGTGCCGATGGCCACCAGGCTGGGCCCCGCGTAGGTGCAGGGCAGGCGGGCGCGGAAGCGCTGCCGCAGCGTGTTCATCACACTGCACTCGTTGAGGCTGATGAGAGCGGCCAGATCCTCGGCCTGGTCCAGGCTGGGGGGGTTGGTCTGGGGGTAAAGACACAGGGACACCCCTGGAGCTCTGCTGTCACGGCAGGGCCGTGCCAGACCCCGACATCTCGGGCACAGCCAGCCCGGGGCGATGGCTGGAGAAGCGTCCTTGTGTCCCGTCCTTGTGTCCCTCACCAGCCCAGGCTGGGGAAGGGGCTCACCCTCTGCACRCTGTCCTCGTCCACCTCGGTGATGGTGCCATCCTCGTCCCGCCGCACCCTCACCCTCCCCGCCGGCAGCTCCGGTGTCCCCACGTCTGGCTTCAGCTGTGTGGCTGRAGGAGAGGCTGGTGAGAGCGTGGGGCAGCCCGGGACACAGCGGGCTGGGGCGTGGGGAGGTGGCCAAGGGGCCAAACCCAACCCCGACCCCCTCCCCGGGGCACAGCCGGGCACGGCTCTGCTCCCGACACTCTCACCCAGGGCAGAGGAGGGAGAGTTACCGAGCGTGAACCCGTCCTGCTGCATCAGCCAGACCTTCTCTGCTTCGTACCAAACGTCCCTCGGGGTCTGTGGGGAGGAGAGAGGGGGATCGGGCAGGAGGAAAACGGAGCTGAACAAACTGCCTTTGCCCCACGGACATTTCCACACCCCTGCCCCTCTGCTGCCCGCCCATCCAGGCCCGGGGTCCCCTTCCCACCACCCCAGCCCAGCCCACGGGAATTGGAAGAGCTGCATAAAACCAGAAAACTTCATCAGTGCCCCAAAACCCAGATAACACCCCGACACATTACCTGGTCCTTGTCCGTGCTCTCGCCTGATGCCTCTTTATCCTGCTCCTTTTCCRTGCTCTTGCCCGTCTCTTTGCTCCTTCCCGATGTTTCTTTAGCCTGGTCCTTGTCCTTGCTCTTGCCAATCCCTTCACTCTCTTTCAGCGTCTCTTTACCCTTTCCCAGCTCTTCCTTCACCTTCCCCACCTCTTTTCCCACATCTGTGGACTTCTCTTGGGTTCCTCCCGGCTCCCCCTTGAGACCCTCTGACTTGGTGTTTTTTTCAGGCTTTTTGATGTCCCTTGGCTCCTTCTTGCCGCGTCCAACATCTTGCTTCATCTTCTCTGGCTCTTTCCTGGCTGACAACAGCTCCCTCTGGGCTTTCACCTTGGCTGGGGGATCCTCGTGCCTCAGGGGTGTCCCCTTCTCCTTGGTGCCCTCAGGGATTGTCCCCTTCTCCTTTTTGGTGCCCTCAGGGACTGTCCCCTTCTCCTTTTTGGTGCTTTCAGGGACTGTCCCCTTCTCTTTAGTGGTCTCAGGGACTGTCCCCTTCTCCTTTTTGGCGCTTTCAGGGACTGTCCCCTTCTCTTTAGTGGTCTCAGGGACTGTCCCCTTCTCCTTTTTGGTGCTTTCAGGGACTGTTCCCTTCTCCTTCTTGGTGTCCTCAGGGAGTGGCCCCTTGGGAGCGTCCCCTTCCTTCACTGGGACTTTGCTGCCACGCTGGGGGCCCTGGCTGGGTGCAGGGGCTGGAGCTGGGGGGCTGCCCCCCAGGAAGGAGTCCTTGAGGCTCTTCCCTGGCCACGAAAGCTTTCCCACCTTGGGAGCCCCTGGGCGAGGGGTCTCTGCTGGTTTGGGGGTGACCTCTGACGGTTTGGAAGGAGCCTCTGCTGTTTTGGGGGCTGTTCCTGCCGGTTTTGAGGATGCCTCTGCTGGTTTGCAGGGGGTCTCTGCTCTTTTTGGGGGTGTCTCCACTGGTTTGGGGGCAGGTACCGCTGTTTTGGGGGATGCTTCTGCCTTTTTGGGGGGTGTCTCTGCTGGTTTGGAGGCAGGTACCGCTGTTTTGGGGGATATTTCTGCTTTTTTGGGGGGTGTCTCCACTGGTTTGGGGGCAGCTGCTGCTGTTTTGGGGGATGCTTCTGCTTTTTTGGGGGGTGTCTCCACCGGTTTGGGGGCAGGTGTAGGGACCGGGATTTTGCTGGGGACTGTCCCCAGCACAGCCTTCTCAGGGGGCAGCTCCTTTCCCCCCTGCCCCTCCGCCTTCAGCCCGTTCCTCAGCGGCCCCTCGCTGGTCCCTCCTCCTCGGGCCTCGCCGTCCTTCCCCGCGGGCTGCCGAGCAAAGGAGAGGAGCCTGCTGTGACACCTGGCGACACCTGGGGACATCCCCACCCGGCTCCCCGGTGCTGTGCGAGGCCCCTCTGCGCTCACCTCGTCCTTGGTGCCCGCCCTGCTCTCCTTCCTCCTCCTCGCTGCCCGCGCCTCCTGCTCGGTCTCCCGCACCAGCTGCTTGATGAAMCCCCCGGGGATGACCGACAGCAGCAGGGGGGGTGCGGACGGCGGTGGCCCCCGGTCCTCGTCACGGATCTGGGTTTGGGAGCAGAGGTGGGGTCACAGGGCAGGCACGGCAGCCAGCACAGCCTGCGAGCGGCAGCGGGGCTGAGCAGCAGCGTCCCGCTTCAGGCTGAGGCGCTGCCCAGGCTCCTGGTGACACCACGGGGCACCAGGCTGGGTCAGGGATGCTGTGGGAGCAGAAGCACCGAAAGGAAAAGCCCAGAGAGAAGCGCCCAGGGGCTGGAGCAGCAGGAGCGTACACTGCCAGCTCCGCTCTGTGCCAGCAGCCCTGGCGTGGCCACAGGAGGAACCTTCCCGGCTGCAGCCAGGCGAGAAGCAGCTCCAGCATCACCGCAGCCACATGCAGCTCCCTCCGAGCCAGGCCCCAGGGCAAAACCAGCCCCACTTCCCGCAGCTTTTTCCAGCAGCAGCACCAGCATCAAACCCTGCAGCCTCCTGCCAGGCTCACCCAGGCAAGGCAAAAATCACTCACACCAGAACGCTCAGGCTGTGAAAGAGCCCGGGGCCAGGGGGAAGTGCAGCTGTGGGGATGTGACCCCGGGGGCTGCTGCAGGGACACCCCCCCAGCACTGAGCTCGCAGGCAGCCCGAGCACCCAGCCCCGAAACACCACCAGTGCCAGCCTGGACAGAGACTTTCCTTCTGCTCCCAGAGCGCCAGGCGCGAGGAGATGGCCATGGTGGCGGCGAGGCAGGACGGTGCTGTGAGGGGAAACGCCGGGCAGAGAGAGAGGAGAGAGTTAGCCAAGGGCTGCTGCTGKCCCCAGAGCTGTGCCRGGYCGGGCATTGCCCACCTGAGCTCCCGGCACCGACTGGAGCAGCGGCRGTGCTGGGGAGGGCGAGGCCACCAGCAGCCAYCAGCGYGGGGAGGTGGYGGCACAGAGGGTTGGTGGCGGCACRGGGRTGAYGGTGGCACCCCACGGCCCCAGGCTGGGTGGCAGCAGGAGCCCATCCGTGCCCCACTTGGGGCTGACCCCGGCTTCACCTGTCGGGATCATTCATGCACCGAGCGCGCCGGGGCTCGCCCGGCCCKGCCGTGCCTCTCCGGCAGCCGCATCTCCTTGTACAGTAAAGGGCAGGAGCGGCCAGGAGCGGCCTGGGAATGTCACTTGCCTTCCCGGGCGGCTGCCCCGAGCGCCACGTGCCCTCGGGGACCGGCGCTGCCCCCTCGCTGTCCCCTCAGGCCGGGCTCTGCGGTCCCGGGAGAACCGGCCCCGATGGCACCGCAGAGCCCGGAGGGGCAGAGCGACACGGCATTGTCACCCCCCGGCCGGAGAGACACCCTCCGTCCTGCCCCGAGCACGGGGAAACCGAGGCACGGAGGGGACCGAGCAGCCAGGGTGGCACCAGCGGGGCCCGGCACCACCGGCACCGAGCACCGCGCTCCCTCCGCTCAGGACGCAGCCCCGGGTGGGCCTCGATCTGCTCCTTACTCGGCTCCTGCTGCCACCCAAGACCCGCTGCCACCCCGGTGCGTGCCCTGAGCCGAGGCCACCCAGGGGTCCCCAGCCACCAACCCTGCAGAGGGCAGGGAGCGGCGTCCCCGTCCCCATCCCYGCTCCCATCGCTGCCCTGCCGYCTGGAAGCSGCYCCCGGAGCCGGGGCTGCCGCTATCGCCCTCCATTCCCAACTAAAAATAACCCTCCCTGCCGAGGGGCCCCCGGCCCGGCGCACCCACAGAGCCCGGCCGGACCCCGACCCCCCACCCCGGGGCCCCCCAAGAGCCCGTACCTGGCGGGGCGCTGGGGGCCGATGTCCCACACCGGCACCGGGCTCCGCGGGACCCCGGCGAGCCGAGAGCGGCGGCGGCAGCGCGGGCAGCGCCCAGAGGGTCAGCAGCCGCCTCCCCCCGCCCCCGCCGCGGTGGCAGCTGAGGTGACACATGTCACCGCTAAAAATAGCCGCGGCGGTGGCACCGGGGCCTCGGCTGGGGAGAGGCGGTGGCACCGCGGGGCCCCGCTGTTCCTTGGTCAACACGTGTGTCAGCCGTGCTCTGCACAGCACACGGATTGTGCCCACCCCGGTGCACACCTCTGCACCCCAAAGAAACGGGAGAACCGCTCCGGCTGGGCGTGAGCCCACCCAGAGCACTCTGGTGCTGCCCCAGGGGGACACCCTGGGCTGGGAGCCCAGCACGGGGCTCCCACAGCACCCCAGGTCCTCCCACCGGCCCTGAGATGGGGCAGAGCTGGAGGAGGATGTGGGAGCAGAGCTCAAAATAACCCCTGGCAGCAGCAGCAGCATGGTCAGCACCCGGCCAGGGCAGGTGGGAGGGGAGCAGCAGAGTGGACACGTGGTGACCACATGGGGAAAAGGGTGACCCCCGGGGCACAGCAGGACACGTGTCCCACATGTCTCARCACCCAGGAGCCACTCAGGGTGCAGGGCATCAGCTCAGGCCAAGTCCAGCTGCAGAGAGGCAATGTCCCCACCTCGGCCAGTCCGCATCTGACCCAAATTCTGCATGGACACACTCAAGGCATCAGCACTCACAGCCACAACGGTCCTGGTAGCAAGAAAGGAAACAGGACTGGAGTCCCCTGGCAGGAGGCTGAGCATCTCACCAACCCAAATTCCACCTGGACATGTGGTTTCCATGATCCAGGTGGCACTGCAGCCACTGCTGGTGGAAAGCCACCCTTGGTCACCCATCACGAACCCTCCCAGTCCTTCCTGGCACAGCTAGCACCATCTCACCTGCAGGACACAGCCTTGGAAAACCAGGCAAAAACACCATGCACAGGGCTGGGGGGAGGAAAGGGACTTACCTGTGCATGGGGCAGTGGGGATCCCATCCAGCTGTGTCCTGCAGGCAGCTGCTCATCCCAGTACTTCCCAGTACATCCCAGTACAGCCTCAGGGTGGGCACAGGAAGGGACAGGTGACACGGAAAGAAGGAGACACCAGCACACACACGCAAAGGACGGTTTTTATTTGGGGGGGGGGCTGGTCGTAGGAGAGCAGTTGTACTGACCAACACACAGAAGCAGCTTAGCTGTGCCAAAAGAATCCGTTAAAAAAATACTGGCGGCAAGAACCGAGTGTGGCACACCCGCCACCAACGGGGCTGTAAACTCCGGGACAGTCCGTGAGGAGCCAGGCCACAGCTCAGGGACCCTCCTCCCCACAATAAATATGGAAAGAGCCAAGTACATAAAACAAGGAATGATCTCATCGATACAATATCTAAAGTTATTTACAGATACTGGCTTCGCTTACCATTAATTACACATTTTTTTGGACAGGTTCTCTGTTCGATCGTTCTCCTTCAYCGCGAGTAGCTGTTCGTGTGAATCTGCTCCTTTTTTGTTTTAAAAGGACCTAAGTGAGGCACTGGAAGTGCTCACAAACCCCCTSTCCGAGGATGCTGCTGCTTTATTCTGTTTTTCACACGCATTTTTTTGTGCCTCACTCACCCAACTGCCTGCTTCTCTCCATTTCCCTGAGGAGAAGATGCCTGCTACCAACAGCAAAGCCTCTTCCCAGCCCATCTTTTCCTTTTCCAGCCTGGAAATACAGCGTGACACACAAAGCCAGACCAACCTGGCCCTGGACAAAGCCACCTCCCTGCAGCTGTCCCCAGGTTCTCTGCCAAATCCCTGCCTGGACACACCCCAGGCCAGCAGCAGCAGCAGTCTCTGCACTGTCCCCACCACGGCACCTTTTCCAGGGGTGACACTACAGAGCCACAATGCCACCAACACAGCCTCACCCACCACCAGCTCCCCCCTCCCTCCAGGAACAGCTTGGGCTACAGCTCACCCCAAAATCCAATGGGATCAGAGAGGGAAATGGGGGAAAAAGGCAGAGACTGCTCCTGGGAGCACAGCAGGGATCCCTCCTGGCAGCCCCTCAGCAAGGAGAGAACTTCAGCAGCAGGAAAATGTCACATTTCMGCCCAGAAATGCCGCGGGGATCAGCCCTGACCAGCACAGACCTCCAGTCCCAGCACTGTGCAAACTGAGAGCACACAGTGCTATACCCTGGGTATTCCTCAAACTGCACAGGCCACGCTCACAACTGCAATTATTTTTAGGAACGGAGCGACCYGATAAATGTAGGGCTATTTCTGTACCTCACTGGGGAGGGAGCTGCTGGCTCTGCAGATGTGCCCAGATGTGCCCAGCAGAGGCAGCTCCTGGAGCCGTGGCACCACAGGGGGGTCCTGCCTGGGTGTCACCCTCCCCACAACCCCAAGGGACAGTCCCAGGGTGGCTGCTGCCCTCCTGGGATGTCACACTGAGCAGGGTCCTGCTCTGGGCCTGGCTCTAGGATCTGCTCCTGCCTCAGGATCAAGWGATCCCCCTCACACACCAAACCCATCCCCAGTAAGGGGGGGACCATTTTGGGTCCTGCAGCCCAGCCCAGTGCTCCAGGCTCTCCCTCCACTCACTGCTTCAGAGCTCTGCAGTTCCCTGATGGCTGAGCTGGATYAAACACCACGCTGACTCCCTGCCCCAATTTAGTCATTAACTCTCTTCCAACTCAGAACAGACTCCTGTGAATGAACACTCGCTCTGGGAATGCTGAGGGATGAAGGAGAAATTTGGAATTATCCCATCAAAGGGTGGATTTGCAGTTTTCCAGGTGWTTCTGCTTTCAGGAGCCACCTGAGATGGTCCTGACAGAGCCTGGAGTGCCTGTGCTGGGAGAGAAGGGCTGCACAGCCTCAGGGAATCTGCCCTTACTTTGTCATGAAAAACAGAATAAAGCTGGCTGATCCTGCTGGAAAGGAGCTGCCACTTCCACACATCTACGGAGCAGAAATTCTGTGGAATGTCAGAAGTTGGAGAAACATGTATTTAATAAATAATATAAAATGCTTTTTTTCTGTTAAAATAGAATTCTCGGGTTTATACCTACAGAGCATAGCAACCTTTACATAAACAAAATAAAGCTGAGTCTGTGATGATTAGTTTAACACAAAATAAAAATACAATTTAACAATAGTATTAAAACAGCCAATGTTCCATCCACACAATATGTACACCATGGAATAGAAACCAACAGGAAACAAAAGTAGATTATCTTGAAACTCCTCAGACATTTGGATATACATATTTTCTCTGTATATTTTAGATACTTTCCTTTTTTTCTTTTTTACAATATTAAAATTAATACTATGCTTTGTCAAAATACGCTTTTCAGGATTTTTTTTTTTTCTTCTTTAATTCGTAGAACTGACTCATTCCTTATATTAATCAACACAACTAGAATTATTTATTGTCTACTGTACACTTCAAACAGTCCTTCCTCTGGGGGCATTTGGGGWGCAAACACCTCAGAGGCAGAGGAGCCGTGTCACTGCCACGTGCTGGGAGGTGACACYGCTGTGCCAATAGGGACATGGGATCAAGGAACCTGGTCTGTGCTAAAGCTGACCAGCTGCCAGGSAAAGAGCAACTCAGAGCTGCAGGGATTTCACTCCTCATGAGCTGATTCACTGCAAAGCCAAGGAGTGACGATGCCCCAGCACCAGGGATGGTCCTGCTCAGGGAACACCAACCCAAAGAGCTCCTCTGGGCACCAGCAGTGCCCACTGTGGGCAGCATCACAACCAAAACAAGCCATTTTTAGCACAAACCAGCTTTTCCACCACCTCCACACTGGGCTGCAAACACCTGATTTATCTCCAAGCCAAACCCAACCTCACAATTCAATTTCTGGGTTTTCCCTGCCTTGACAGCAGTGGGAAGAGGAGAATCTTCCACTGGGTTTTCTAAAGGGGAGGTGCTGAATCACAGAATCATGGAATATCCTGAGCTGGAAGGGATCCACAAGGATCATCAGAGTCCAACTCCTGGCCCTGCTGTGGGCAGCCCCAGGAAATGAAGGAAAACTCGAATGTGACAAAGCCAAGGTCTGTTCCCAGAGCTGCTCTCTCCCTACCTGCCAGGCTTCCCTTTCCCTGACACACTTCCAGCTATTATTAGCCTGCTCCAAGATTTTTTTGAAGCCTGCTGGGGGTGGGGGAACATACCAGGAATGTCAATCCCAGCTGGATGCACTCCAGCATTACTCCAGCTTCTCCCACAGCAGCACTTTGGGAAGAACCTGAGAGACCGCGGCCGAGGCTCTGCTGGACCAGGGACAAGAACACAAAAAGCTCAAACACAACTAAGAGGAAAGAGTTTTACACTTGGAGAAGTCGATGGCCAACACTTGGATGAAGGATTAAAAAAAAAAACCTCACAAAAAAACACCCCACAGTAAACATTCCTTGAATGGTTTCACGAATTTGCAAAATAATCAGCAAATAAACGAGGGATCCTAAACACACAGCCAAAGACCCTCCTGCAAATCAACACCAACAGGAATCTTTGTCCAAAACAGAAACTTCAGAGCCTCTGGTTCCTACACCAAGAAGGAGCAGYCTGGGGCAGTATCCAGGAGTTTTTGGTTTGGAGGGTGCAATTCCAGCTCTCCCTCCACACCAGCACRTCCAGTCACTTCCACACAGAGCCCCAGTTCTTACTGGGATCCCACCTTCCCTCAGGAGTTTGTCACTGTGACAACCTCTCCTCCCCTGCTCCCCAGTTAGACACAAGTCACAAAAATAAAGCTATTTTCAATTGTCAATAAATCAGCTGGCTAAAGAAAYCCARATCTTTTCCTGCCCCTCCCACTGGAGGTTGGATGGGGCAGCAAGGACCACGATAGTGAGGATATTCCATCCCAAATGCCATCACATTCCAAAATAAATGCATTTCCCTAAGTCAATATACAGCCTTCATTTCATATAAAATCTCTGGGTTTGAGGCACAGTTTCCCAGCTGATGACCTGYTCCTCCCTCACTGACACTGGCATCTGCTGACAGGGAGTGAGAGTGAAATCCAGCCATGGAAAACAACTGAAGGAGAAGAATGGAACTGAGCAGGGACTAAGGAAGTAAAAACAAGTTACACAAGAACTGTGATAAGGTTTTAACACCATCTGAGGGCTTTCTTTCTAAATCAAGGAGGAAAAATTGCATGGTATTGTAGGGAAAGCTGAGCCACAGCCAGCAGGATGAGACATTTTCTATCCCAAACACTTTTTAAATACCACACACAGGATCATGGAATCATTTCAGGTTGGAAAAGACCTCCAAGATCATCACCAATCACCTCTGACACTGCTCCTTACAGAGGAGCTGAGATGCTCAACAGGAATGACAGAGAGGCTGGTACTGTTTATACACAATAATTTAAATTATCAAATGGGGGGGATGGAAATCATTGAAAGAAACCACTTTCCCAGGGGGTATTTTCCAGAATGCATTTTCCCTTTGGTGCAGGTGGTCAGCCAGGACTGGCACAAGCTGTGCAGCAAATGCAGCCCCCCTGCAGAAGCAAACAGAGCCACTTTTACTGCTTTTCCCCCAGGAACTCCGTGGTGACCTGACAGCCACACACGCCCGACAAACCACGCACAACTTCTGCTCCCACTTCCACAGGCACAACTCCACTGCCTCCAGGGACTGTGAGAGTTGTACCTCTGCAAGCTGGGAAGAAAAATCTTCTCTAAGCTGTTCACTGAATTGGAAAAAAAACAGCAGAAGTTCAGCCCTGACCTCTCTCTTACAAAACACCACAAGAACCAGGGCAAGGCCAGGCTTGAAGCTKTGGGACAGCTCAGGATTAGATCTTTCCTTCAGCAAGACTTCCCACCCAACACACCTGATGCCTCAAGGTAGAATTGCCATAAACCTGGCGTTTGATCAGCTCACCCTGTCAGTTCCACGCTCACTTTTCTCACACTGCTTTCACTGGGGGCAGTTTGAACTCTTTCAGAACAGAAAAACGAGAGATCCTTCTCCCCAAGCAGAGCTGTGATATGTGCATGAACCTCCCGGGCTGGGCTCCAGGGGGAACTGGGGGTTATTTCCGGGGATTTCTATGCTAGGGGAACACACCTRTGTACAGCAGAGGAGGATCCCAGGTCCCAGGGCTGAGGAGTGATCCGGGATACGTACCGAGGTACCCACACACGCCAGAACCCAGCACATGCTCTAGAATGCACTGGATTTGAATCATTTCTTTTTAATTTTTTTAAAAAGTGCAGTTTGACCTGAAATGGAAAAGAACTGTCTCTTATGTTCACTGTAAACTTGTCAAAAGGAATCTGCTCTTTAAAAACTGTGCTAAAATAGTCAATTTATACAACAGAGCACTAGATGAAGCTACCATAAATTCCTCTTCACCAATTATTACTCTATTGTGTCAGTTATAGTACTGCATATACGTAGAAGAAGCAAAATGGTGGTAGCTACTATTAGTGAGTACAACAAACCCAGGGAATAATTCGAAGTTCAAACGCTCCCCATCGAAGTAGCAATTAACATTTAAACCACAGGACAGTTAGGAATTCAGTACTTTTGAAGTGCATCGGAGTCACACTGTTGATCATCAGCAGTATGGAGGCAAGGTCATCGAGAGAGTCAGCAGTAATGGTCGGGAGGGGCACGGCAACACCACAGAGCGAGGAGGGGACAACCCACCACGGCCAGGCGGTGTCACCAGGGGCAGTGTCACCCAGCCAGCAGCACCCG